>JAPZEB010000004.1:20474562-20486188 GCA_029783705.1 Chaetodon striatus
CATGTAAAACAGGGGGTTTAGGGATCATCTGCCAAAAAGATGGAGTGTAAAACACTTATGTTTTTGCACTCTGGTGAATTTTTATACGCCAGTTTGTGCCTTTTCTGCATCAGTTATTGGTGTATATGTCATTAATTTTGTCAAAATAAAACATTGAGGGTGACTTGTCCCCTGCGTCCCCTCAAAAATCTATGCCTATGATTTAAAAAATACCACAACAGATAGCATAGATGGCTGTTTATGCAAATCTATGGTTGCATGTGTACAAAAATGTGCTTTAACAAATGTAATGGATTACTTAAAAAATACTCAGATTAGATTTTCTTTCCTGTGGCATTATCAAAATCTCAGCTGCTCCTTTCTATACACATTTTATGCTGTGTACATTACACACAGCCACAGCAGTATGATTTACATATGCTGGGTGTGCATGCACATGCAGTTGCACTTGCATTACAAAGTGCTTGTTTAGTCATGTGTGTGTGTGTGTGTGTGTGTGTGTGTGTGTGTGTGTGTGTGTGTGTGTTCAAGCAAAGCCTTGAATCCAGCCTTGCTCTCAACCAAGCCAGCGTGTCGGCCTATACCTTCCCTCAAATGTCATTACTGGAAAAACAGGACCTCATTAAGCACCTCGGGCTGGGCTCGTGTTGATGTCTAGATTTACGGCTCCTTCATCTTCATCTCGGGAGCCATCTGCGTCTCCTTCTGTGTCGTCTACCCCTTCGCGACTTGATAAGCATCAAAATATTTCAAGACTCTGCTCCTGGGGTAATTAGCTAAGATTTTTGTGAGAACCCTTTAGGAGGAGGAGGGTAAAGCATGAACTTGTGTCATGATAGTTTAGCCGAAAAAGTACATTTAACATGATCGGGGCCACGTTAACTTCTGACATGATTTTTGTGGATCTTAAACAAAAGTTTCAGTGAGCGATTCAGTAGCCCAGGAGGTAGAGGAGCACAGGTTTCTGTCAGAAATATTGACGTTTTTACCTCTTTTCCCTGATTAACTACATCAGGCTGGCTAATCATTCACAAAATAGGTTACACTGTGGTCAGTAAATGCAAGTTGAACCAGCTTATGTACACTTGCCTTCTGAGGGACTTGGACCCCAGATCAACCTCCCTCTTACAGAGCAGCATGACACAGTCAGAAGTGATGATGCGGTAGATTGTGACTTTTGAAGGGAACTTTGCTTATGTTATATCAGACCCTGAGTGACTAAACAATACTTTGTCAAAGGGTCAAAGTAGCTGGCAGATCCATTCAGAGGAGACTGAGTGTGTGTGTAGTGCGTGTGGCTACAAACTAAAACACCCAATTGTGTTTTATCAAAATAGCCCCAGGGCTGCAGTGTCACATAACGCGTTTTTAGCCTCGCAGTAGTGAGTACATATGGTATGAGCTGCTGTTAATGTTTGAGTGGCTTTAAGTGCACCCATTCATTTTGTGAATGGTCATGTTCTTTGGACCGCAAAGACCTGGAGGACCAGACTTTCTGTAGCAGAGATGTTTCAGTAAAAGCAGCAATCTGCCTTAATCTGTTGCTTTACATGACATTTTGAGAATGGACCTCGATGATCTCTGATCTGTTTGTGAAACTCCTTATTCTGTTCTTTTGTTTTTTTTCCCCTGCTGCAGAATTTGCGTGAAGTACGTTGAAGAGATTTAACTTTTGAGGCACATGTCATAAAGACAGTATATACTGTGTTACAGGAGGTTAGCATAGAAACAAATTAGACTGATAGATGTAAAGTCCCATTGCTCAATAAACTCACCACCACCCACTAACATCTGGCTTTTGTGTGTAATGGGAAAGGATACAGTCAGCATTCCCTCCCAGGTCAAATGACTTTGCAGTAATCACAGGTATTTAGTGATGGAAATACAAAACACGGGTAAACGTGCTAATTTTAGCCCCTTTACCAGCAAGATACAATGACACAAAATACTGTCCATGTCCATCTTAGGAGCGCTCAAACAACTTTCCAAATGAATCTGCATTGAGTTTGAAAGACAGACTGAAAAGCTAGGAAATTAAAAAAAGAAGTAGACTAACTATTGTAACATTTTTTACTGGCCTCCATGCTGCTTTACTGTTTACTAACCTGTCCATGACGTCAAATGTGCCATGAGCTATGTAGTGGGCTCCAGTCTACTGGCAATGGGAAGGGGGAAAAAAACAGCATACAAACACAAGTTTTGGTGTGAAAGGGGTACAATACAGCTCTAGTTATACATTTTTTACAAGTGAAAAGTTTACTAGCTAATGTGGTAGCATGCTAGCTATGTAACATAGAGTGCTTGCATTGTGGATTATAATTAGGGCTGTTTTAAATGCTATTTTATTTATTAATATACTTTGCTATTATTGTAATTAGGAGTCTAATGAGAGACAAAAACTTCAGGAATTTTCCTTTTTATTGAAGCGAAAATCTCCACACCCCATAAAATCAACTTGGCTCACAATAGGCCTATAGACAAATGAATGAATAAATCAATTGTAGCCTGTCAGAGTTGGATAATGTTGGATAAACATTTTTTTCATTGGCTATTTGGGAATTTTGGGGTAATGTTTATATAATTTAAAACAAACAAACCCTGAAGCATTTTAATACTGATTTGGATGTTCGTTACCATGGCAACAGCAGAAGCCTCAAAGCATTCGAGACAGTCCTAATCATAACGTTACAACGTCTAACAATGTTTATCACAAAACTGGCTGCACATCTGACAGGCTGACCCCCTCACTTATTTATCATCATGCAATATTGGTCATGTTTTTGTCTCCGTGCTTCTCCATGTACATATTCCACATGATTGGACGGCAGAAAAACACTTAAAATAAACTTTTCTGTCAATGCTGCAGTGGGATTTTTATCCATCTGTAAAGAGATGCATTTCCTGAAGTTGAACACTTGGGGTGTACTCCATATACTGTATGGAAATACAGACACAAAACACAACTGTGTGGAAACATTGCATTAAAATTGATCCTGACACTGAATCACTCATTAAAATGAATGTTCAATTTGTTGTTCAAAATTGGTGCTGTTCGTTGATTTTTTTATTGACTTGAGGTGAACACAATCACAGGATGTATAATAATGGCTTCTTAGAGAAAACCTACCTCCAGTATGCTACAGCAGTGGTTCTCAACCAGGGATCCAGGATCCCCAGGGGTCCTTGAAGGAATTCCCCAGAGAAATGGGGTTTAGTTTATTCTCACAATTTAATTCAGTGAGTCATAAGAGTGACAGTTGTCATCAAATATTTCAATTCTTCAACTGTAGTTGACAGTTACAGAATTCTGGTGTTAATTAAATTTAACAACCTTTTTTTTGTTGTCAAATGAATGTCCCTAAAGCAAAATCTTATCAGTCTGGGGTTTGTGACTCAATGTATATCAAATTAGGGGTCCTTGACACAAGAGATTGAGAACCACTGTGCCACAGTATATCTCTCAGGATAAATAAAATTTGTCTTTGTATCATTGACAGTTTGAAATAAGACACCTGTCCGCTCTCCCCCAGGTCTTGAAGCACTGAGTGAAAAGTCTTTGCTGAAAGTTTCTGCAGAGTGGTAGCGATCCAGTATGTAGCAGAGGTAAACAGGTCCCTTCACGCCTGGGAACAATCCGACAACGTAAGTCACCTTGTTTTTATTTCACCACTCATCTGTTGGATATTGCCTGTGCTCCCATTTTTGCTTGGCCTCTGGTCCTCTCAAATCCACTGAGTGAAGATTATATTTACTCTGACCTGGGGTCACATTCACACAATCTGTTGATGCCACCCAGGAGCCGGGGAATGGCCTTGACTGACCATCTGACTGACTGAGAGGCAGTTTTAAGTCACCACTGGGTGACATGAACTCCCCCTTTTTAAGCCATTAGTCTTCAGACATAAACCTGCGTCTCCCCAGTAGAGTCCACTCATTATGTTTGACCATCCATCAAGCAGACTGCAGCCGCTGACTCACCTGAAATCCCCCCCCCTCCCTGCCGCCACTACAACTGACCTTAGCAACCACCTGAGTCACACCTCGGAAACATCCGTAAAGCGACCTCTGCCACAGTCACGCTTTGTTTTAAGTTGCACAGGTGATAAAAGGTCATTCTCTATGTTCACCTCCGGCCTGCGCGAGGTTAATGACAAATCTGTCCGCTGAGGCTTGAGGGTCAGCCAGCCAAAGAGGCCTCCGGAGTCTCCTTTGACTTCACGATCGAACAGGCAGCGGCTGCTTGAAACTGCCCTCAGGCACTCATTTCTCCATTCTTTTTTTTTTTTTTTTCACCCCCTCTGTCTTTGTCTCTGTGTAGCCACCTTCCTCCATCAGTTAAGCAAGAAATACTGTAGCTTCATTCTGTTAAGCTGCTTATCTCTTTGACAGCACAGTCAGGCACTGTTAATCCTGTCTTTTGTCTGGGTTGGTCAGATTCCTCCCCAGGAAGGTTGTTAGGTAAACATGGGGCCTGGAACCTGTCCAGGCGTGGGCAAAATGAGACCTGGGAGGAGAAGGCAGCTCCAACTTCATCCCCACCCCTCACAGTATTGACAAAATAAAAGGTTCAGCCAAAAGACACTCTCTATCAGGTTGATATTGATTCACTGACTGACATATTCAGTGTGTGGTGCAGACGAACAACATAGAAATCATTGATCTGATTGCTAGAAAGGAAAAAAATAAGAAGACCTCACATAGGGGTCTTGGATGGACATTATTCGCTGCTATCTGACAGTAGAAGTGACTGATCGATTAATTTACACAATAATCACGACTCTATAATCAAGAGTTGTTAGTTGCAGCCCTAATTTAAGTTGTCATGAACTAATTTACAGATCTAATACATAATTTTTTTATTAAAAAAGAATCATGCCTCGGCCCAAAGACCAAAAGTACTTAAAGGGTCTGTTCACCCCAAATTCAAAAATACATTTTTTCCTCTTATCTGTAGTGCCATTTATCAATCGAGATTGTTTTGGTGTGAGTTGCCGAGTGTTGAAGATATTGGTTGTAAAGATGTCTGCCTTCTCTTTAATATAATGGAACTACAAGGCGCTTCAGAGTGCCAAAATATACATATAAAAACTCCCAGTTTCATGCAGGAGCTATTTTCTTTCTGTCAACCTACACCCGCCAAGTGCATCACTGCGGAAAAGGAAGTGTGCACCTACTTACAAGTGAGAGGCTTGTGTTTGTAACAGACAAAATGAATACAGTATTTAAATGTTGCTCCATAGCAACACATGCAAACAAACATCGCCGGGTTGGAAAAAAACTCCAAGGCCAAGTTTGTTAAATCATCACAAAACTCCGAGCTCAAGTTTATGTCACTTATTCAACTGACTATTGTCAAAACAAAAGATAAACTTGTCATGAAAGTGCTTCAGCAGCTGCACAGTATCTTTTTTTTTTTAGACCTGAATGAGGAGTTTGAGCTGTTCCCAAACAGCTGAAATCTTCAACCTGGGTCTGCACTCAGCTGCTCTCGCGTTGATGAAGCACAACGCTGGTCAAACATAGTCCAAGGACAAACACTGAGGGTGTTTCAGGCCAAACTCATGTCAGGAAAGCAGCCAACACTCCCTTTATTTCACTTAAACACTCTTGATTACTGGCATGGTATTAAAAACCAATCGAGTGAAATGTTTTGACAAACTGAAAAATGGGAGTTTGAGCAGGAAGCTCCATTGTGTGTCGATGGGACACCACGATGCAGCAGAGCCATTGGTCAGTGCTGCTCTTTCATCACATTTGGAGTGCTTTCTACCTCTCTTTCTTTCTCCCCCCTTCTTTGTCTCTTTTTTCTCTTCTTTGAGACTACATGCTTAGCCCTCTGTCCAGCTGCCAGCTGCCACCAGAGAGCCAGCCGACCCCGGCAGATGTCCCAGAGTGGACACTGGGGTGGAGGGGGCACGGGGGCAGAGCAGGCAGAGTGACATCACAGACAGGAGGAGAAAGAGCCAAAAAGTGGCCTTGGCCATTATGTTTGGCCTGACATAGAGACACTGTGTGTGTGTGTGTGTGCGCGTGAAAATCAAATACCTCGATATCAATGTTGCGACAGTGTTGTAGTGTTGGCTGCTGGGGCTTTCACAGCAAATGTGAGCTCAAAGCGACGTCTAAATCGCAGCTGAATCTCTGGTTGATCTCTAATTTTGAATAACCAGCTAATTGACGTACATCGCCGTAACCCTCAGAAAGATACAGCTGCATTCATTTGAGAACATGAATGCATTTGTGTGAAACACCTGCTGCTGGTTGGCCATCTGTAGCGTTCACAATTCTTATGCAAGGAACAAATCAATAAACAGAGATCACAGTGCCATGACTGTGCATCACTGCTCATGTTTCTCTTTGCTCTCACAGATAATGGGGAATTCTTACGCCGGGCAGCTGAAGTCTGCTCGATTTGAAGAGGCTCTCCACAACTCTATCGAGGCTTCGCTGCGCTCCAGCAGTGGGGATCCACAGCCAATCTTCACACAGCTCTACCTTGAGCCCGAGCCGTATCCTGGTAACATGGAAGGTAGGAGAGGCACGGGTCTGCCCGGCTGTCATGTCTACATTACTAATGATTTTTTTTTTTCATGCAGCTCTGGTTTACATTTGAAAAGACAATTTTTTCCACACAAAGTACTGATACCTTATTAATATTGAAATACTGAGTCAAAGCTGTGGTCATATTAGTAATACTTAATTTTATGGGTCTGTATTTCCTAATTATTTTGTAGGAAGGTGTGTTCAAAAAACAAATAGACATCGATACAGATAATAACACTATCTAGGTAGAAGTTGGACACATCTGCTCCCGCAGGCTCTGTTCATCTTTTGCTATGTTCTTGAAGTGTTTTATTCCATGCATAAATAGAAACTGTAGGATGAGGTAAACCACAACCAGGACAATTTATTTGTTTCAATTTTTGAAAGGCGCACTTATGTTCTATTTACCATGGATTTCGACATCCTAGAAGACAAATAAAGTGGTTTAGTTAGTTTGTTTAGGAACTCAGACCTGACCAGTGTTTACCTCTGCTTGATACAACTGGAGTTTTATTTTAAATGTTCATTGATAAAAGGCTCTATAAAGGAAATACAGTGGGTGTGGCTGAACAAAAGTTTGGAAATGTTATGATGGACTAAATGGGATCTGTTTCTACTTAAGAATGTATCTGTGTGGACTAAACAATATAAAGGATAAGTAGAAAAAAAAACAAGTATGTTATTTGGTACTAAGGAAAGAAAGAATTTCCTACAAAAATACCTCAATTTAAAACCACATAAAATGAATCCATTATTTATTTAACTAACCTTAAGCCTGAATTAAATCGAATCAGCAATCACATCATGGCAGACTTTGTGGTATTGTTGAACCTGAATGATTAGTATTAAATTACATAGTTAAATCCAGGAAACTTACTACATTTTGTAGGAATTTGTGGACCTGTAAACAACAGTGTTACCCATAACTCTAATCCAGCTCATGTGAAAATAACCAGATTTCAAATGTTCATTAGACATGAAGGCGAAAGCCAGCTTCCACGGTGGGGAGCCGCCAGGCCACGAGCTGACAAACGGCCACTCTTCCAACGATCTGGAGGAGCTGGAGGACGACGATGACTCAGACAGCAGCATCCCTCCACTCCCCTACCTACAGGCCCCTGTGCCCGACGGCTGCTGCACACTGGAGGGTAACACCAAAAAGGCCTAAGATAAATACATATAAATAAAATAAATATAAATATAAACTAAATACAAACATATAAACTGTCCAATCTTCACTGAAGTTCTTCTTTCTTTCTTCAAATGTCACATCTGCTTCGTCCTCTGACTGGAAACATTCTTCCTCCTCCTCAGGGTTATGTCAGGCCGGCAAGGACCTCCGCCTGGTCTCCATAGCAACCGAGCCTATCGAAGTCCCAGCAGGCTTTGAGCTGGTCGGCGCCAAGTCCCCCAGCGTCCCCGAGCACATTCTGGTGTGTGCCGTGGACCGACGCTTTTTGCCTGACGAGAATGGGAAAAATGCACTTTTAGGTCAGTCTGTGCTCCACGTCTGAGATCAGAGTGACGGAGACGGATCAGCTTCATTTAATGTTTCTGGTAGAATGACTACACTCTGTTATTAATCTGAGCGAGTCATACTCCAGACTGGACTGTACATACTTGCTAATAAATGTGTGTAAAATGATACAATAATTCCATTTTTGTGACTCCACTTCCAGGTTTCTCAGGAAACTGTGTGGGCTGTGGGGAAAAGGGTTTCAGATACTTCACTGAGTTTTCCAACCACATCAACCTGAAGTTATCCACACAGCCCAAGAAGCAGAAGCACTTAAAATACTACCTGGTGAAGAACTCTCAGGGTGCTCTGTGCAAAGGACCCCTCATCTGCTGGAAGGGTAAAAACCCCAGCGCTCACTAATTTATTCTCTGATGATGTACTGTTTGTCACAGTTTGTTCATCATCCCGCTGTGTTTCTTCTCAGACTGTAAAACCCGTCAGTTCTCCAGCAGCGCATCCACATCCAAACCCAGCTCGTCCTCCTCTCTCAGCAGCAAAGAAAACGGAGGGGCCAGTGGACACAGCTCCTCTCCCTTCTCCCTCTCAGGTGAGGCTGCGCGCAGCTCAGATAATACTGCAAGATTTAGAGATACACTTCAGGCTAACATGAACTTCTGTACAAGATGATCAACATTTAAACAATCATTTGACTAAAGTTATATTGAATTTATTGCCTCCATTTGTCCTGAAATGTCAATCCAAAACATATATTTCACTAAGGAGTCTGTAGGTTTATGCTGTTACCATAGAGACATGTGGTGGTGGCTAAGCCCTGAAATGTATTATTTATATTAGGTGAGCTGATGCTTGAACTGCTACACTGCACTCAGCTGTTTATGAATGAGTTTGTGACTAAGAGGAGGTTTGTAAGCTGTGTTTCATGTCATTTTTGCGGTTATACTTCTGTGTATTTGACATGTTGATATTTGACAAATAGTAAATAACCTTTTCAGTATATTTTTATTATTGTTAGCAGTGGTTGTTGCAGTGTCTGATATTCAGATCCAGATTATAGAATAGAATAGTTTATTGATCCCGGGCGAAATTGGGAGACGTTATTGTTGCTCTTATACGATACAGACACAGAGAAATTATAAGAAAAAAGTATCTAGCAAAAAAATGTGCTTTATGCTGCAGTAGATAACACAATATATACATACATATAAATCTAAAAAAAATCAGGTAAATATTAAAAAAATGTTAAAATGCAAGACGAGATATGTTGTATAAGAGATAAAAATATAGAAAGTGAAATATATATCAGTTTTTTTATATGTCAAATTGTAATATTTTTAGGCCAAAAAGGAAACTTAATACATTTGAGGTACAAATTTCTTTAAAAACACTGTTTCATTAATCGTTTCTTCAGGTCAACCAGTCACTAAATGTGATATGGCTGCAAGACTTCCTCTCTGTGAGGACATGTTTCTTCTCTGACCTCTCACAACAAGAGTGCTTGTTCCCTCTTTGATTGAAAATAAAGCTCCCGGGCTTACGGTATTGATTTGTTCTGAACCTGGAAGCTGCCTGTCAGCAGAGATCTCACACAATAATGTGTCAGACAGCTGAGCCGCGGGGCTCGTTGTTGGTGTAACCCTGGCCTGAAATCTCCTGACTGCTGCGACCTTCAGGTACGTTCTGCTCCCAAAGAGGTCGCCGACGTTTCGCGAGCCAAGAGGTCGGACACCGTTACATGCACCTCTCCATCTGCACCCTGTTTATCCTGAAGTAATTAATGAAAAGGAGAGTTATGGTTTGTTTTTAATCATGCAGAGGATAGGGATACAGAAGAGTTAGCGTTAGTCGCAAACGGCCAAAGGCAACCCACTCTGGGGGGCAGTGGGTGTTCAGACTGCAGGAAACTAATGAGTGTTATATGTATTTTAATGGTAATGTATGATCTTTTACCCTCAGATTCTCCACCCACCAGATCGACGCAGGTATCCTCTGTCTTTTTCGGGAGTCAGGACCTCAGCAGAGACTGCAGTTTCCTCAAACCTCTGTCATCCACGCCTGGAAACAAGACTCTACCAATAGGTGAAGCTGTTTTTCCAGTATATCTCGAATTTCTTGTTACTTAATCAGTGTATTTCCCCTCTGCGTCATGCTTTACTTTGGCTATAGTATTAATTTTCCAAGGTAGACGATACCAGAGACACACACAAAAACATTGCATAACATTCTTAGTTGCATCCAGGCTCTGGCATTTGCAGGTATTTCGTTGCTGGTAAGCCTTGGCCTTTATGTGAGTGACAATTAAACGGCCTTGTATTTATGCTGAAAAGCATTGCTTAGCTACAGTACGTGGTTCAGCATAAGGCAGATGGAGCCTTGGCTGACCGTGGAGCCAAGATTAACCTCTGCTACGGCCTGCTTAGACAAACACACACACACAAACAAACGCACACACGTGACATGCACACACAAACAGATGCACGTGTGTGTACTTGTGTTTACACACCAGTCAATACTAAAGGAAGGAATGCTGTAATGACTTTTTAAGACTTTGCTATCCATTAGCTCCTTTACAAGGTTGTGATATTGACAGGCAAAGGCTACACACACCAATCAATGTTTTAGTGTATTGCAAACACAGTGAATATGAGATTGCAAAATGGCCGAGCCGGTCATTGGCAATTGACGTTCATGTATAGGAAATCAATAGGCCACTGTTAGTGCTGACTCAGTTTTATGTATTGCTCAGCACATAGTCACAGCTGCCAAACTATTTTAAATGTATAGCTCCACAACTGTCAGATGGATTGCCATGAAGATTTTTTTTTTTTTTTTTCAAAATTTGAACTTGCCCAAACTTTTTATTTATTACATATAGTTATCGTTTTTAATGTACTTTGGGTTTTTGTACTAATTAGCAAATATTAGCATGCTTACACTACACTAAGACAGTGACCATGGTTAACATCAGGATGTTAGCATTGTCACTGTGTGCATGTTAGCTTGCTGACATTAGCATTTAGTTTAAAGGGACAGTTTACCCCAAAATCATAGATACCTATTTTTACTCTTACCTGTTGGTGCTATTTATTAATATAAATTGTTTTGGTGTGAGTTACCGAGTGTTGGAGATATCGACCGTAGAGATGTCTGCCTTCTCTCTAATATAATGGAGCTAGATGGCATTTGTCTTGTGGAGCTAAAAGCGTCAAAAAATACATTTGAAAAACTCAACAGCGATGTCTCTTTCCAGAAATCATGACCTAGTCACTCAAGGTAATCCACAGACCTTGTTGTGAGCAGTTTCATGTAGGAACTATTTTCTTTCTAGGGAGCTACACCTGCCAACCATATCACCGCACAGGAGGAAGTGTGCATCTACTCATGAGCATGAGGCTCATGCTCGTGACAGAGTGAGATGGAAACATAAATGGCTGTAATGTTAGCTAGCTCTACGGTGCTATGTGAGCTAGCAGTAGATGCACGCTTCCTTCTGTGCAGGGATATGGCTGGCAGGTTTAGTTCAGTAGATAGAAAATAGTTCCTACATGAAACTGCTCACAACAAGGTCTGTGGATTATCTTGAGTAACCAGGTCATGATTTCTGGA
>JAPZEB010000004.1:20486288-20499187 GCA_029783705.1 Chaetodon striatus
CCACAAGCTGAGTGCCATCTAGTTCCATTATACTGGAGAGAAGGCAGACATCTCTACAGCTGATATCTCCAACACTCGGCAACTCACACCAAAACAATCTAGATTGATAAATATCTCTACAAGTAAGAGAACAAAATATGTATTTTTGATTTGGGGGTGATCTGTCCCTTTAAAGCCCTGCTTTGCCTACTGCAGCCTCACGTAGCTGCTAGCAGAGCTGTAGACTCTTGGTTTAATGTCTTAACTATCTCTAGTGTATTAATATGTGTATTTATGTGCATGTATGTGTGTCTCTAGTACCCACAGCTCTGAGGGTAAACGGGCCGACAAATGGCCTGGTTGTGGATGGTCGTCCTCCTTTACTGAACCCCTCCCAGGTCTCTTTAGGGCCTCAAGGTCAGGGGTATCGCACTGCTGACTTAGGAGACAGCCCCGGTAAGTCTTTCTCTCTGAAAAGAAAATAAAGTCGCATATTTTTAGAAGCACATTATGTCACATTCATTATCTATTTTTTGTTTTGATGTTGTTCTCTGCATCTCTTTGGATGTTCAGTACCCACTGCCATGAACTCGGGTCCTCCAAAGAAGCGTCACCGGAGCTGGCATCCCAGCTCATTGGTCCCCGTCCCACCGACAGCCGTCCCAGTGCCAGCCATCCGGCCGATAGTCTGCTCTCCAGGTCAGTTCTTGAACCCAGTCGAAAGGCTTTTTATGCTGTAATGTGATGAGTCAGTGTGAATTGGGTTGTAAATGACCCACGTGTCCTCTTTTTAGCTCATTTCAATGTTTGTGCGTACGTGCATGTGTAAGCATGTGTACACAGAAGTGTGTTTTCTGTGCCCTTAAGAGCATGTGTTGTTTATAGCATCCCCGCCCTATGGGGTGCGGATGAGTGTGCCACATCTCTGACGTCCACTGGTTGTTACAGATGATTCACCCACTATCTCCATGGAGATAGTGCTGGAGAGATTGTTGCAGAAGTAGTTAATAAAATTGCATGATTGAGGAACATTTCTGCCACGTCACGTTATCATGGGTACAACTACAACCATCATTTCAAATTAAATTGTCCCTCCTACGGCAGCTACAAATATCACTGCAGCGTTTTCCAGGTAATAGTACGGACATGTTATCCCTTTATTTCCATCCAGGTTCTGTATTAGGAGTGTCCCCTCCTCAGCCACCGGTAACAGGAGTCATTCAGCCTCAACCCGTCACCGCTGGAGAGACAGTCATCGTCCCCAACAACCTGCTTAACTCCTCAGGATTTCGCCCTGTCATCCTCATCGGTATAAGCTTTATTTTAGTCATCTGCTGCTTTTTTAACACTGCAAATTAAATATATTAAATAGTTTTACCAATAAGCAGAGTGAAGTAAATGATTATCAGGAAACCAACCACCAATGACGTATTTTCAGAAGAAGTATTTAGCTTTTTCAAATGACAAATGTCCCTTAACATAACACTGTGTGGACAACTTACCCTCCATATAATATGTTTCTATATCACAACAGATCTTTCCAAACATGAACTTGTTGTCCCATGCTTCTATCCCCTGCGTGTCTCAGTTTTGTCTAATGAAAACTGTCCTTTCAGGGCATGGCACTTTACCTTATTTCTATGGGAACGTTGGGGACATCGTGGTGAGCCCCCTGCTGGTCAGCTGCTATAAGAGCAGCCAGCTGACAGAGAAAACGCTGGAGACGTTGGGCCTCGACAGCAGCCAGCGTCTCTGTGTGGAGACAATGATTCTGCTCACCTTACAGTATCTTGCCCGTTTAGGTAAGCAGCAAACACTAACTCACACACAACAAAGAAGCCCCAGTGTCACTGGCATGTTTGCTGCTATCAAACACACAGGGTTGTGGGGGGGAGGGGATGACCTCGAGGTGCCGGTGTCTTATTTAAACAGAAACACAGCAAAACAAATATTTAACTTTGGTTTATATTCTGTTATATGCATGCCTCTGCTGTATATCAGTTTTGTCTTTTCATATTTGGATTTTTCTCGCAGGCGCGGAGCAGATTCCTCTGAGGGAGGAGCTGGAGCAGATTGTTCTAAAGGCCATGCTGTGCTGTCCCAGGGGTCCTGCCATCTCCCCTTCTCAGCTGCCCTGGTTGGCTCGGCTGGAAGCCAGCGTCTCAGGGGGCAGCGTCCAAGTCGTGGTTACACATAACTCTCTGGGAGAAGGCATCTCTGAGTCACTTCGTTCTCTCAGTGAGGGCCCTCACCACCAGAAGTGCCTGCCCACATATGTAGTCATTATATGTGCCTCCAAAATGAGTGGCAACGAGTTCTGCGTGCTCGTTTTGGGTGAGTGAGTCATTTACCCTGGTTGCTACTTGATTACTTTGATGAACTTGTGCACAATATGTAAGTTAAAGTTGTAATAATCTAATCTGTGTGTGTTGTGTGACACAGGAAAGTACCAAGCACGGGCCTTAGCTGAAGGCATGCTGACAACAAATGAGTTTCTGAAGGAGATCAGCTACGAACTCATCACAGGGAAAGTCAGTGTGTTGGCGTCTCACTTCAAAACAACATCATTAGGTGAGACACTGCAATGTTGTCCGAATATCACAGACTTAAATAGAAATGATGTCACACATCAGTTAAATATGAGTCATATGATACCTGTATTTCTGTGTCCATGTTGTGCAGTGACTGTGCTGCGTATCAGAGAGAATATTTGTGTCATAGCAGCTTGTATGCCTGGCTCTGTGTCTTTGTGTGACCATGGTAACTGGTTCATTTTAGGGGACAATCTGGACAAGCAGCTGGTGCGATACCAGCGCCGACGGAAAGGCCAGGTCATCCAGCCCTTTCAGGGCGATGTCACTGACCATATCCACTCCCAGGAGGCTGCCAGCATGTCACCACCCTCCGACAGAGGTTAGCGTGCGCTCCATTGCACTTATTGAAATGCTTGGCTCACCTGGCAGGGGCAGATTTACTTTTCTTTCCTTTTTTTTTTGTTTTACTATTCAACAAAATCAATATATATTCTACCCAGACTGTATATATATATATATAATTTCATCTCACTCACCTTCTTATTTTATATTATTGGCACTTATTCTTCTCTTATCTTTTCATCTCTTTTAATCTTTATTAATCTTATTTTATCCTTATTATGACTTAGCAGTATGCTCTCCATTTTAAATGTTTTACTCAGGGTGATTCTTATTTTGTTGCACATTAAATTGACAGTTATGCTTTCTCCCTCTTTATTTTCCAGCAGCAGAGCTGTTAAGTAAGGTCTTCCAGATCTATCCAACCCAGCTGAGCGTAGCTCGGAGCCTCCTCTCTCAAGTCTGCTCCATCGCCGACTCAGGAACCCAGAATCTTGATTTGGGGCGTTTTTGTAAAGTGGACTTTCTTGTTTTGGTGCCTCCATCTCACATCCTGGTACACCAGACTGCACAGCGTATCCGACAATCAGGTTTGTGTCCAGTGGTGTAAATATCAACGTAATAAAGAGAAATAAAGAAACTTTTGAAACCTAACATAAGTAATTAATGTTCTAGCAGTGTTATTTTATTGAGTAATGACATTAAGATAATATGAAATACTCGTTTCTTTTATGTTTTGTTCAGGAGTACTTGTCGACCTGGGAATCGAAGATGCCTGCTCAGCCTACCAGAAATCAGACAAGTACGTGGTGCGTCTGGACGGTGACGTTCACACCAAAATGGAAGCCTTCATGAGGAAAGTCAAGCAGAACCCCTACACCCTGTTTGTCCTCATCCACGACAACTCACACGTCGACCTCACAAGGTAAGACGACCCCACTGACACTGTTTTGCTCTGTTTATAGTCCAAAGCTGTGGGAAAAGATGAGTTGTTATGGCTGCAAATGTAGCCATGTCCTTGTGACACCCTGAGTACAGCGGAGAGAGGAGAACAGCTGCCAGTAAATGAAAACAAATACAGCACGGAGTGTCTGTAACCTTGGACTATGGTAAAATGTTGGCCAGATACTTTGAGATCCCTGATTTTAAAAGTATTTTTAGACATACTTGTTTTTTAATGGTGATATTTTGTTGATTTTGTGTCAGTGCGGTGTCACAATTTACGTTCCTGGCAGCCAGTCGCTTGATCCTATTCAAAGCGATCTGCTATTGTCATTACCAGAAACTTAAAAAAGATCACTTCCTGTGTTCCAGAGGGTTTTTCTTGGGAACAACCTACAACACACTGGGCAAGCCCCCGTGAACCATGTCCTTAATCGAGCTGTTATTTTTGTCCGTGTGAAATGTTATGAAACTAGAATATCCGTCCACATTCAAACACTTTGCCTTACTCCCTCTCCAGCGCTCTGTCGGGCTCTGTGTGCCACGGCGAGCTGCAGGGTTTGGCTGACCGGGTGGTGAACTGTCAGGAAGTCCTCGATGCCATGAACCTCCTGGTTCTGCAGGTCAGCTGTTTCCCGCACACACTGCAGACCCGGCAGTCCCGCATCAGCATCCACAATGAAGTTCACTGGCCCTCCAACGAAAGTCTGGTGAGTATAACAACCCAAATGTTCATAGGGTTTTTTAAGAAAAGTCGTTATAAAAGGTAATCTAATACTACATTTTTGCAAAAAGGCATAGTTCAGGGAAAGTCATACAGAAATATTTTCACATCTGAGCTGTGTAATTTTTAAATGTTGTTAAATTTCAACATAATGGCAGCATGCAAAGGCCATTTTGTAACAATGGTGGTTTAGCTTCTCCATCTGGTGGACTTAAAGTGCACTTACACTAACCAGAAAGGTCACCAAAACCTTAATAACTTTTGAGATATTAAATGAAATATCCTTTCCCGAGGGTAAAGTTTGCTTTAATTTGACAGTTGTAGAGTTAGACAGGGAACATAGGGAGAGAGGAAAAAGTATATCATGCAACAAAGGCCCTCAACTGAAATTGCTTTAACCATTAGGCTACTGGGGTGCCACAGTTATTTTGACGTATTTCTGCTCCTGATACATCTGTCATACCAAAACTGTGTGGTGCTATTGAGTCTTTAAAAATAGATTTTTTCTGGTTTAAGGTCAGTGTTTGTTTGGTTGTAATTCTGTTTATATTTCCTAGGTCAGTCCTAATGATATTTAAGCTTGTACTTATTATTTAAATATAAAAATAGGACTCAGAGTCTCAGAGCAGAGGAGGGATGCTAAGGTCAAGCTGTACTAGTTCCTCTCATCATTATATTAAAGTATCGCCCAGATGACATTATTAATAACAGTGCCTTTCAGTTAACAAGGCAGCCAGGCAGATTTAAAAAAAAAAAATTGCTCCACAAACACAGACAGACAAAGGTCACTGAAATCATTACATTTTTGTTGTCATGCTCGTAACCTATAGACATATCCACTGTTGATGATGGGTTGCAAGTGGGCACATTTTAAGGGGTCACAATCCAAAAAAACGGAACTGCCAGTTTCAGAGGTCAAATAATAACAAGGTGAAAGCACTCACTTAGCTTCCAGGTCAAGCATCACGCAGTGAAACAAGACTAATTGTATGCTCAATAAATTTGTTCCTCTTTTAAACACTGAATTTGGTGCCGTATAATGATTGTGTAAATGGAGGGAAAAACTAATAGCATTGACATTTAAGAGAGTATGACATGTTCTTACTGTGCTATGATTGTTGTCCAGCAGGGGGAGCAGTCTCCTAATGAGTTGCTCTACTTTGGCCTGAGGGACTACAGCAGCTCCCTGCAGTGGGGTGTGGCCAGCCCCATTCTGCGCTGTGACGATGCGTTTGAGAAGATGGTCCACACACTGCTGGAAAGGTCAGTGTGAGAAATCATCAACATATATTAACATATGGTCATCCGGTGTCTGATCATATAGATGTGTGTTTGCTGTAAGTTTTCTGTAAGCAGTGAGTAGGTTAAGACATAAAAATCTGTCAAAATGGTGCCTGTGTTGATAAAAGACATCATAATATAGAGCTCAGACTAACAAACTCCCCCCATTTGTGTCCCAGACATCCGCACCTGCACAGCATGGTGATCCGCAGCTACCTGCTGATTCAGCAGTACACAGAGGCCATGATGGCCCTGACCTCTTCCCCGTCCCTGAGGGACCACATAACCCCAGAGACCCTGGCCATGGTGGAGGACCTCATCAACGCCCCAAGCAGAGAGGGCTCCCAGGGTCGGGGCCACATGCTGCTGGTTCGAGTCCCCTCGCTGCAGCTGGCGATGCTGGCCCGGGAGCGACTAGAGGACGTGAGGGACAAACTGGGGCTTCAGCTGTGCTTCGCCGTGCTGCTAGGAAGCCCCGCCTCTGAACTCAACCTGCCCAGAAACTTTACCAGCCGCCTAAGGGTGAGGAAGACATGAAACCACAGTCTTTTTATTGTTTTTTTTCTATTATACATTTTAAATATTTATACAGTGTTACTGTGGTTTATTCAGGCAAGCAACACGTTCATCAATATTTAAACAGATATGAGGATGTGAATGAAATTGGGTTTTACAGGGAAGTCTGAAGTAATTATCAGGAATTTGACTTCTTAGAACTCACTTATCTCTTTCTCAGACTTTCTTTTTTCTTGCAACATAGAGATTAATCTCAAAGCTCATTTAAACCACCAAATATCTCCACTGAAACACAGCCAGTGAGTGGTTTTAGGCTTTATTCTTAGCTCTGTTGAACAGTGTGACTCATATTAAATATTATGAAAACTCCAGTCTACACCACTGGCTTAAAAAAGGCTATTTTATTTTGTTTAATTAAATTTATACGTGATATTTGTAACCAATGAAAAGAAAACCTCATCCTTAGATACCCTATTTGATATCTAACTCCAGCCCAATATGCATGAGTGGTCTAGTAAACAGTAAACATTATGTAATAATTGTGTTTTGCTGTAGGCGTGGAGAGGCTGTGAGAATGAAGACTGGGTACCGCACACTTATGAGGATCTGGAAGGGCTGCCTTGCATCGTCATCCTTACAGGGAAGGACCCTCTTGGAGAAACTTTCCCCAGGTTAGTTGACACGTCACAGTGCCCATTGTAACTCATAATAAAACCTGATAATCAGTCGTGGAGAGTACACATTTCCTTTTATCTCATTGTTAACTCCTCTTGGTGTACTGTGGCCTTGACTTCTTTTTACCTTCCAAGTGTTATCTTACACATCTACATTCACACAGAATGGCCTGTCTTCTCTACAAAAGAGGTTCAGTTACATTGTGTCCTGCACTCAGTGTGCCAGCCTTGAGTTGTGTGGTGTCAGCATCAGTAAACTATAATAGATTTATACAGCACAAGCAGATAAAATACGGTTTGGCATAAAATACATTTTCAAAATTAAAGATCTTTGGTAGAGAACATAGAATCCAAAAATCCAAATATATGGCCTTTTCTCAGCAACAGCCTTCATCAGATTTTCACCCCACTAGGTCTCTGAAATACAGCGACCTGCGACTGATAGACTCCAGCTACCTGACTCGCACAGCCCTGGAGCAGGAGGTGGGTCTTGCCTGCACCTATGTGTCCATGGCCGTGGTCCAGGAGCCCAAGAAGGCCATGGCCCCTCGGGAATCAGACGGAGAAAAAGCCACCACCAGCATGAATGATGGAGATGAGCTGGAAAGGCCTCAGAGCAACGGCAGCGCTGCAACCAGAACATCTGGTGAGTCCCTGACCTTAGGCACTAAGTCTTACGATTAAAGATGCAAACACCAGAGTTTTAAAGGCATGCTTCAACCCCATTTGTATATCAGTTACTCAGCCTGTGTTACTTTGAATTAGTCAAGAAAACAGTTTTTCCTGTATGCCTCCACAGTAAACAAAGAATAGAAACATGGAGAAAATTCTTGTTGAATTGGGGGGTGTATTAACAACAGCAAAACTATGTCAAAACATCCCTTTTTACATAGTGATTGCACTGTAGAGCTGCTACAAAGTCCCTTCTTTACGCCTCCTTTGCATTTTTACACAGAAACAAATAACATCAGCATCATTTCACTCCAGTGTGTGATTATACACTGCATCCTGGCATCCCTCAATCAACAGAGGCATGACATGTAACACTACAGCGTCTGCCTCTAGTGTGACATCTAACATACACATCGATAGTGCTTAATAAACAATAACAATGCCATAACATGTCACTCACAATCTTACCTTCTCTGAGATATGGTGGCTGATCTCGTCCTCTGCTGGGAGGGTAAGGAGCTGCAGAATCTCCTTGTTTTCCCAATTTGTGGACATTTACTGCCACCATTCTTATCCTTTGAGTTAGCTGCTAATTGCTAACAGCTGCTTTTTAAATCTCCCGCCAACATAATACGTAATCAAAACATCACACCCACTCCACCCATGGTCATGTCTTTCCAGCTTTACATTTTACACATGCCTTGTTTCGGGACTGTTACTACCTCCATTCATGGCATAATGATGCGATATTCCTACCTTGAACAGGAAGTGTTAAAGTGGTTATTGAAATCCCACCTCCCAGCTCGTTCATTGGCCAGGAGTTCTGCTGATACAGACACGCCTGTTGCTTTCTGGCCAATGACCAAGCCACTGGGCGGGATTTCAGTGGAAATCTGGAGCAGAGAATGCATGCGCTTGCCCAGGCACAAAACTCATCCATGTCTGGAGTGTTTTAAATAGTAAGGTTTTAGGGACAATGTATGCGTTTGGGACATACTGAGCACATGACTGGTCAAATGAGACTCAGATTATACTGCGGGAGTTGTGTAAGTGTTTGTAAACAGATGTTTTGATGTAGTTTTTCTGTTTTTGAACATGGACCCCATTTACTTAAGTTCAACAAAAATTTTCTCCATGTTTGGATTCTTTGATTACTGTGGAGGCATGAGAGAAAAACAAAGTTTTCCTTGTGAATTCAACATAACACAGGGTTTGTAACTGATATTCAAATGGTCATTAATAGGGTTAAGTATTTCTTTAACTAATATAAAGCTAACTTTATTTGTATTTATCTTTTTTTCTCTCCATGTCTCCTCTCAGGCTCTCTGGCAGAGAACGGTGTCAGTTCATCTGACATTGCCGACTCTTCCCAGAAGCCCTCCACCTCCACCTGCCCTCCTGAAGGTGTCCTTACCTCGGACATAGGCACAGTAACACAAGGGTTTAAGCAAGAGTGCGATTCCGTCGGAAGCCAGCTCCCCTCCAACCCTTCCAAAGCCTCGAAGGCCCCTCCCTCACTTTACTCCAGTTCTTCCTCTTCCTCCCCCTCCCCATCTTCCTCCTCCACCCAGAGGCCCAGCCAGTCCACGCAGTGTGGTCGAGACACTAAGCCCACTCGGGTGTCACCGCGGACAGTCATCATGTCGCGGGCTGCATACAACCTGCTGGCGGGGGAGTCGGGGAGTCAGCTGAGCTCTTTCTCCCTCCTGCCTCATGCAGATGTGGCCTGGAGCAGCCCGCTGCGGCCCCCTGTCACTCACAACCTGCAGGGGGCAGAGCAGAGCTTGTACTACCGCCAGTGGACTATAGCCAGGCAGCACCATGCAGATTATGAAGCTCCATCTGTGCCACATCCACGACGCCTGCTACTCAGTGGACCCCCACAGGTAACAAAACACAACAATACTCCCCCTATAGGTGCATATAAGTCCTAATATGCATCTGGCTTTAAGTGTCACTGTAACATCATGATGATTTTTTTCTCCTTTACTAGGTGGGAAAGACAGGGGCCTATCTGCAGTTTCTTCGCATCCTGTTTCGAATGCTCATCAGACTGTTAGAGGTAGATGTGTATGATGAGGAAGAGGAGGAGGAAGAAGGTGAGGATTACTGGGATTTAACTGACTCATTTTTAAACACACCATAGATGGTAATGACAAACTAAATGTCCAACATGTTCTCATGTTTTAATCTTCAGAAACATCCGAGGTTGCAACTCCTGTAAATTCTCAGTTGCCTGACATTGAGGAAATTCAAAAGCTGCCCTTTGACCCCAACCCCCGGCATCCTAAGTTCAGGAACGCTAGCCCTGTTTACAACGACAAGATGCCAAAGTCCTTAACAGGTCAACAGAAATATGCAAACACTCTGTATTTTAATCTGCCACTGTTAATACAGTATGGATGCTACTTAAATATAAACTTTAACAAGCGGGAATACATTTGATTTCTGCAGACTGTAAGCAAGAAGGCGAGAGCCAAACAGCAAAACGAGAGACCAAGTCCATACGTCTGAGCAGGTTTGCCGCCCACAATGCCTTTCATCACTGTGAACAGTGTCATCACTACTGTGAAGCAGGCCCTGCCTCACAGGTGAGTGCGCACAGGCTTACATCAAACATCTGAGACACTCATCTGCTGCCTTGTTTGGGCTTGATTAACTTCAAACAGCGCTGTCTTTTAGATGTAAAGATATCCTAACCTGTCAAAATACTATGACATTTGAAAGCTTGAGAGTATTTTTATGTTGATAATGTAGTCGTGTAAAATTTTGACCTCTCTGTGTTAATAATGTATGCGTGTGTGTGTTGTAGCTATCGGAGTGCACCTTCCACGCTTTCACCTTCTGCTCGTCAATGCTGGGGGAGGAGGTCCAGCTCCAGTTTGTCATTCCCAAAGCCAAGGAGCAGCACTTTGTCTTCAGTCAGCAGGGCAGCCACTTAGAGAGCATGTGCCTGCCCCTGGTCTCCACCAAGGTTAGTTTACTATGTACACATGGGAGTGTTTATGACTGTGTTGGTGTGTATGTGTCTGGAGAGGGTGGGGTGATCATATCTTACCGGCCAAAGGTCAAAACTGAAGCATAACAAACCAATGTGATAAACAGTTTTTTGGTCCCAACTTTACTGTTTTGTTTTACTCTACTTTTTTCTCCCTATGTCTGTCCCCAGGACCCCGATCTATTAAAGAGTCCAATCTTCACCCCGACTACAGGACGCCAAGAGCACGGCCTGCTTAACATTTTCCACGCCATGGAGGGCGCCAATCATCTGCACATTCTGGTTGTCAAACAATTCGAGATGCCCCACTACAGAAAATACTGGCCCAACCACATCCTGCTTGTCCTGCCGGCTATGTTCAACAGCGCAGGAGTTGGTGAGCAGCTTACTGACTGAATTAAATTTCGATGTCTTAACATGCGTAAAAATGTGATATTTCAAGGCAAACCTGTAGCTCACTTTAGTAAAGCGTGTGCTTGAGTTCTTAGCAGAGGCCGAGGTTGGATTCTGACCTGCACTCTAACTCTAAGACAGAAAGATTTGTCCGATACAAACTAACTCATAAAAACATTCCACCACAGCACCATTAGTGGTGAAAAACTCCACAGGGTACCTTTAAGTCTACATCATCTCACAATGTCACAGTACGTGAGCAACCCTGGTCATATAATTATTCATTTATTCATCTACAGCACTAAAGTCTGATTTGTAAGGAAGCCAAACAGACGCATAATCTATGTTAAATTGGTGTATCTAAGCTAAATTGCTCCTAAACAGATGATCACCCTTTCACCTACTTTGTCTTCCCATGAACCTGGGAGACAGTGTGGCTGCCTGCCAACATTCCTGTTCAGTTTAAACGCAACACACTCAGTGCTGTATATTGAACATAACATGCATTTTCTGAACTCTAAGAGTTCACTTTTACATTTGTAACACATACACATACACTATGCAAATGTAATGCTCGGCTTTTACATTTGATTTGCACTGTTTATTACCTCCTGTGTTTCTGTTGAAAGGAACTGTAGGTGTTTTGAGAAAGTATAACTGGAAAAATTGACACCTGTGCTCCTGTCTTTGCCAGGTGCAGCCCGCTTCATGATCAAAGAGCTGTCATATCATAACCTGGAGCTGGAGAGAAACCGACTGGAGGAGCAAGGTGTCAAGAGGCAGGATGTATGGCCTTTCATTGTTATGATGGACGACTCCTGTGTGCTTTGGAACACCCACCAGCCGGCAGACAGCAGGTAGTAACTGTTTTTGATTTGTAAAATTGTCACGGAGAGGAGTTGCTGAGTTTTGAGAGTAATAATTATCCTCAGTGATTATTTTTCACTTTACCCAACCTCTTAGCTTTTGCTACCTCTATTACCAAGGTTAAAAATATGTATAATATTTAGAGACCTTTGTTAAACAAAATACAGAAAAGGTATGTGATTTGCCAAAGTTGAAACATTCTCATGTGTGTCCTGTCCTTTTTCTCTCTCAGTGAGACATCAGAAGGAACCAACGTGTCTCTGAAGACAGTGCTGCAGCATATGGAAACCACTCCAAAGATCTGCCTGTATGCAATGTGCGGCGCACGCAGGTGGAGCAGCAGCCTGGCTCGCAAGTCTCCCAGCCACCCCTTCAGCAGGTGTCACCTCCACGACTTTGTCATGCTCAATGTGGACCTGACACAGAATGTTCAATATGACCTAAATCGGTAAGTTAGTAGAGGGTTGTCAATCAGTCACACATTTGGTGGCTTGTGCAGCCTCTTAATCTCCTGGTGTTGCTGTTTTGGTCCTGTGTGCAGGTACAGCAGTGAGGAGGTGGACTTTAATCTAAGGGTGAACAGCAGTGGGCTGCTGCTGTGTCGCTTCAATTACTTCAGCCTCATGAAGAAGCACATTCCAGTTGGGGGAAACAAAGACTTCCTGGTCAAACCTAAACTCATGGTGGGTGTCGTGTGTGTACTGCAGGTTGTATAAAATAATGGATGCAGTGGTTCGTGGACTCGTGATTTAAAGCCATTAGTTTAAAACAGTCACCATCTTGGATTTTTGGTGGCAGTAGTTATGAGAAGTTACCATATTTGGACAGAGTGGAGCTGACACGAACAATAGCTGCTAGCTGGGTTAGCACAATGCACTTACAGTCTGTGTTTAACTGTCATAATTCATTCATTCATTCATTTCTGTAACCACTTATCTTGTTGGGGGTTGAGGGGGGGGGTGGAGCCTATCCAGATCGGA
>JAPZEB010000004.1:20518426-20561176 GCA_029783705.1 Chaetodon striatus
CTCCATGTTCAAGGAGCACGATGGCCCAAATTCCTTTAAACAAATGTTCCTTACTTTCAAAAAAACAACTAGGGAATATGATGAGATGTGCAGAGAGAGACACGGCCGTGTGAAGAGCATTCTGTTTGTACCGTAGAGCAAAGGCATCAGCATCCCTCCTCTCATCTATTATCTGGAGTCAGAACTGCTGTTTTGGTCGGCGTAACTCAGCAGCAGGGTGGGGCTAGATGGGGTGTTGGGCAGGAGGACAGGGAGGTGTGTGTGTATCTGTATGTGTGTGTGTGTGTGCGTGTGCGTGTGTGTGTGGGAGGTTGCTTAAACACACACTGCAGCACAGACTCGGAAGCTGGTCTGAGCTAAGCTGCAAAGCTTGTACCGGGATAAGCTGTAATTCATTAAGCTACACAGACAGGGGTGAGGGGTGGAAGATGCTGAGTTTGCCGGCTCTCTTCCCATGCCTTCCCAAATCTGGGTGAAAGAATGAGTGCAGAGACACGGAGAAAGGGCCTATTGGAGAGGGAGAAAGGGGGGAAAAACTGCCTCACTCTGCAACTCTTCGAGCTTGTGCTACGTTTGGCTATTTACAAAAAGCAGCTCTTGACACTGAGCTTAGCTGCCCATTTTATTTGTGCACTTCACCTTAAATAACCCCAGTCCCTGGCACTCATGCACCCATTATATAAAAGTTACAAAATCATCACATAAGTGGGTGTCAGGTTTTATCTTTTAATCAATATTAGCATGACTGCTGAGGTGTTCTGATTTTGATTGGACAAAATATTTGTATGCTAGATGAATGGCGAATCAGAGCATAAGGCGCAGAGAGTGTCAGCTGTGTGATTTAGTGCCCTGAATATGTGCTCAGCGCTGGACCTCGGCCAGGGTATCCAGCCAAGACCACCCACCTATAGCCCAGATCCCGGCTCTGTTGGACCATGTGCAGGATGTAGGACTCTCGGCTGGTGCCGGTCAGACCGGGAAGAAGGAGGACTGTGGGCCTGGTGGCAGGGTCGGGATGAGAGAGGCTCTCGTCGTTGTCAAACCAATCCAAAGAGATCTGTCCTCCATCTGCTGCCTTAATAAGCTCACTGCAGAGACAAGCGAGACACGCAACTCAGCAACGAGGATCGTTCTGAATATTATCCGCTGTCTGTATCTCTATGTATCTATTTATACGTCTCATTCAAACACTCAAGCACACACACAGGACAGCACTGATATGATCTGCTCACTGAATGGCCATTAAAAACTGCTAAAATTTTATAGTTCAATTCTTTGCACAATTAATACACTCTGTTCAGTTTCAGGTAAAGTGACTACTTCATTGTATCCGTCACAGGCACTCCCAAAGGGGAATTGGAAATGTGAGTAGAACGCTCACTTACAGCTGCCTCATTTCCCCTGTGATTATCTTGTCAGTGTGCTTTGCAACACACAG
This sequence comes from Chaetodon striatus, assembly GCA_029783705.1. Classification (NCBI taxonomy): domain Eukaryota; kingdom Metazoa; phylum Chordata; class Actinopteri; order Chaetodontiformes; family Chaetodontidae; genus Chaetodon; species Chaetodon striatus. The sequence continues at coordinate 20,519,865 of JAPZEB010000004.1, forward strand.
CAAGTTAAGATAAGGAGGAGGGCACTGCACCAGTGGGTTGTTATAGTCAATCAATTTCTGGGCTATACAACCCTAGCCTGGCAGATGAGGTCATTTAGTCCCAGCGCTAGTGCGTCTTAAACCCTGCACTGCACACACACACCGCAGCCGGTGAGCCAACTTGGCCGGCCGGCGGTAAAGACATCAGCATGAAATTACAGAACCTCCATGAAATATGCACCTGAAGCTAGACTTTAAAGTCAGCGAGGGCCAATCCAGAGTGACCAGCACACAGAGTGGGAGGAGACCTGGTGCTAATCCTGCGCTCGGACAATGAGATGAGTGGAATTTCACCCTGACAGCCGACGACAAATAGGACAGTTTTCACAGTGTCCGTCCTTGGGGCAACCTTGAGTAACTTCATTATGTGGGTGGGGCGTCCTGTTGTCCCCAGAGGAAATGTGATAATAACTTCAGTGAATGTGACCACCAGTCTTATGTTGTTTGATAACACACAGTTGGACTAAGGTGAATACAGTCCCTGTGCATTGTGGGAATATTTCTCTCCTTGACTGAGGAGACCATCAAAAGCAGAGGCTATGTAAATGTTACTGGGACAGGCAAATGATGAGAAGAACAATTCAACAGCAGAATTAAAAACTACTGTAAAACCATCAACAAAAAACATCAATAATAATAATTAAATGTGTCAACATGATCTGGTGTATGAACAGGAAACACAACAAAACCCTAATTAACAGAGCCAGTACAGATTTATTCCAGCTATGGCCAATATTGGTGATTTAACAGCACCTATCTTCACCGATTTTAAATAATCAGTCTAAACTGTCATGTTCAGGTTGAAGTAAAGGTGTAACTTTTGTGTTAAAAATATAAATATATTCACTGTTTCTTTCTCCAACCTAGCCAACAAACAACTCACAATCACTACACACAATACCTGTACAATTTATACCGTATACACACACATAAATCTGGCCAAAAACAATGGCCATGGAAATTAAGTTTTGAATACATGAAACAAATTACATGAGAATGTAACGTGAAGTAATAAATAGTAACAATGAAAAATAAGTCTCTCTTAATTCATTTTAATCTCCTTTATGTCCGCAGCGGGCAAAGAATGCAGTGGCAATTAATCTTCGACAGAATGTACATTATCAAGGAGCAGGGCGGCAGGGCGGCAGGGCAGCCTGAGCCAGCATCGTGGCACAAAAGATCTCTTTCTCCTCTGAGCCTTTGAGTGCTGGCTAAGAACAAGACCCGGATTTGTTACTTGGATCTGCAGTTGTGAAACCAGTAAGCAAGAAATCAAGAAATACACAACGGCAGTTTTTTCAGTGACCAATCTAGTTTCTGAAGTTTCTTAATAAAGCGTTTCACTGTGGCCATGAAAAACTCTGCAGCAGCATTTCATTACTCAAGAAGGCCAAAGCGAGGAAGCTGCACTTTTAAATACACATGTCAAAGGTGAACTTTCTGGTTTGCATGCCTCAGGCTTATCTCTTAATGGATATGACTTCTTTAGTGTTTTTATGACTTCACCTGCACACATTAACCAGGTGTGGTGTGTCTGCTTGCAAGGGAAAAAAAAAATCCCAGCTGTGTGTTGTATTGTTATGTCAGTCACAATAAGGACTTACTTTCTGTAGACGACCCCAGGTTTGGCTGTGACAAAGGGTCTCAGCAGAGTCTGGATGCGGCTCTCCCAGCACCAAAAGGTGGGGTAGTAGGTCTCTGACACTACCGGACATTGCTCCCTCAGAAAGTGGTAGAACTTCTTGCCCCCTGAGATGAGCTGTGGCTTCTGCAAAAGACAAGTGAATGAAGTATGAAAATACAGGTTTGGCTCAAAAAGTTTTTCATCTTTGTGAGTTTTTATCATTTATGTGACATCATTTAACATGACACAGCTGATCCATCACAGCAATAAAACTGTTTTTTTTTATTTTTTTATAACTTTAAGTCACGTTTTGTTACATGATGTTGTAAAAAAAAACAAAAAAAAAACAATTGTCATAAATTGCGTAACTTGTTGCATTATTGTCTCTGAACTCTGAAAGTTGATCTTCCTTAAAAAAAATCTAGGAAACCAATTGCCTTAAAAAGCTTAGTAAATATAACTGGTGTATTTTAGGTGAAGTTGAGAATGAGGTTCACTTCTTCTTGTACTGTCCTGCATCCTGCATATTAAAACATAAACAATGTACTTGTCAGTGAGATGACCTCTATCTATGCTGATTGACACAACGTCATTGTAACGGTGTCTTGTAAACCCATGAGGGCTGGGCACATGTAAGTGTGCATGACATAAATAAAAATCAATCCATCAATCAATCAGTCATATAACTATGAGTCTTAAAAGCCAATTGTCTTAAAAAGGTGATTCAATATAACTATTAGTCTTAAGTTATGTTTACTTTATAACTAATTAAGTTTACTTAAAATTTCATCACATGTAAAATCTTCTTTATCATGATCAAGTTAAGTCATACAAACTTAGAAAGAACAAGTTATTTTACTTGTGATTTTTTATATTGCAACAGCTACACAAAGTTAAGTAAATAAAACTAAATTTAAACAATAAGATATAAAGTAAACATAACTTCAGACTAATAGTTACATTCAATCACCTTTTTCAAGGCAACCAGTTTTTTTAAGTAAGATCAATTTGTCAGATTTTACAGAGTAGATCTCAAAACATACAACATGGGATGATTTCAGTTGTGATACATGATCAAAATGTCTGCATCCAGCTGTAAGAGAAGGGAAGAATGTGACTACATCTGCATGGCCCTGCATGAAAGGTCTCTATTACACTTCAGTAAACTGATAATAACCTGTAGGCATGCATTAGCCTGGCATAGCAGCTTGTAATGGCATGGTGCTTTTGTAAATTTAACAATATAGATTTGTTGCATAATTTATGCTATTAGCCACCCCTTTGTTTAAAGTCATCCCACTGAAGAAGATGTTGGGCTGATGGACATTTAGCATCAAATCCAGTTCATTTAAAGGCATTTGAGTTCAAACTGATTTAGTATTTAGACTATATTTTTGTTGTTTTATTATTTTACTGTTAAACCCATGCATAATAAATGTATTAAATGGGTGACTAATTGTTATATTAAGCCAACAATGTGGGTGTCTGCCAGCTATCAAAGGATGTCACCTTAACTCACCATGCATTACAGAGAGCCTTCAGCCGGCATCTCTAGCTAACATGTAGACAGTAACCGTTAATGTTAGCTTAGCTTAGTAAATGCCGACATTTAACTACCTGTCTACCGATGGATTTGATGTAGTTACATAAGTGCTACACAGCGGTGTATATATTATTCATTTTAGCTAAATATTCCGCTTAAAACGTGCTTGTTATCTGCCTGATAGCCAGCCCACATGTGTGCAGGCGTGTAACGTTAGCCCACCGGTGGACAGATGCAACCTAATCGAAACCTCCATCAGTAAAACGCACCGGTCGGGTATCATCACCCGGCTGGCGGGGATGATGCTCCACCTTGAAAAGCACACACAGCGGTTTGACGTGAACACACAAGGCTACGGGGCGAACAAAAGCCTCTTTAAAAGCAGGTTATAAACCCTAAATTAACGTTACTTACCTTCGCTACTGAGAGCAAATAGTAGCAGGTGTACGCTGCGCTAAAGCCCAGTACCAGAGACAGTCCTACTCCCGACCCGAACAGCCCAACTTTCACTTGATTTTCCAGATAATGCGACAGGTCCCGTGTCAAAATGTTGAAATTGAAGTCCAGCGAGATCATTGCAAGGTCCCTGTTTGCCTCTCGTTACTGCAAGGACAGCGGCCAGCTCGGTTGAAAGTCAGCTGTGTCTGCCTGCGAGCCCACTGTGAAGGAGACAGTCAAGGGGACCTGATGTGGAGATATATACCGCTCATGTGCGTGTGTCAGCGAGCGGTGGCGCTCTTTGACCAGCTATCAATGGAGCCGCTCACAGTCACTCAGTCAGGCTGTCGCCCCCTGCAGGCAGCAGCGGCGAAGTGCACCATGCGGAGCTGCAGATTCAGCAGCATGAGCCTGGAAGTCATCCCTTCAGTGGGATGTAACTCAGCCAAAAGACAATTAAATAGATATTTACAAAGACAGCATGAGCATCGTTGAATACCTCCAGCTCCTGGAAAATAATCACTGTGGTAGTCCACTGGAAAAATTGAATTCAAAACCAGGGGAGGCAGACAATTGCCCCAGGGGCCGCAGACCCACAGGGGGCCCAAACACCAGGTTCACTGTGTGGCAATTACACTGTGATAATTTAATTAACTGGAAATTAGTTTGTTAGTACTGTATGCACCAGTAAAGCACATTATAAACTGAAATGATGGGAACCTTAAGGCAACACCTGTAGCCTCTCATTCCCTTGTCATGGGGCTCCATCTTGTAGACAAGGCCCCTGATTTAAAATCTGTTTACCCCCCTTTAAAAAAAAAAAAAAGAAGTTTTAGTTCATATTGGGCTTATATGGAACTTTCTACCAATTGCATTTCAGTTTAATACTTACACAATGTACAGAGAGTGTAAAAAACAAAGAGCAGGATATTTTTTGTCAGGGGTGTCAAACTCATTTCAGTTCACAGGCCACATACAGTCCAATTTGATCACAGGTGAGCCAGACCAGTAAAACCATTGCATAATATCCTATATATAACAACAACTTCCAAATTTTCCCATTTTTGGTTAAGAAAGCACATTTTTAAAATCCATTTACAAAACAGATGACAAACCGCCTGTGATGTCTTCAGAAGAATAAATACAATTTCAATAATATTTCTCTGTTTTTCCACATTCAGTCAGTTTACTACTCACTGTCATTACATGTGCATATTTTTGTACATTTCCACTCCTGTGTAGGTATCCTGACATCACCATAACAAACTAAAGTGAAAGAAAAGGACTGTAAAAGGTCTCTGAAGCAGCATTTTACAAGAAGAAACCTACTCAATGTTTAATTTGCTCCTGAAACCTGGCACCTCTTAGCCTCCACAAGTGCATCACTATCAGGTGTGCAAGGTTTTCCAGCAGGCCGCATTGGACCCTTTGGTGGGTCGGTTCTGGCCCCCAGGCCGTATGTTTGACACCCCTGGTCTATGCTAATACATATCCATACAACTCTAAGGTAGTCTGATTTCAAAACTAGTCAACTAGCATTATACGATTAAAGCATGTGCAGTAGGCTGTCTGGTGAGTCTGATATTACCGCAGATGCAAATTAGCTTTATAGCTAACTGGCTCAACAGCTGTGCATGGCCTGTGCTGAATAAACTGACAAACTAAACCACACTTAACAAACATTTAAATGGAGTTAACATTTGAATTATACGGAGAAGATCAATATAATGTAGCACATTTTAGGTTAAAGCTGGTTATAGATGAACATACAAGGGGCCTTGTTCAAGTCAGTCAGTGCTTATAACTTGGTGCAGGTGATGGCAGGAAACACCAGACTGATAGTAAATAAGCAGATGCACCGCACACAAGAGGGCTGAGTTGCTTCTTCTTTTAATTTAGTCTTCATTTAAAATGTTACAAACAATGTGTTGCTTCATCAGTTTGAGGTTGAACCCGTATCTAGTTATTTACTATCAATACAAGTGGCCTTGTTCATCTCATCTTCTTGACTTTGGAGTCAATGGCTATAAAGTATTGCAACATCCCTTAAGTATGTATTAATGGACTTAATAGTCTTCACTGAGTAATGCATCTGTATCCTACATTTGTATTTGTCTTAATGTGCCACTTGAAAAACCACAGACTTCAACTTAGCAAGATGCTGATAATGATCAATTAGTAAATAATAAAAAAAGAACATTCCTTATGCCGTTAATTTATGAATAACAGTTATTAACTATAGCAAGTATAATTCATTACATTGCCTTTAAACGAGAAAAACACTATCTCATTTACTAATAGCAGCTGGTGGCCTTTGACACACTCAGCCTGCTGCTGTTTCTTCTCTGTGGGCTGGATTTCATTTAAAGATGAGTATCTGAATGAATGTCTGCTTCCATCAGCCCAGACAGCTGTAATGATACTACTATAAATCCAATGTGCAGTATAAGCTGTATAGACAATATATCCAGTAGGTGGATACATTCATATGCAAAAGTAAATTTATTCTTATGAATAAAGTATTTACTTTAATTAGTTAATCTATGTTGGTTTATATACTGTATGTTCCCACACCTGGACAAAATATGTGCATATTTTCTGTGTAAATAATGTAGAAATTTGAACTTTTGTTCCACAAAATAAACTAATACATCTGATTGTTTAATTGTATTTATTAAACTGGTGTGTTTAACTGTGCAAATTAAGGCATTTATAAAAGGTGGGCCAGTTTACAATATTGTTCTGATTAGGAACCAATTAATTAGATAATTTAAAAAAATATCTATGTGTATCTACATCATCAAAATGACTTAAAATACTGATATTGTGTTTTTCTTCCACACACACAGCTGGAAATGGGTTTACACCTTGCAGATGCGCACGCGCGCCATGGGCCGGACTCGTGCTTGTTTTCCAAGCCTCGCATCTTCGGGCTTTGTCGTTTACCTCCGTAGCTAGTTGTTGCTCGTCTGAGGTCTGAACGATGATTGACAATAATGGCGACGCGTTTATTCTGAGTTGACTCCAGGGAACCATCTCTGGCTGACAAAGGGAACATCTTGGATGGATTATCGGCGCCACAGACAACACCAAAAAGGATAAGCAGCCACCACAAGGACTACATTTACCTCAACGGAAGGGACTTGCTAGCCAGGAGAGGTTTATCTTGCTAGCATTGCGATAGCTAGCAACTCGGCTCGCTAGCTTGCTAAGTTGAAGAGGTGGCATTCTTGTGTGTGGAGTGGAGGAGAGAGACAGCCAGCTTGCTGGGTACTCAAATCTGGCTAAGCTAGCAATATGGCTACTTAATAGGCTTTTAGGGTAATTAGTTTCTCATTCTCAGAGGCAACTCTGAAAAAGCACTGGCTTGCAGTTAACGTTAGCTTGTGGGAATAGTTTCAGCAAGAGGGTCTAACAGCCTCCTTAGGTAGCTAACTTAGCTACTTAGCTAGCAGGCTAGCTTTGTGGATTGTTCCAGTCTCTTTCCTGTTAGGACTTGCTCGTACTTGCATTGGGAAATTGTCCACCAGCGCACAGACTGCTCGCTAGCGAAGGCTGCTAGCTTGCGAACTTGACTGAATTGTTTCGGCGTTGCTAGTCGTTTTTCTTAAATGACTACCGGCAGGAATAACCGTGCGATGATGGAAGGAGTTGGAGCGAGAGTGGTCCGCGGACCTGACTGGAAGTGGGGGAAGCAGGATGGTGGAGAGGGACATGTTGGCACCGTCAGGAGTTTTGAAAGTCCAGAGGAGGTGGTGGTTGTCTGGGATAATGGGACGGCTGCTAATTACCGTTGTTCTGGAGCATACGACGTGCGGATATTAGACAGTGCCCCAACAGGTAACTTTCCATCAGTTGATTTTGTTTACCAGCACTTTAAGACTCAGTAGTGACGCGAAGTGTCTGCTGTTCAAAACGGTTTGTTGAAGAAACTCAGTGTTTCAAATTCTTGAGAGCAGCAAATTAGATGTTGCTGGTATATTCTGTGTGTTGAGCACAGACCACCCCGATTTGCATTAAAGCAACATTAGTATTTGAATCCATATTGTATGAACAGATTTATGTCTCAGGCAGCACTCTGAGATTTACAAGATATACAGGTCCAGAGCAAAGTATATGCCAACATAGCCTGTGACTTCAAATTACACATTGAAAGATAAGACAAAAAAACATTTGCAACATTATTTAAAGGATCAGTAGGATGTACTTTGAAGAACCACAGACACACATGTTTAAAAGAACCTCATCATTGTTTGGCTTTATCTCTCTGTACTTGTCAAAGTATTACATGACAACATGGCTACACTTTTCAGCATGAAGCCCATCGACTGGCTCCATTTAGTTCCTTACATATCCACCTGGTGATGTGGCCATGGGATGAGGAGCCGCTGAGATTTTTCAGGAGTGCTTTTCATGATTCTTAAGTATCAGCATTGGAAAGAGACTGATAAGAGCCTTTAACGCCAAACTTCATCCAGCTCTTCTCATATTAACAGGTGTCAGATGTTGTGAGCGTGAATATAGCCCTTCCAAAAGTTATGGGAAATGTAAACATGTATCACATGGTACACACATTTATGTCAAAGTATGTCAAAAACATAGAGTTTAGATTGCATAAAGAACATGTTTTGTTCTTCTGCTTTGCATATTTGTAGTGTCGATGTAATGTTCACATACTATCAAACAATACAACCCAGGTTTATTAATGCTGACCAATACTGCCGTCCCTCAGGTATCAAGCATGATGGAACCATGTGTGACACCTGCCGTCAACAGCCCATCATTGGTATTCGCTGGAAATGTGCTGAGTGCACCAATTACGACCTTTGCACAACCTGTTACCATGGAGACAAGCATCACCTGAGACACCGGTTTTACAGGATCACCACCCCAGGCAGCGAGAGGTTAGTTAACTCACTAATATTTGCCAGTATTGTGTCTCACTTGAGACCCACCAGTGATAAAATGGACATAAGGTAGCCAGGTAACCTCTGTGCTTTATTGTGATAGACTGGCCTATTCCATTAGTTAGGCTTTGTCTGTGTATGTCAAGTCAAGTCAGTTTTATTTATGTAGCCCAATATCACAGATTTGCCTCAGGGGGCTTTACAATCTGTATAGCATATGACACCCCCTGCCCTTTTCGATCTTTTTTCTGGAAAAAAAAAAGAAATGGGAAAAACTGTAAATAAATAAATAAAATAATATCTGAGGAAAGATCTCTCTCCCAGGATGAGCAGACATGCAATAGATGTTATGTGTACAGAAAAGATCAACACAATAAAATTACAACATAGAAAGTCCATTAGAAAAAGTGATACACAGAATTGAACATGCAAGAAAAAGATGGATCCAGGAGGATGTAAAGCAGCTGCTAGGTGTTGCCAAACAGCTAGAGCCTGAGCCGCACGATGCTCTCCTCTCCATCACCGAACCTGGTATCAGGACAGGCTACACAAACACACAAGAAGCAAGACTAAAGCACATCATTCACCCAGATAGGAGAAAGACATTTGTGACATTTGAGAAGTCTTTTGTGCACCCTGCCTCTCAGGCAGACAGAATCTATCTCTATGCTCCCAGCCCTCAGTTGCCAGGCAACAACTCAGCTTCGTTTTAAGATCCAGTCATACCTTTTTAAAATTATATTAATGCAGCGCTTCCCATTTATAGAATATATGTGAGCAGATTTCCCAGATTTTCTGTTTTGTTTTCGTGTTTATGTCTTCAAAACGGTGCATGCTCATGAAACATAAAGAGCAGATTGATTAAAAGTCTTTTGCAGCTGACTTTCTAATTTAAGAAATTCAAAATTGGACTCTGCAGAAAACATTGTAAATGCGTATGATAAACAGAGATAATGAAAACTTGTCCCTACAGACAGCTTATTGTTAAATACAAAGGACTTATACGTGTGTAATAACTGTTACAAATCATAATAGTATGACGAATAACACTAGACACGTACAGCCTAGTGTTTTCACTTCATTCAGTCGCAGCAGGGTGCTACAGCAATCCCTTGTGCTTAATATTGCTTTATTTTTCACTATTTGCCCTTTTACCAGTCATTCTGTCACTCAGACGGCGTAGTCACAGTATGGGCCCCATTGTTTTCTCTTTGTCTTAATGTTGATGCATGAAAGTGCCATTTATATGAACTCAGCCCTTCCTGCATGTGTCTGACACAAATGCATTTCAGTGTGAAGGTGTTTTGGTGTGAAGACAGGTAGGTTTACTGTAAGCTTTGTCAAGAAGTGTTGACATTGTCAGCAAGATTAGCTAGAATTATCAGAAGCTAACTAAAAATAAAATTAGTTTAGTTTTTTAGTCAGGATGTTGGAGGTTGGTTCAGAAGCTTTTACAGTTTGGGCAAACTCTGAACTAGGGCGTGACCAGTGGCAAGAAGTGTGCACAATACCATTAATCCTGAATGTGGTACTGTGTGTTTAGCTGTTAGTGATGTGTATCTACCCTCAGGTCTCATGATAAAAAAAATTACTGAAAGTTTTTAGTGGAAACAATGTTTCAGGCGTGGTGTGTGGAGAGTGGAAACATTGTTACCAATTAATTCTTGTACAGACAAGATCAAGTCAGATTTTTGTTTGCAGTTTCATACAGTGCGTTCAAAGATGCTCTACATAGAGATAAATGTAGCTCACGTGTTGTAGGAAAAAATCTAAACCAGCCACTGATTTGATTTGAAGACTCTAAATGCATTATTTGGACCTGTTAGTGAGCACGCTCACTCACTAAATTCCACAACTTGCATTTGATTGCGTTATTGCAGAGACTGTCAGTATTGTGATGATGCTTCATCCATTTCGGGCCTATTTCGGCAAAACACCATAGTTTAGTAAGTGAACACATGGCCCAACAGCTGGCCGCCTTTTCAACTGAATACGACTGCATCTCCCCCGAGACAGACATTGCATAATGCACAATGGGTGCTGGAGGTCTCCCCAGCTCAAACTGCTCCGACAGCGTAGTGGGGTGTTTTGTTACACCACATTAGATTCTGTCACTAACTGCCGAAGAGGGAGTGGTTAGAGGCCACAAGCTGTTTGCATTGGTTAGATCTACACTATCCAGCTGTCGTGTTTACCATCATGGCTCACACTTGTTTGATGGTTAGAGCTCAGCTATTAATTGCTATTACCTTTTCATTGGTTAGGCTTGTAGCTAAGTGGGAGTTAAGACGGCAGCTCACAGCGTTACAGTGATATCAGAGTGTCAAGAAATTGCATTTGTCTCCTTAACCACTGGCTTTTCATTTGCATTTGTGGTCGGGTATGGATGGAAAGGAAAGGAATTGTCAGTGAGGTGTGAATGCAGTGCTATTATAAAAATGATTGTTATTCGTAATGTTACAGCATGACACCTGCTTCTCAATGACACACAGTGTGTTCCTCTAATTTAATTACATACCATTCCCAGAGGCAGTAGAAAGAAGGGATGGACATGAGTGCTCAAGTATTCAATTTGGACATCAGACCTGTTCAGTGTATTGTAATCTCAACCCAACCTCCCACATGTGAACATGACTTTTATAAGATTTTTTTTTTTTGTTATTTAAAATGGGTAAAATCTTGTTTTATTGTAGAGCTGTGTGCAGTTTATTCCTTTGCTCAGCACCTCCTTGCCCTGTTGTTGCTCTCTCAGGTCATAGTGAAACTATCCTGCTGCGGGAGTGTGAGCTCCACACCAGGGAACAGTTGCTGAGCGTCTGCCTGCACCAACACACACACACACACACTCAGTGACAGGGCTAACTGTTGGCATAACACCGTTAATGTTGCCTAACGATTATTAATGGGTTAAATGACAGTCCAGCTGTTTCTGTGTTTTCCACCGCAGGAACTTTTATCATTTACCTGGGATTTTGAAAAACCATGGCGCGTTTCCACAGAAATTACCCAAAAAAAAAAAAACTTTCCTTCAACCCCAAACTTTCCCTGAAAAAAGTACATAGTAGGGGGGTAGGACTTTTCAGATTCCCCGTGGCAGTGTGGCTGCAAACTTTATTTAATTTTTACAAGCTTCACTCTGTTTATGTTTTAATCATTTACGAGAAGTGGATGGATGACGAGGCTCTTTTGAGTGTATTTGCTGAGGAAGAAATTCATCAGGACTTCGAGGCGGCGACTCCGCTGATTTGAATATATTTTCGGGAACTTTGTGGTGCAATGGAAATGTTACCCACACAGATTACCAGGAATTCTTTAACTCAGGTAAATGAATTTCTGGAAATAAAAGTTCCTGGAAATGTTGGTGGAAAAGGGGCCCCTGAGTTTGTTGGGAATTTTTAACACCTTGGTTTTGGATATTAGCTGCTGCTGCTGTGTTAGCTAATGGTATCTGGGCAGATGTTGAACTGAGCGGGAGAAGAGTGGCTCCAGACTATGGAGATGGCCCTTCAGTGCTGCACCTAACCTGTGTGACAGCAGTAACAGACAGTTTGCTGATTTTAGTTTTAAGGCTAATTGGTGCTTGGTTGCTCAATAAATGAATTTCACATTGCCCCTGTTTTCTGCTGTTTGACAGTTTGCATTCCTATTACATTAGTTTTTTGTGTAAGTATTCGAGTACTCTATAATGATTTAATGCAAGTACTCAAATATGGAAATTATACCTAAAGTGTCCATCCCTAGTAGAAACTCACAATTCATTGTAAACTTTAGAAAACTCACCTCTAAGCTCTGGCTACTGCAAAATGGTGTTTTTGTGATTTCAAAGAACAGAAAAGATAAGTTAAGGGTTGATTGTTGCTTACAACTCTGACAAATGTTCATGGTTTGATTTGTTTTGCTATCATCAAACATTAGTTGCTCAATATTGAGACAGTTGAAGATTGTCGGGGACTGCATGGTTGATAGAGCAGATTAGGTGCTGTTAAGGCCAAGTGCTCACAGTAAGATTTTTCATCTGTAGCCATGTCCCATTTCCTGAGAGTAATTTACACCACGTCTCCAGAGTAGTAGGCACACAGGGAAGGGCAGTTAAGGACACAAGGTAGCAGGAGGGAGGCCCTGGCATCCCCTCTGCAGTGCATATTTGCTAATGATTGAAAAAACTGTGAATTGATACATGTAAACAGAGCCTCTGTTAACGCCTGCTGTTGAATACTCTGACAGTGTCACAACATGAGTGATGGAAGCTTAACCCAGATAAAAATAACTGTCTGTGTTTTTATTTTGACAGAGTGCTTTTGGAGTCACGTCGCAAGTCAAAGAAAATCACAGCCAGAGGGATCTTCACTGGTGGCCGGGTGGTGAGAGGAGTGGACTGGCAGTGGGAAGACCAAGATGGAGGCAACGGAAGGAGAGGAAAGGTAGGTGGCCAGCCACAAAAGTAAATCCTGTAACTGTGTTCTGCTCTTTTTTTGGCTCCCTAAGCCAACTGTTTTGACATACAGAGTTGAGATCAGTAAGTACAAAGGCCAGTAAGGTGTGGACTCATATAAGTCTGGCAGTCAGGCACCCACTTGAGCCAGTGCTCAAAAATGTTTCTGGCTTTACTATTTCTCATAAAGTGAAAAGCATGCGCTCTTTACCACTCTGTCCACTTTCCTCTTTTTACAAATATATTTCCACATCACCTGAGAGCTTCTCTGTGTTCCAGCCACTTCATGTTTTCTGCAGTGGACAAGGCACCAAGTTGTATTAAGGAGAAATAGAAGGTGCTTGATGGGAGAGAATTGCCTCCAATAAATTGTAATTGTAGAGACATCTTTCCAGTTTTTGCTGAGTGAACATGACTCGATGATTCAGTTCCAAAAATGCAGGCAAACTCAGCCTTTTGTTCTCAGTTGAGAGCTGTACGATTAAGTGCATAATAAATCCCTGGAGGTAGGGCCGGCTTGGTGAGCCTGACAGAGGCCACCACCACCACCACTTGTGTGCCTCTGAATGGAGCGTGACCACCCTTAAGGGCTGCGTATAAGAGAAAAACAAGGATCCCTTGCCCTGAACAATCGTGGAGAGGAAAAAATAAACTTGCATCCCAGGATATGATTTGATTTGAAATGTGCAGGAGCCTCAACCAAAACAGGAAGGGCACTGCCTGACTCAACATGTTTGTAGCATGGATGTATTACAGACAAGGGAGAACTCAGTCAAGTTGTATGATGCCTAGCTGGGTGTGCAGCATTATGTCCAAGATAAGTGTAAGATAAGTATATCATTGTTCTGCAGCAGTCATAAAAAATGTATCACTTATCTGCAATCTTCTTTAAGGGCTATAACAATAACTAAAATCAGTGTATTGTCTCATATCACTTTGTCAGTAATATATTGATATCAGCCACATGTGGCAGGAGTGGAAATATCAGTGAAAAGTAAATATATTTAGCAAAATGTTCCTTAAAGATAGACTGTGCAGGATTTTCCTATAAAAACAATATAAAGACTCGTACAGAAATAATCCCTCTCAATCATCACTTATGTTCTACTAGAGGTGTGTGGCAGTGTATTAATCTGTCGAGATTCAGCCTTCTGCCTGTATTTTCCTGGGCACATTGCACAGGTGAAGTCAGGACAAAGATAGCGAGAGGGGGTGCCACGGTGAGAACACTTTCCCACTTGTCAATGAATTCATTAAGACACTTGTGTTACCGATGACACCAGGCATTTTACAAGAAAAGATATTCCTTTATGACGCTCAGTATCTGTACAGCATTGTATTAAGTCACTGCAAATGCACACCAAACATTTCCTCCTCCTGTAACTTCACATTAAAGGCATTTATTTCTTTTATTATGAAGTCATCACAGGAAATGCAGTGTGTTTGTCAGTATGGTTAGCACTAGTGATGCGTCTACAAAACAAGACAATGGTCATTTTCAGCATTTTTTCACAACAGATCTGTCTGAAGGATTGCAAGGAGTAATGGAGAAAGAGGTAGCAGCCATAGTGAGTTGTTAGATGAAGAACAGCAGGCGACAGTTTGCACACTTCCAACTTTTCAGTGTTGCAACCAACTCCTTTTATTTTATCATTTTTATCAAGTTTATACTAGCATTTAATTTAAATCCAAAATGTTCCAAAATAGGCACTTATATTTTTTGCTTTGACACCAAATCCTACGCCATCATCTTGTCGGGCATCTGTCTTTACAAGTGAAATCTGACTCCCTCTATCCTGTGCTGTGTATTTACTGCTGCTGTACAGAGCAGACACTTTCAGTGTATAATTGTAGCCTCCGTCGCCCGACTAATTGATTTAAAAAGAAAAAAAGAAGAGGAAGGTGGGGGCGGCGGGCAAGGGATATAAATGGTGTATGAACACTGTGTAAAACTGGAAAGACCGACAACCACAGCAAGACTAAATGTCAGACTGTAAACAGTACGCAAATGAGAGTGAATCTTGGGTTTCACTTTTGCTGGTGATACTGTTTAAAAGCAGTAACTGATGATTTTGACACAGTATACCTTTGAGTGAAGAATTATTAAATTTACCCCAGTTGTTAAACTTTAGCAGCTAAAGCTAATTAATCAAGGTGTAATTTAAAATATAGGCTGATCTGTTGGATCCTTTTAAACTCATGCTGACAAGAGGTTGACTTGTGTACAGTGTGTTGGGAGACTATCAAAATGTAAAGTAAAATTGTGTAGAAATGAGAACTAGGAACTAGTAGCATCACTGAAAGAAACTTCACTCCTTGGTTTAATTCCACAGATTCTAATTTATCTTTACTGAGGCTATAAACAGACTTCTTAGCTGCAGGTTATTCCAGGCTTAAATACATCATTAGAAGGTAATACAATGTCTGATGAGGTTGCATTTGTTTAGCACAGTCTATTTAGATTTATACTGTAAATGTGCTGTAAAGTGCTTGTATTTTGACTCTGGTCCAGACCCCAGAGTATTCAATTTAAGAGTCCCTCCAGGCAATTTAAGACTTCATTTTGCTGTGTTATTTAATGGCATATCTCATTACTGTTTTATGATGCTGTAAGCAATATGCTCTCCAGAAAACTGCTATTGCATGTCCTGCAGCTTAGATGTTCCGTTAGTTTAGCATGAATATTACCTCCTGAGGCCCATTAATCAATTACCTCTGTAAGGGGCCTGAAAATAATTTAACGATTTGATTTCTGTATTTACTTAAGGCACAGCTTTTAATTAAAGAATTAATTTACTCCAATACAGCTCCGCTCTTGACACTTTCTCAATGTGATGAAAGCATTGCGCTGCTTGTGATGGAGAGAGAATTGTCTCGAGAAAATCCCAACCTTATCTTCCAGATTTGAATTGATTTTGCGGTTCCCCATTCATAGCTCATTGCTTATTTATGCCTGTAACACATCATTTGCCTTGGCTTACAGTGCCCTGCAATTTTTTTAGCCAGAAGCTGTGAGCTGGTTCTCACTACAGAAGTCAGGTACAGCATTAGTCATTATTTAGTATTACAAGCACCAACTCAAGAAAACCCTGTGTAAAAAAAGTAGTGGTGAATGTGTTTGTTGGGATGCTTTTGGTGGTTTTTATTAACTCTTTATGCTGGACGAGCAGGTTCAGAGAGTCAAAAGATAGACTCACATTGGCTCTCACTGATTCTTAATTTTCCTAATGTGCATGCACAAGTTGTGGGGTTCAGTGGAGCAAAGGTTAGAGCTGGAGCTATATTAATTTATTAATGGTCCAGCCCACTGCAAATAGACTGAGGAAAGTAAGAAAAGCAGCATTTAGCCCTTTTCTTAAGTGTCTCCTCTATGAAGGACTAAAGCTTGTCTTGCTGTTATTATTACCTCTACCAGGCAGAAGCCAGGAAGGAATGTGCGTGTGTGTCTGTCCACTCAACTGTCTATCTGCAGCTAATCTTGCATACTACTAGACCAATCAGCCTAATATTTTGTGTGTAGATTTATGACTATATGCTTAAGGACCTCTTGTGCTTGCAGTGATTTCCAATAGTTAAAAAACCTGTTTTATTAACTGTATTATACCATCAATGACTGCTGGCTCCGTAGTCTGCTTAACTGGCTGGTAGGGGCCGCAAGTGATCAATAAAAGTGTAGAGCAAAATGCTTTTCCAGTAATTGGCTTTGCTAAAAGCAACAAGCTTTTCCTAGTCTGTTGCAGGACAAATTTTGGCCTTAATCGTGGCTCGGCTTGGTCTCAATTTAAATTGGATTGGATTTTGCTGATTAATTTCATATCTTATATGGTATGATCCACTAAAGTTAGGCATGACAGAAAATGGATAATTCCCCATTTTTGTTATCTTCGCAGCCACCTTTACTGTAAGGAAGATGTTTAAGACATTTCCACCAGGTGCAGCTGTGCTGTATGTATTGTTGAGAGTGGCCATGGTCAGCTCTGTCAACTTAGTTGCAGCCAGAGCACGGCCGCCTGGCTGTGATCTGCACTCTACTGAGTGTGCTTTTGTGGTTTACTTATTTAAATATGAAAGCTTTGTTTTTGTATGTTTGTAAGAGGAAGGTGCAATTGTTATTGAACCATATTAAGCATATTCTAAAATATATTTTAAGTATTAAGGGTTTGTATGAAGAGCATTTCCTACAGCAGTGTTTCTAAGTTCTGTTAAAAAAAAATGGGAGCCTGGAATTGTTGTGGCAAAATTATGGGCTGACTGTGTGTGTATTCCAAAATGTTTTGGAGATATCCACTAAATTGGCATGGCAGTAAAGACAGAATGCTTTGCACACTGACCGAAGCATACTACGACCTCAGTATGGAGCCTCCCTTCCCAGAATGCTGACTGATGGAAACATAATGGTTAGTGATGTTTAGGACTTTGCTAAGGTCATCAAAGATGAAGCAGCTTGTTGTATTTGGATACCCAGACACTGATTTTGATTAATTGTTTATCAGCAGAATAACAACTGCATCTAATTGCCATTCAACAGGGAAGAAGGAGTCCTCTGAAACATGTGGCACCATTTTTGGATAGAAAATAGTATGTCAAAATGACCTTCTCTGGATAAGCAATGTTTCCCGCAGGTCCTGTCTGTGGCCTGGCTCAGCTAGGCTTGCCTTTGTCTTGTGTCTTGTTTTGTCTCAGTTATGGTTGCAAAAGTTTAATTAAAACATTCTTGGCGATTTCACAACTATTCCCAACTGGAGAAAAAAATAACACAATAAAAGGTTTAACATTGACTGTATGATTGCAGTGCAGGGAGAATTAAAACCAAATCTAATTGCGACCCCAAGAATCACAACCTAATCAAATTTGTTCTTGATGAATCCCACTCCTAATATTTCTCAGTAGTGAGGGAATAAAACTTGAAGTCAAAACGCAGTGACGGTGCAGCATACAGAGCGTCTGACACTACTGTGTATAGATTTACTACATCAGCATGCCAACGACTTTTGTTCTCCTCCATTTCTTCACCACGTTGGAAAACAGTGGTACACAAACCTCTCAGCGTGAGGGTGCAAATTGGTAGCCTGTTTACAGCCAGAAGAAGTTGGACCCTTAAACTATAACAACCCAAGTTTAACTTGTGTTAACAGACATCTCCGTGTCTTTGAGTGAGGCAAAGAATACTGACTTGGCTCCAGGTTTTCTGTTCTGTAGTTCAACCTTCACTCTGACCTTCAATTTGAAAAGATAATTTCCCTGCAGGGATCAATAAAGTATCATATTCACTATCATTATGAGGTTTTAAGATGAAAACTACCTGCTTGAAAGCTCCCACCATGAAAATGATCCCCTTCTGGTCAATAATATATTTTCACATACAGTATGCCAAACTCTTTATGTTCATTAACAGCCAGTCGATACCTTTTTCACTCTAAAATTTTCATGAAATTACGATTAAACCCCAAAAGAATCTGCTTTCAATATCTCATTATCTGTCTTTCTCATCCTATCCCTCCTCTTCCTCCACAGGTGACAGAGATCCAGGACTGGAGTGCAGCCAGCCCTCACAGCGCTGCCTACGTACTGTGGGACAATGGGGCCAAGAACCTGTACAGAGTTGGCTTTGAGGGAATGGTGAGCAAACTTCCATCCTGGCCCCCATGCTCAGTCAGTCAGTCACTCACACACACACACACACACACACACACACACAGAGTCTCACAAAAGATCAGCTGTCAGGTGGCTTTTGTGTTTGACCGCAGGGCTGAGGCTCTTTCTTTCGCTGCCAGGCCTTTGTGAGAGCCACGCAGCAAGCATGAGTAAGGGACCATTGTAGAGGCAGCTGGAAGGGGAAGGTATCTGCATGATAAAGGCAAGCTGTTCTTTCTGCTTTTTAGGGGGAGAGAGTGAACATGGAGGTCAACTTTAGAGGAGGGGGGCATTCTCTAGGGGTTGTCGCAGGCGCAGCTACACACGCGTCTCAAATGAAAAGCGTCGCCCTGATTGGTGGAGAGTGCTCTTGCCTTTTTACGAAAGAGGCCAATCGGGTTTCTCGGTTGTATAACAGATTTGTCCTTTGTTATTTTAATAGGCTGATAGGAAAGTAGATGGCATCTGCCTCTGGATTAAGTAAATCATGGATTTGACCCCCCATCTTGACTGGTTTATTTTGCCTTTGTTTCTCATTAAGACAGCGATCAAATCCTGCAAAGCTACTGCACGTTAGGGAACGTTCCAAATGCAGCATGCGAGGCCAACACCTTTGCCTGTTCAGTAATGTCTGCTTTGTGCTCAAAGCGTCATAAGATCAGAGGTGCTTTAGTGGCTGGATACAGAAGGATAGACATGGGTTATTAATTTGTTGGGACTTGTTGTACTCAGGACTTTAGTGTTCCATCAGTTCAGAGGAATGTTTGCTCTGCCTCACGCTCATCTCTGCCCTCTAACTCTGCCACAGTGGCTGCGCATCTGACTCATCACAAATGATACGAAGCCTTCTCTTTGTAGCAGTATAGTGTTTCATTGTCCTGCCTTACCCTTAGGGCACTGATTTTGTTAGTATTCTAGGCGACTACACTGACGCTACAGCTTGAAGTGTGTAAATTCTTTGTTTCATTATTCATGATCACCCTGCCCCTCCTCTAATGGAATTACCCTGGGTAATTATCTAACCCCCTTTCCTCTTCTCTGTCTCAGTCGGATCTGAAATGTGTCCAGGATGCCAAAGGAGGCTCTTTTTACAGAGACCACTGTCCGGTTTTAGGTAAGTAAGCCCGTAATCTGTGTCCACCGTCATTATTGCACCAATTCTCTCACCTGTCGTTCTGGTGCAGTGAATTCAAGGGCATTAGGGGAGTTTTACTTGTAGTTAATAGTGTTTGGCCACTAGATGGCAGCACTGCATAATCACTTGGCTGCAAAGCCAAGAACAGGCTCAGGTCATGCGGCTACAGTATTCCAAGAATTCCAGGAATGAATAGCCTCTCTGGATTCAACTCTGCAGCAGAAATCCCTCATTTGGTTTGATAGGGTCATTATTCATAGGTAGCAGCACTTGTGTTTTGTAGAATTATTTTTTCCACATCTTTATCTGAATTTCTCTAAAATGTATTTTACTATTTTCCTGTTTGTACTTTTTTCAGAAACACTTGCAAAGTGCAAAACTATTGCCATTTTCCATACACTTTAAGCAATGCAGATATTGTTATAAATGTATTTAACTTTACCTTCATCTCCCAGGTGAGCAGAATGGGAACAGAAATCCTGGTGGTCTCCAGATTGGAGATCTCGTCAATATCGACTTAGACCTAGAGATTGTCCAGTCCCTCCAACATGGCCACGGTGGGTGGACTGACGGCATGTTTGAGACGCTCACCACCACCGGCACAGTATGTGGCATCGATGAAGATCACGATATAGTCGTCCAGTACCCCAGTGGGAACAGGTGAATCTTTAGATAGAGTGGCTCAGATTTTTTTATTGGCTGCCAATAAGTGGAACTAATGAAATCTCTGCGTCTCATTACCATCGCTTCCCATGATTTAAATTTTATATAACCCCTTTCACCTCAGCTCAGTCAAAAGCCACCAAACACTTATATGCATCTTCACTGCAAGATGAAATTATGGTGTGTAACACTTGAGAGAAGAGACTCTCTAAAAAATTTGTGGTCAATTAGTAGTTAAATACTGTGTGATTTAAAAAGTGGGTCGTCTTAGCACCTTAAAGTGGAAACAGACAACTTTTTCCATTCTGGTGTTTTCAAGTGGAATTAATGTCAGCGCCGCTGTCGCAAAGACAACTGACTTGCTATCCGTTTTCCTCAAAGCCTAGCAAGTGCCACAGTTTCCCCAGTTACTTCAGCTGTTCCACCATCCACCATTTCTGCTACTGGGGGATAGCAACTCTAAAGAACTTACACTGATACTATTTGGTACCTTGAAATAGCTACCAATGGCTGATGGGGAAAACAAAAGCACTGTTCTCTT
Source organism: Chaetodon striatus (assembly GCA_029783705.1). NCBI lineage: Eukaryota > Metazoa > Chordata > Actinopteri > Chaetodontiformes > Chaetodontidae > Chaetodon > Chaetodon striatus. The sequence goes on from JAPZEB010000004.1 coordinate 20,540,821, forward strand.
CCTGTTTTGGTTGGGCAATGGTTGACACACTTCTTTAGCAATCACATTGTGCAATCACCATTTACATTATAATGATAAGTTAAAGCAAAAAATCTGTCTATTTTGGGCCAGTGGATGATGGCATCATCTACTGGTCCAACCCTAATTTCCACCTTAACTGCTAATTTCCAGTCTGCTTCTAGTATCACAATAGTAACATAAAATGCTACCTCATGACTGTCTGACATTGGTCATTTAAATATGTTTTTTTAATATTTTTTTATTACTTAATTGTAGCTTGCAAATCCCCAAATGTTCCATGCAGCTGCTCAGAATATATTCTTGGTCAAGTATCATGTTTTATGAATTGTGGGTAAATTAGTCTGGGTTGTTTGAATGCATTCATTTCTGTATCCTCAGATGGACATTCAACCCAGCAGTGCTGACAAAGGCCAACGTAGTACGCAGTGGTGAAGTAGCAGCCGGTGCAGAGGGAGGCAGTTCCCAGTTCCTAGTGGGAGACCTGGTCCAGATTTGCTATGACATCGACCGCATCAAGCTGCTACAAAGAGGCCATGGAGAGTGGGCTGAGGCGATGCTACCTGTAAGAGTCTTGAAAGATGTTCACACTTTGTGCAAATTTAACCACTCTTACAAGGGGACTGCTCATGATTGATTTCCAAAAAAACCCATATGTAAAATAATTTGAGAAATGTATCTGTGTAGATTTATTTCATTTATCTGGGTAGTACATTGTCAAATGAAACTATCCGCTGTGCTTTAGCTGTGAGTGACTAACAGTGTTCAAATCTAAACCACGCTTCATTAGATAATTTCATATAAACCTGACAAAGAAACACCGGTGTTATTTTTGGTTCTAGAAAATGTGAGAAAATCATTGCAGTTGATATTGGCACCACACATTTGTGAGTGTGGTTTTTTTTATATCTGAATTTTGACTTGGACTTCATCACAAGTACACAATTTGTATGCAAGAGCCTTCTATAAATTAGACTCAATTCATCTAGCTGTGCAATTTTCTGCTGTTCCCCTCACACTCAGCCGTGCCAGTCCCTCATCCTCTTGAAAGAAATGTTGCAGGATTACTAACATGCAGAGACACGATTCCTCCCCTCAAATCACCCTGTGGCTGTGTTGCTGCCAATTTTTTTGTATTTATCTTTGTTTGGTCTGGACACGACTTTATTCTTCCCTTATTATGAAGTTTGTTCATTGGTGCCCAGCACGCCTTAGGTTATGTAACGCCAGTCTATTCCAATATGGCCACTTGTCCCTGCCAAACTGGCCCCCCTCAGCAGCTAATGAGCCTTAAAACCCTGAGATGGGTTGTAGCTTTGATCACTAACCACGGCTGTTTGTCGCCCGCTGCCGCCTCTACTGCAGCAGTCCCCGTTATTGATGGCATCCTCCAGGACAGCCCCAGACCCGGCTCGACAGACTCAAAGTGCCTCTTTCTCATATAGCCAAGATGGAGATGATATGATTCAAAATTGGAAAGCATTTTGCTGTGTCCTCCCTGTATTGCTTGTATAGATGAAGAATAGTCTAGCCAGGAGAAGGGTCTCTTCTTTTATTCTCATCTTCCCTCTCATACAAGTAAATGTCCTTGAATAACAAGAACACGGCTTAAATCTGTAATATTTCGTTTTTTCTGTCTGTTTTTATTTTGCAGCAGGCCCCGTTTCTGCTGCGGGTGGGACAATTGCATTGTCGAGCTGGTGTTTCCTCCTCTTTATCCTTTCCTCCACTCTAGTTTTTTGCTCTTTCTAACAATCTCTCTCCATCTTTCTCCTGCCACTTACAGGCTCTGTTACACAGAGTGTAGCCCAAAGACACCAGCCCTCCATACACTAATGAATTTGTCGCAACATTTACCAACAGACCCTTGGCAAGGTGGGCCGTGTGCAGCAGATCTACTCTGACAGTGACCTGAAGGTCGAGGTTTGTGGAACTTCTTGGACGTACAATCCTGCCGCTGTCACCAAGATTGCGCCCTCTGGCTCTGCTGTCAGCAACGCTTCTGGAGGTGTGTATGAACATGCATTACTGACATAGAGAGAGTGTCATCTTAGCTTTGTGTCCTCACTTTTCCCTGTTCTCTGACACCTACACGCAGTCACTTACTGATGTTATCCCCCTGCTTGTCTAGAGCGTCTGTCTCAGTTGCTGAAGAAACTATTCGAGACACAAGAGTCTGGAGACATCAATGAGGAACTGGTCAAGGCAGCAGCCAATGGAGACCTGGCCAAGGTGGAGGACATCCTTAAGAGACCTGATGTGGACGTAAGTGCTGAACATACAACATCTTGATATGAGCAGCTACTGCATTCCTAGATGGGTTTCTGATGAACACCAATTCATTTTGCTATTGAACATTTACAAAAGATCTGAGTGCGTTGATAATTGGAGCTGAAATATCCCTGGCTGTGCTCTGCTCTGCTCTCAGTATATTGAGGAAGCTGAGAGTCTCCTAGGAAAGGGCTCTGAGATCCTCCCACTCCTGCACCTCTCTCAATCTGAAAAGCATTAAGGCTGGGCCCAGAGGAGACACCAAGGAGCATTGGTGTGCACTGCAGCACAGACCAGATTCACTCTTAAAATCAGGCTGAGATCTACAAACCCAGTGTGGTTGCAGATTGCGTTCTGACACAGGCTAAAGGCCAAGGAAAACACCTGTTTGCCACAAGACAGCAGCCTGCGCCCTGTTAAGGTTATGAGAGCTGGTTACGTCAAGTCTGCAATACTGTCCTCACTCAGAGAGCAAGAGAGAGTGAATGAGTGTGTGTGTCAGCGGTGAAGGCTGGCCAGATGCCCTACTGCCTTTCAGTGGAATTATTTGCTTAAAGCTGAGCACACTGAGCTTGGCCAAGTGATCCGCCTGCCAGGACAAGAGACGTCTCGAGACTCCCAAAGGAGTCCACATTAATATTTATGCTCTGAGTTTTTGCAGTGCTGCAGTTGGTGATGAAACATGCACACACAGCCGTGCATGCACACCCACACATACAAACGCTTAAACACACCCTCACCAATCTTTGAGCCCCTCAGGTGAACGGCTAATTCAGTAGATGTACATCTAAACATGAAACATGATACTGACATGCACCCATATTGTCACTCCTGATGTGTTGACAGGTGAATGGACAGTGTGCTGGACACACTGCTATGCAGGCAGCCAGTCAGAATGGTCACGTGGATGTCCTAAAGCTGCTACTGAAACATAACGTGGACCTGGAAGCTGAGGTTTGTATAATTAAATACTGCTACAGTTCTCCTCTCTCACCTATACTCTTACCTAACACAAAGACAGCTTAGCCCATATAAGTGCATTTCACTATGTAGGAAAAAATGCACTCACAGACATAACACTGAGTCATTATGCGGGTGTGTCATTATATTCAGGACAAAGATGGAGACCGGGCAGTGCACCACGCAGCCTTTGGTGATGAGGGCTCTGTCATTGAGGTGCTGCAGAGGGGCGGTGCTGACTTGAATGCCAGGAACAAGCGAAGGCAGACTCCATTACACATAGCTGTCAACAAAGGCCATCTGCAGGTGGTCAAAACTCTGCTGGACTTTGGCTGCCACCCCAGCCTCCAGGTATCTATCACTACGATTTATTTACGTATCGAGAAATGCTTTTTGACACAGTCGAGAGTAGAGAGGTCGTCTCAGGCAGGGTTTGAATCCCAGATTAGTACAAGAGTAGCGAGTAACACAAGGTTTTCCTTTTAGGATTCAGAGGGGGACACACCCCTGCACGATGCCATCAGCAAGAAGAGAGATGACATGCTGTCAGTGCTGCTGGAGGCCGGTGCTGATGTCACCATCACCAACAATAACGGCTTCAATGCCTTGCATCATGCTGCCCTGCGAGGAAACCCCAGGTATGACACACTGTCCTGCTCTCCTGTTAGTTGTCACACCTATCTGATGTGTACAAGGGACTAGGGCATGTTCAAGTGGAATCTGTGGAACAGTATCCTTCAGATCTCAATAAATGTCTTTAAGTAGATTAGTTACAGACATGCTGAAACCCTGTACTCCTACCTTTAAAAGTGTTGTCCACACTCTGAATACATAGCTAATCAGTAAGGTGGGAAAAAATTATTATTCATTTGATGCATTCTGATTCCTTCTTGAATGATTCAGCATTTATGCACTGAACTCCTTCACTGTGAGAGAGGGTTCACACAGTGCAATAAAAACTGTGGAAGTCATATCTTGAGAAATCAGATTGGTGGTTACTAAAGATTGTTTCAGCCCTTATCACCTGATTAGTTGTGTTAAATTGTATGTGTGTCAGTCCTACTGTAAGCATTCTCAGTACTCATATTTGGATTAGATAGATCTGGCTATTAAATAATAACTCAGCTGATGCAGAATTTGGTTCTGAATATTCAGCTCCGTTCAACTTAAACAGCTGTAAATCAGGGGAACAGCATTTCAGAGCACTATTAAGATCAAGCCATATCAACCCTTTGAAATTATTAATCAAAACTAAAACCACTAGACTTCATGCTTTGCTTCGTAGCAGCCAGAGGACAGAGGCCGTGGCAGAATCACTAATCTGTTACTACTAATACGTTACTTAATCATCCTCCATTGGAATGAAAGATGTGGGCTCATCACAAGGGGTGTAGCAGTACACAGAAGTCATGGTTCGGTTCATACACCGGTTTAGGGGTCACAGTTTGGTGCAAATTAGGTGCAGCAGAAAAAAACAATCCCCAAGGATACTTTTTTTTAATTTATTTTGAATAGACAGTAGTGCAAGTGTTAAAGACAGACAAAATCCTCCTGCTGGTAATAGAGGTGACAGGTGACAAAATAAGGAACAATAAATATTTTTGTATTACACTATACAAACACTGAACACTTTTTCAAAAGGCAACCACAGGCCACAGTAGGCTATAAAACCAAAAAGCATCTTTTATGTTATGAAATTGAAAAAAATAAAATACATAGAATAGTAAAAATACAACTTGTCCATTAGGAGCCGTGTTTCAGTTAGTTCTACCTTGGCTATATTTAAACATTCAAAGCGCCCAAACACTTATCATCCTGGCACTTCTAGGTGATGACATCAAATGTGCGTAAGCACGTTGGACGTGTTTACATCCACATGCCGTGTCTTATACACAACTCTTTCTCCAGTGTTGTTGTAGATGAACGGAAACCTGCTGCTCTGGTTTTTAATTTGCGCTCGCCATAGTGTATTCACATGCCAGTCCACTTGTTGTGCTACTGTCAGCATATGTTACGAGCGGCGTATGGCTAAAAGTTTTTGGGCGGCACTTGCACCTGTGAACTTTGGTTCTGCATTACGTGCATCAATATACATAGTGTGTATTGTTCGTGCGGCTGCATGCATTGTACTGTGACCACTGGACCATGACGGTTTGGTACATATACACAAACCTTTACAGCTCTACTCATCACCCACAGGTTTAAACCAGGAGACAGATTATGTTCAGTCACAAACATAAACAAATATAAACTTTGATTAACTGGCAGAGCCTCCTGTCCTGGCATCAGGAGTCTATAAAAACATGGCACTTCAGAATCTTTATTTATTTCACAAATTGTTGTATTTGTTGTAAATATCAATTTACAGGCATGATTTATTATCGTATAGTTGAATGTGCTCCAAGGAAATTATGCAAAACGTGTAAATCAAAGTCACGGATTAATCGTCTTTTTGCAGTGTCTCTCCAAACATGTTATGTAATACACTACTGCAGTCTTTTGGGATGTCTCCCCTTAAAATTCTTCAAAAGTTGAGAGCAGTACTAAATCTAAAGTAAATCAGCCACTCTATGTGTGGATATTTGGGATTCTTCCACAGATTCCACTTCAATTTAAAATTAGTTTAAAACCATGAAACCTAAATGGAGTTTAATTCCAGTACCACACTGATCACATTTTATCCTACTATAAAATTTACTTTGGGATCTCAATTTAGTTTGACATTGATTGAAGTTTGAAGCGGGCCTATAGGCTTCATCCATCTCCCCAGCAGATGGTATGGTCTCAAATTGACATTAGACTACCTTTGAGGCCTTGAAAGCATCTGTCTTACGTTGACTTTTTTTTATTAGTGCAGTTAATAGCCCTTGAAGTTCATTTGTTGTTTCTTTTTAGTGTTACGCTGGTCCGTCACCGTGTGTTGTGAGCAGAGGCTGGCCTGAAGCGGCTGGCCTGTGCAGCAGCAGCAGTTCGCCTTGTCCTTGGCCATAGCTATTTCTGGCTGTAGGAGGTTACTGCTCCACTCTTGGCTTCTTTATTCCTGTCTCTCAACCATGAGCGTATTAAAGATGGCTCAGTGTGACGGCTGTCTGTATCAGGTTGATCATCCGGGGTCTCTTAAATTGATGGACATTGACGGTACAGGGTCAGTGTTATAGACTGAAGCGATTTCTAGAGAAGTTAACAGCTGCCTCCCGTGCCGAGTGCTTTCGGTGTGTACTTGTATGGTTGCGCATAAGCGCGGTTATCCCAGGCTAAATGTCATTCCCCTTCACTGGCATTCATTCATTTGGCATGAGGACAAATGGAATTGAGGTCAGAGGGCTGTGGAACACCTGCCACCTGCCACAAGCCTGGCCAGACCCAGCCCTCCACCTCTGGCACACTGCAGAATAGATTGTCTAAAGCCAGAGCTTGTTTCCTGTGTTGTACAATCACCAACTGATTTGAGTATTGACTTTGACATAAAGAATAGCTACATATAAATAGAAATTGTTGCTCATCAAGGCTAATATTAGCTGTCTCAATTGAAATGTGTGGGCAAATAGTTAAATTACATATAGATTGTGGGTGAAGGATTCATTTTTACTAAAAAGCAAACAATCAGGATGATAGTCATAATAACAATAATTAAGTTGTTATCCAATAATTAATTAGGCTTTTTCAAAAATTTAATTTCATTGCGTTATACAAAGACATTATCAAACCATATGGAAATAAAAATTAACAAATAAAGACGTATGTATGTATGAACAGAAACAAATGTGCAGAAAGACATAAAAGAGTTTAAATAATTCAAGTAAGTCTACAATTATGTGTTTATCTTTTTTATTTATTTATTTAGAAAGATGCAGAACTAGCTTGCCCGATCCCCTTCAGCAGGTCGTTCCAGAGTTGATGATCCCTGAAAGTCTATAATTAAATGTAATTATATAGATAAGGGTCTATCTGATAAATCCACGTTTTAAATCTTTTGCAAATTATACCCAATAAGTGACAGAAATATATAAAAACCAAACACACAACACACAAAATTAGCCATATGGTCAGCAGCAGACTTTGTAGTCCAAGAGAGAAGAAATATTACAAGGCTACTGTGTTGTCTTTTATTGCACAGCTTTTAAATTTTCATGAATGACAGTAAACTTATTTAGGCAAGGTCACCGACTGGCAGGGTGTAAACAAAATTGTTTGCATTATAAATATTAAAATGCAACGGGTGTGCCATGCTTACATGTAAACCAGCGTTCAGAATGTAAAGAGCAGAAAGGTGGTCCACTGTAGGACTCATTGATTTAGCGGCGAAAAGTGCTGGAGTACAGTATTTTCTATATCAGGGCTCCTGTTGTGTTGTGTGTGTGCGTTGCTTGCTTCAGTCCACGCTCTGTCCCCTTGCCTTCAGAGAAACGAAGATATATGTCGCCTTCTCCAGTCTGCCCATTTACTTTTATTTCACGCTCGAGCTCCTGCAATATCGGGGAGACAGTCCACAAGTCCTAAAGCCCTCGAAAATCTCTCCCTAGGTTGAAATGAAAGTACCTTGTCTGGTGTGTTTTTAGTGGAGAGGCAGTTGTTTCGATTGAGTGCTCAGAGGAATTCCTACCATAGAATCATATTTCAAAAAAGTGCCTTCGACGACTGTCATGAAGAAGTGCTCGGAGTTGGAAGTTGATCGGAAGCCCCTTGGATGAAGGATGTGATATGTAGCCCCTCTAGTTAATGATTGATGTTATTATTGCTTCCTGATAGTAGGTCCGCTCTCCCTCCTCGTGTTTAGATTGAGCACCAGCACAGAATGTCCTGGCATACGTGGCTCAAACAAGTCTAATCTATAATTTCTCATCAGCACAATTACAATACCGCTCATGTTGAATAAGAAAAAAAACTGGCTTCCACTTTGTGTTCCGTTAGGCTTTTCCTTGTAAGTGATGTAAGTCATCAACATCAAATGCTAGCTTTTGGGCTCAAGTAGAGAGTGCGTCAGAGTCCCTGGTGTGTGTGTGTGTGTGTGTTATGTGCCTGGATGTTTTAAGAGTGTGTGTGGGTCTTCCAGCGGTGGAAAGAAGATTGAGGAAGACACATAGGAAGAACCCTGTGGGTGACAGATGAATCTTTCAACTTGGAGTCCCAAATACAGAGACAAATCAACTCTACCAACAGGGGTGCGGCAGGAACCGGGGAGTTTTACTATATTTCACCTCGTTAATTACTCACACGCACACCACTACACAGTGTAAAGGCGTTTCCTCATAAATTAGACCTAGTTGTTAAGTTTTACAGTTGCTACTAAATCGAAAGTGCTGTTAACCAGTAGTAACGTGTCCAGAAAAGGGTTTTCTCGGACATCCACGTTGTGTTTTCTCCCTGCATGTGTTTACCGCAGCCCGAGCCTGCAAGGGGAGCCTGGCTCGTCTCTGTGTCTTTCCCTCGGGCTGCTAGAAGCCAGTAGCTGCTACAATACTGTAAACAATACGATTAATAGCCCATGACTCATAAACGGGCTCCAAACAAGCCCTGCAGCGGCGGTCTGTACCCTTTTACGTGTCACCTCCTTGTAATATTTGCCCTCCTCTCTCTCTCATATAGTGCTCAGCTTTCTTTTAATATGGCAACATACAGGCAAACCCCATATGGTAATCAAGGGCTTTGCAATCATTCACACTGAGCTCCAAAATACTGTATTCCCAATATAATGTCAGTACTAATAGGCAGCACCATAATGGTGGTATTGTAACAGAGATTACAATTAGATAGAAAATAGTGTTGTGGGCCCACGGAGACAAATCTGCGAAATGGGTCAAATGTTTGCATGTCTAGGGGCTTGCTGCTGTTGTTCTTCATGGCTGCCAATGATTGAATTAGGTGTTTCGCCCTCTCTCTTGCTCATTTCAGACTAGGCTAATCAAGTCAGACTACCGTAATTGAGTAAGCTAGTGCCTCTTACATTACCCAAATAGATTTCATGGTTATTGGTCCAATGGAAAACACTTTAAATTCAAAAGAAATGGAGAATACAGTGCTATTTACAATTAATTTAATAAATCATTTGTATACCCACAACTCAAATCAGTTTGAGTAATGAGAAAAATTAGATATATTACAGCTTTTAGATCAATTTCAGAACAGATAATTCAGGATGGTTGTTGCGGCTATGTTGTATATTTTCTGAGTTTAACAAAAGGTCAGTTTGACATAGCGTTAAGCACCAAATTAGGAAGGCAAAGGAAATAGAGAGAATAGAAAAGGAGGGTGGTCAGGAGACACAGTGTGAAGGGAGTTTGGTTCGATCTGCCTGTTCTGCAGTAACAGAAAGTGAATGTGTGAGACTGTAACTGTTTGCGAGCGGTCTGTGATTTGTGCGTTCAGCTCCTGTCCTCTCTAGAGCATCTGGCTCTCATCTACCCCGGCTTGTCCAACATCACTGCAGGAGGCTACAGGGGAAGGAAGCCAAAAAGAGTTTGCATGTGTGTTTGTGTGTGTTGTACAGCCTCTAAACAGCTATATATTGCCCCCTTTTAATTTCTTGCCCTCTCATTCTTTAGATCTTTTAACAGTGCTATTGTGCCCCCGCTGAGCTCCTTTATTTTTTTTTCTTTTGCTTAATCCCACCCACAGTGTAATTGACTGTTAGCGTCCAGTGACAGTCAGTTTAGGAGGTGTCTTAGCAAGACAGCCGTACATTTTCACACAGACATGTGAGTGCTGTGTTTCTGAAATAGCGCGCGCTGCACGTCCGCCCTCCTGCTATTTTTGAAACAGCCATTGATAGTGTGTTCAGAATATCAATCCCGTTGGAGGCAGAGAGGTAACACTCAGTCAGGAAAGTGGACCATACCAAAGTTTTGAAGCTGGGATTGGTTTCTTTATTAGTCAAAAATGAGACAGGTGTAGCATTGAACATGACAGTTACTGAACTCTTCAGATGTTGTTGGTGGAAGAAAGCCATAAGCCAGTCATCATTAAGAGGTGGTCCGCTGCCATTACAGTGATTGTGTTGAAGGCATCACAGCAAAAGGAGCTCCTGTAGTCATCAAAGCATAGCTACAGCTGGTTGAAGGGGACCAAATCCATTCAAGAGGTGATTTGGTTCCATTTTACCAGCTTTAGCAAAGCATTGTGGAATCACTGTTTCAGGGACAGACATGTAAAGTGCTGTGAAGTGAAGTGAACTGTCTCGGAGGCTCTGCTGCAGTCAGGTTTTATCCAAAAAGAGCCAGAGAAACATTAAGCAGAGAAAGGCCATGTTGCATTTAAACACCTTATTAAAACCTGAGATGTGGCTCATCTCACCATGTCCACTAGTTGAAATGGACAATGCTGTCTCCTCCTCTCTCCTGCTTTTTCCTCTTGCCTGTTCACCTTCACCCACTCTGTGTGACACACATTACATTTAGCACACTGCACCCCATTTACCACCACACCAATAACACATAGGTACAGTTGATCAACCTTACCTAACTTTCTCCTTTGCTGCCTCCCAGGCAGTCTATTTATCCTCCTCGCTATCTTTTTAAGTTTTATGCTTGCCCCCTCCCAGAGAGTGAGAAAAATTGTTCCCTGAGAAAAGGATAATAATAATCTGTGGCAGTGCACTTGAGTCAAATGTCCTGGAGTCATGAAGCAATTACAGGCTCTGACAGATGGGACCTGCTGCAAGCACGCTGCCGCTGCGGTCACCGAGACGGCCAACAGACAAATGCAGAGGCATAACCACATACACAAGCTCTCTCGCTCATGCTCCTACAGCAGCACTCTGGGGTGTCAAGTCACAACATTAATTTAAACCAGTCATTTAAGTCCTAGAGACTGATTTGTAGTGTAGAGGGTACTGTTTGAACAGTGACTGAGGGCAGATTATTTTATGTCTCTTTCGGGGCTCTACAGAAGTACAGTATTGTAACATTTTCAGCAAAAAACCGATCCTTGTGCTTATACCAAAAATGATCACAGTAGCACACACGAACAACTTTGATTGTATTTTTGTATATGTTTGCCTAAAGCTGGTGGTAGTCGTAGTCAATCATAAGCTCAGTTAACCGCTCCTACTATTAGAGCAACATCAAACATATCCCATATTTTAGTCATGCGTAGTGTAGCTGTATTTTTTTTTCTTTGTTTTAATCTCACTGCTGCTATAATTTTACTCAATCTTTGCATTAAGATACAGTTAAGTGACATTTATGTGGCCTTTTTGTCAGCTTTCATTGTCATTAATTGTAATAAATGTTCCTTTGACACCATTTTGTAAGGGGAATATGAAACATAGGTCAGCTGTTCTAATTATTGACTTTTCTGCCAAGGCACGAATGAGGTTCTCAGAGTGGCCAGCGACAGCTGAGTGATACACGGCACTGCTTGTAGACAGGATGGAGGTCAATATAGGGCCAGCTTGATATGGCACACCAGAGGCAGGTCTATTTGTAACATACACATGCACATTCATGCTTGCTCACTTACACACACTCAGTCACTCAGAGTCAGGTGGCCGGGCTGCTCACCTCGTCTAAGGGCCATAACAGGGCAAAAGCAGGGGGGCCGACAGGCACTGAGCATTTGATAATGTCAGCATCTGCTGTGTTTGTCACTCAGACAGCAGGTCGTTTCTATTGAGGGCCTGGGAGAAACATGCAGTGCAAGCCATGCACTCCTACACGCCTCTGATGTCTTGACAGAAAAGAGAGCTAGACAGAATATCATGCAGATGGCTCTGAGTGGTGGCAAAAACTGAAAACTGGAGCCTAGAAATGCAGCTTCTATTGTGACTCTCCTCCAAAAAAAAAAAAGATTTTTGTTGTTTGGATCTAGACTAAGGTGGCCCTTTCTGTTCAGAGAATTTGAGTTGGACTTTAGTTTTATTTTCAATACGTCAAGTCCGCCATCGTCAGAGGAAAATAAAGGAAGGGGATTTATAGGGTACTAAGTACATTTGTGTATGACATGACCCTAGTATGTTTTAACCATTGGCGGTAAACTAAAGTAAAAAGAATGGAGATTGTCAGTGTTGGTATCAGACTGTCGCGTCACCTCATCTTAAATATTTCTTTCATTGAAGGGGAATAGAGTTAGTCAGCCCCACACTAAGCATATTAATCAGTTCAGAATGAAGTGTCTTGTATTTCATTACAATAGAGCTGTCGTACTACAGTGGCATACGTACACTTTGTCATTGCTCCACTGCGGGAGAAATTTTGTAGGCACTGATACATCCCAGCCTGACGCATCTAACAGCATTGTAATTAAGGAGAAAAAAAATCTAATTTTATTAAGAAGCAATTTAATAATGCAGGTACTGTATCCGTTTTAGTATTGCGGTTTTATCCAAGGTTTACTGTCAGCAGTGTAGGTTTGGAGTTTATAATTTGTTCATCAGAAATCAAATAGTTATGATAATGCAGAGATGGTTTACTGGCTTGTAATAATATTCTAATTTGCTCCATGGTTATTTTAATTATTTCTTTAATGTGTCTTTTTTCAGTGAGAGCCAAAATGCTAAGGGGAAAAATACAGTGTATGCAGTGTACCTACATTAAAGGGGTTTAAAGAGAGGTAAACCTGAGCTAAAACTGGGACAGGGATTGTCTATGATCCAAGCACAGGCCACAGAGGGGGTCAGAATAGGTGAAAGTGCTAGATATGAATAGCTAGCCATGCAAACTACTCCCCACCTCCCCCCTCGCTTCATCTCTCTCTGTGCCTCTGTCCATATTCTGTTGCCTTTATTTGTTTGAAGCAGTCAACAATTGGAATCAGCTGACAGGCCAGAGTTGACTCTGATCCTGCATTGTCACTTTTTGATGGTCTAATCTGACTGCCATGCAGCCCAGCAAAGCATTTGGCAAGCATAGCAAACGTGAACAATGAGAGCAGGAATCAGGGGAAGGGAGGGGAGCACGGGGCAGCCGGGTTGATGTGGGGTGGGGGTGCGGATAAGGGCAGCGGCATAAAGGGAGGGCAGTCATAGTTAAACACACAAGATTGTTAACACGGAAGCCATATGATACAGCAGTAGGATAGAGCCAGCTTGTGGCAGCAGCAGCAGCAGCAGCAACCTCAGTCCCTCTTCATTTTGCCTCCTCAGCAACTATTTCCTGCTCTTTCAGTTGCATGTTAAAAAAAAGCTAGCAACAATGGCAGAGTTTTGGTCCAATTCACCTTGCTTTCCTTCCCCCCCTTGAGCCATGTGGGAGCACTGGAAAAGATTATGGTATTAATGGTCAGGAGCAGCTCCAGCATACCACTCACTGCTTGCTGAAGTTGGTTCTAAGTTGCAGCTGGCTGAATTTCAAGGGCTGTAATGCAGTAAAATCACCCAATAATGAAAGGAGGCCCTGTTCATATGGCGATGTCACAAGGCGACCATTTGCCCATAGTTGGTGTAGGTGGCTAAAGTAGTGCGCTAAACTCGCTGTGCTGACAGATCAAAACATGATTGCTATCATTTTATGCTAACTTACGTAATTGTCCAATGAATTGTTGGCATATCTTGGATGAGAGGTTTTTATTGGCCAAGTCAGCCAGTTTTAGAAAGCAGTAAGTTCCCTACAGCGAATATTGCTGCAGTGAGACTGCCCAGAGACAGTATAGCTAATGTATGAGCCTTACCACTCACATTCATACTCTCTCTTTTCCTCCCTCTCTCTCCCTCTCCCTTTCTCTCTCTCTTTCTCTGTAGTTTGCCTGCTATTTTCACACACCATGATCACAGTCATATTAACAATCTGCAAAGCACACACATATCCTCAGACACTGCTGTCCAACATCATTTTCCCAGAACGAGGACTTGCACCTCACCAAGAATACATACTTCTTTACATTCCATAGCTATCATATGTTCATATGGGTACATAAAGAAGTATGTACACCAAGGAGGTAATCTTAGGTATGAAATATTCTCACCTTTCGCCAAGGTCAGGAAGTTATGAGCAGAACATTTTTCCACACCGTTCCCTCTCCCAAGTATGGTAGTCTGCACCGTAAGGTGACTTTGAGTGTAAATTCAGTTCAACACTCAAGGCTTTCCTTTGGTTGCCATGTAAGGCTGAACAGCCAGTCCCCCCGCCCCTGAACATAACAGAAGTTTTGCAGTCCATACCATAGTCGACTGTCCCGGTGACCCCCGCTGTCCTCCAGACAACTGGGAGAAACCAGGAGGATCAGGGGGGAGGAAAACAGCTTCCTTTTTTTTTACTGCAGTTAGACGGTGGTCTTGTTCTCTTTCCAGGAAGAATGTTGAGGAGGTGGATAAAGGGGTTGGGAAAAAAACGGCAGCAAAGATGGGATGAGTTTTCTCCTTGATAGAAAGTCCATAGAGTAAGGTGCCTCTCTGTGCACCTTGTCGTGTATGATGATCATCTGCTGTGGACCGTGTGTCCTGGGAGCAGGGGTGCACCTATAAGCTGATTGGCCCCGCTGACATACTAAACATTTTCACTTCTCTCCTCCCACTTCTCTTTCAGTCTGCCTCCCTCACCGCCATCTCGTTCTCCTATTTCACCCCCCTTCTATATCCTTAGTCCTTTCCTACCTCTCACTTTTACCGATATGTAGCCCTCGCTTGCCTGTCCCCTGTCCCTCTTGTGTCAGCAACGTCCCCAGTGGCTAGCCGGAGCGCTTGCTGATGTTTGAAAACGAGGGTGATACAAGTGGAACAGGAAGCTATTGTGAGCAGGATTTGGGCTTTAGGCGCAGAGGCAGGCCATAGGTCACATGAAGGCGCTAATGCCCACTCAGCACTTGTGGATTGGTCCTGGCTATACCCCCACCCACCCCCACCATCACCACCACCCCCCCCTTTCTCTCTCTCTGTACCTTGTTCTCTTTCTTCCCACACGTAGATCCCTGTTTTTAGGGTCATCTTTTCTCACTTCCTTTTTCCTGTGATCAAACCTCACCTGTCTGTGTTTACAGAGAAACCTGCTGTTCTATTGCAGAGGGGGTGGAACAGATCAATAACCATTTGCATGGTGGCGAGAATTGTTCAGCAAGTCTCTAATGAATCTTTGCCCCAGACCAACACATTCCACAAGTCGACACTGCCTCCAACTACGCTTAGCTAGCCAGCAGGCTGGGTGCTGAGGCAATGGGTGTAAAACGAAATATGGATTAGGGAAGTCTAGCTTCGGTTTGAGTTTGTATACTTGGGCGCAGAGAAGTGAATAAATGGGAAAATTGGTGCAATGTTTTTGCAGTGGAAGGGTTTGGAATAGCAATGAGGGGAGGTTGAACTGGAGGTGACAGTTGGTGGATGAGCCTGGTCCTAAAGGTGTGACGTCCTGTTTAGGAAATGTCACAGCCACCCGAGAGGGTGAACAAATAGGAGAGAGAGGGGGTGAAATTCCTTCCTACACACAGCGGGATGGAGGTTTGGAACGTGAACCAGCGAATTAGCCTGGTGGTTGTTGTGTCTGTTCTGGTTTGGGCGATAGCACTGCAGTACTGTGTGCCCTGCATGCCCTGCCTAGCCTATAGCAATCCGTTACAGAGAGAGAGAGAAGAAACTGGGTTACTACCCTAAGTGCTGTGGGTTCAGCCGGTGACACACATCTACTCAGCCAACCATTGCTGCCCAATATCCCCTCCCGCCCATCCTCACCTTCCTCCCCCCACATCTGTGTTAATACACTTCTCACAGCTGTGTGCCGTCAATCCGCTTTTCCCCCCGTTCAGCACTCCCGACCTGCCCGCTGTTCATTATTCTGATGCTTCGTCATCCCTCTGGTCGCCACATTCCATCCTTCCGCCCCAATCAGCCAACCTTGGACTTAAAAGTGTGACGTGTCCTCAAACTTACCTCCCATCAATTAAGAGTGGCAGTGACCTCCCCCGCCCCTCAGTTACATTGAAAAGTGGTCTGGTAAGACCACCAAAAACAGAACCAAAAAGATATATTTAAAAAAAAAAAAAGACAAAACATTAAAAGTCCCAGTAATTATAGTATCCTTAGTCATGGTGACAAAAAACATCTTGGAAGGTGTCGGACGCAGAGGGCAAATTGTGCATAAGGGAATGTCTCTCCACACCGGTGCAGGTCTGAGTTAACGAGTCCGTCATTAGATAGCGGCAGGGCTGCAACCATGAAGCCTAATGAGCCAAAGAGCTCTGCTGCTGCAGCATGTCCGGCCAGTGCCAGGAACACAAGAGAGAGAGGGAGAGAGAGAGAGTGCAAGACAAGAGAGGGAGGGAGGGAGAAAGAACAAGATGAGAGAGATAGAGTGGAGAGTGCAAAAAACAGGGCTAAAATCCATGTGGACCATAGCAACTCCCCAGCCTCCCTTTTCCCTGCTCCATCTCCTCCTGCATCCTCTTCCTCTTCATACTTTTTTTTTCTTTTTATAAAGCCTTTATTTCTTTCCATCTTTTGAGACAAGAGAAACAAGAGAGGAGGAAAAAAAAGCCCAAAGGTGGTCTCTGGTTAAGTTCTGTCCCAGTGCTGCTTCTGCTGCAGAACAGTGCATTCCACTCCCCCTTTCGACTACGCGACTCACAGGCAAACCATGCGGTTAATAACTGATCGCATCCGAAGAAGAGAGAGGGAAGAGACAGGACAGGAGACGTCAAGGCCTGTCAGGGGTAAACTCCGTCCGAAAGCGAAGGAAGAGTATATATTACCTGTCAGATCAGTTTCTTATCTGAGCTGCTCCTCCTCTCTTCCCCTCCTCTCCTCCTCTTCCCGTAGTGAAGAGAGCCATAATGACCTAGAGAGCGCTCCAGCTGCTGCAGCCATCGTGTGTGCCGGGTGCACGCCTGACTCGCTGAATCAGCTTCTCTGATTGGGGGGAGGAGGGGTGGTGGCGGGCGGGTTGAGTGCCAGAGTCAGGGAGGGGAGGAGGGGGAAAGGAGAGAAAGCGGGCATACACACACACACACACACACACATACACACACATGCACACACATTCCCATACAAACACAAGTCATACCTTTAGAAGAGGAAGACGTAGAGCTGACATGAAGAGCTGCCATTTGAAAAAAAGGGGAGGCAGAGAGAGAAGAGGGGGAGAAGGAGGGGTGAAAAAAAATCTGCAGCACTCTCCTCTCCATCATGTGCATTCTGAGGGAGAGAGCTGGGAGGATGCCCTGGTCGGTGGAGGAGGCAGAAAGTGTACCAACCGTCCTCCCACCCTGCCTTTTTTCTTATTCCATCGACACACACATAGCCCCAGAGCTTTATTCTGCTCCTAAAATGCGCTTTTATTATTCAGTGGAACTTTATACAGCAGCTTAGAAGAGGGAGTTTACTGAATGTTTGAGAGCAGAATTGTGATGGAGGTATTTAAAAAAAGAGGTGGCTGTGCCTCTGCGGTAGAAGACAGCTGTACTTTTAATAGTCCCTCGCGATCCATGCAAATTTGATTACCATTGTCAGGGACTAGAGACGGAGGATATTGCAATATCTTTTTGGTATTTTTGGAGTTTACATTTTTTTGCGCCTGCAGATCTTCAATATGCAGCTCATGCATTCTTGATAGTGCATCTCCAGGGTCACCTTTTTACCAGGAAAAGATCAAGTAGAGATGCTGCTGCAGTGTGGAGGGCAGAGAGCACAGGAAGAACACAGTGGCAGCAAATTAGGGACACGAGGTCAGCCAGCCAACGGCTTCCTACCCCACAGTGCGGAGGGCTAAGCTGAACGGTTAGCACTTTGTGGGAAGCCAAGCATTTGAAGCATGCCTCGGCCCCTGTTGCCGGGCTGCTCCTGTGTCTTGTCTCACCACCTCCCTGACCATATTTAGTCAAGCAGTGCAAAAAATAGTTCCCGCTCCGCTCCACTCCACTCTGCTCCTCTCCTTGCCTCACCCCCCTCTCTCTCCCCCTCTCTCTCTCTCTTCCATATCCCCCCCTCAGCAACTGTTGGCCACAGGCTCCGGGAAGCCTCCCCTACGGCTCCCTGCCTATCGATTCCACCGGCCTGGAAGGAGAGAGGAGCGTTAGGCCAGCTAGCCCTTGCTACCATTTGCTGCGCTATTTTTAGTAGCTCCAAATAAAGTGGTCTCTCGTGCTTCCACTTGTATATTCTTGATTCTTTCTCCCCCTCCCCTGCTTTACATCCTTCACCACCAACTCCACCGCCTCCTCTGATACCACCCCCTCACTCTCTCTGTCCTTTTGACCCCCCCCCCAGTCTCTATCATTCTTCTTTTTAAATAGAGCTGGAACACGCTGCTTATGGTAGAGCTTCCGTCTGCTCACCTCTATACTTAGAATAACTGCATATCCCAGAAATGGAGGAGAGGGAAAGGGTGAACGTGTAGCGCAAAGAAGCGTGGAGGGTGTTAGACAGCAGGAAATATTATTGTGTTTTCCCATTTATTTATTTATTTATTTTTACTGCTGTTGGCAATGCAGGGAGACAACTGGCAGCCTCACCTCTGAGGCACTGAAAAGTTTGGGCTGCTTTCTCTCCTTTTTGAGCTCTCATTAATTTTCAAGTGTCTTTTTCAAGCTTTCCCGAGGCGCGGCCACTGAAGAATCTGTTTAATTAGTTGGTCTCATCACGGGGCACATCTATACTGTACGGAAGCAATGTCCTCTGTGCCCTCCTATCTTTTTCACTCTTTCGTCTTCTCTCCTCTTTACCTAAATGACAGCGCACAGGTCTCCTTACTTACCCCACCTGCATTTTAACTGCAGAACGCCCCAGGAGGTGTAAGCCAATGTTTTCTCACACCAATTCGCTGTTTAAGGCAATCATATGGAAACCAGACTGTGGCATTTGAGTTGTAATGAATGAGATTGCGAAAACTCGCAAACACCCTCAATACAGGGTGAACATTTGTCAAAGTGTATTTTCATGAGCCAGAAAAATGTCACGCAATTCTCTGTCCCTTGATTTGATAAGCCTTTTAACAAGCTCCCAGACATTCTGCCCCCACTTTCAGTTATATCTCAGGCCTCTTTCATGGTGGAGATAATTCTGCATAGATTTAAGTGTGCAATTTAATTAATGTATTGTCACTGCAATTTATAGCTTTTCGATTACATTATCTTTACGGCTGTTACAAGAATTGACCATTTGCGAGGCAAAATGGATTCCAAGCTAATGTGTCTGCTCAAAACTTGACCTTACATGGCCAATCAAAATGCACAATTGCAGCTAGATAAATGGCAACTGGGAATGTCCACCTGTTATTGCCCTGCAGTCTCTACATTTACACACCACTTAAAATTGAATATTCCAGCCCGCTATAATTTCCTCATAGTGGAACTTTATGTGTACTACTTGTAAATTTGTCATGTGCATTTGCACTTGTAAATTTTACATGTGCATTTGAACTTGATGGCGTGCATTAATCCCCTACTCAGCAGGTTAGGGTTTATAACCACCTCGGCCGAGGATGCCCTTGTGTGTTTTTGTGTATCCCCTCAGTGGGTCTCCACCCTGCCTGTTTCAGCCACCCAACCCACCAGTTTAATCTCAATTACATCCCGACATCCCATCTGCCCCTGAAACTCAGCAGCACGGCTTACATCTTCCCTCCATGATGAATAGCGCAGGGCTGAATGTTTAGCTGAGCAGTTAATCGATCAATAAGAAAAGGGTCGACTAATGGATGTGCTTTCTTTCACTGGATGAAGGGGTGAGACGTGTTGTTCTCCCTACACGTACTGCTTAAGGCATATCTCCATTTAAATTAAAAATAATAATAAAACAGATCAGTGTGAGATTAACAATTTGCATGTTTTAATGATGCTTTATATTGTTCAGAAGATGCATTGTGGGTGGAAAAAATGTGTTGAAAGAGAGTAATTATACGCATATATTGTCTTTATAAAACTTTTGTGTGGCCTGGAGCAAGTGTGCAGGCATTACTTTTCTTTATTTATGGTGGAGAAAATGAGATATTAATTATAGCTGTTACACGTTTCTTGTAGACATTTTAATATTTGAAGCTATTTGTTTCCTTTTGTTATATTTATCGATCTTTTCTAAATCACCCTTGGTGTTCTTAGATATTATATAAAACGTTGGATAATAAATAGAGATCACCAAACTTTTAATCAGTGTTTGACAAGTAACGTCAGGTTAAACAAATCTATCTAGAAGGCCCGCTGCTGGATAGTCAATGAGCAAAGCCTGTGTTTGGTGCAAGTCAAACACTGCACACTG
>JAPZEB010000004.1:20562523-20579482 GCA_029783705.1 Chaetodon striatus
CCAGCAGCCCTAATCTTTTAAATAAGGAGAGGTGACAGGAAAAGTGTTTCTCCTTGTCATCGTATGCTCATATGCAGGTACACACACATTAGCGCAGTACATGATGGTAGAATATTATGGTTTTACAGCGTAAAGTGGAGGTGTGATGTCACTCAGGCATAGTGATTCAGCTATTAGTATTTGTGTGTTTATCTGCCATGTGTGTGTGATCTTGCCATTTTTACAGAGTAATGTGTGATAATTCCCTATAGCAGGATGGTGGAGGTGATAAAGTTGGTCAGGGGAAAGGGTATACTCAGGTGCCCGGCTGTAATTCATTAAAAGATAACTGATCGCAGAGATATGTCGAAGTAACCTTTGGAATCCAGATGAACTGCACTTAAAGAGTTCCTGTAGCCCTTGATGGTAGGTAATATCCTTATGTTGGGCAATTGTCATACATATTCTGAGTAGTCTAGAGAGACTGATGTTGCTGATTTATGATTTGCAATAACACATGTCTCCTTAGTATTATCTGTTCTTCAGTTGTTCAATTAGACTCTGTTATATTATCGTGGCTTATTCCAGTTAAATTACATACTGAAGAGTGTACCCATTAAAGATGTAGTGCAGTTACTTGTCCATTCATAGAGCCTGGGTACCAGTTTACTGCAGCATGCACTGTGACTTAATTGAAAAGTCGCCCAATCCTAGATGCCCTCCCAGTGTCCACCTCTGTATGAGCTGGGACCAGTCCAACAGATCAGCCAGAGGACAAGCTGATACAAGCCCCAATCCCCCTGTGACCAATCAGAACGCCTACACTTCCTCCTAGGGCTGGGCCAACAGTGGCTCTGAGCCAATAGATAAGCTCAGCCATGCTGTAATGCTCTGTCTGTCCTGTGGCATGCTGAAACATTGAGTCCTGGCTGCTATGTTGCTATAGCACATGTTGGGAGAGGGAGGGGTGTGGGTAGCAGAGGGAGGGAAGGATGGATGGATAGAGGGGAAAGAGAGGAAACGAGGGATCAAGGGATGGACGAAGGGAGGGATAGGGAGGGGTACATCTCTTAGTGAAGGGACTCAAGGACATAAAGAGCTTTTGGGAAAGTGACTATAGCATGCAAAGAGAAAAGCTTGCATTGTGAAGGCACTATAAGCACTGATGGTATGGTTTTTGCCCACTTGCCAAACCTAGAAAGAGCAGGATTTATTTGTGGCACTTTAAGTGCCTCGGCAATGCAGGTAATAAATATGACAGAGCAAGGTGATATACTTCCACAGCACAGCTGTCAGGCATCTTCAATATTTCCTCCCCCCATTTAAAAACAAATGTAGTTTATCTATTTACTTGATGTAGTGGAATAAGTAATAGAATTTATTTTTGCGTTTGATGGTACTTTAACATCAGTGATGGCACTTTGGTGTGTGTTTTTTATGAAACACTGAGAAATGTGCTGCATATTTCTTAGCTGAGTGAACGCATGTAAAACATCAGTATAAAGCTCGCACTGTTGTAAATTTGGTTTCGCACAACACAAAACTCAGGAAAACATGTCACTGAGGACATTTTAACTAGCTGTTCACATAGTGTGATGTAATATTGTTATTTATTTTTATTTATTCCAGTTTTGTGCATCATAAAGCTTGGCTCTATGTCAATATAATATTGATAATGTATACACTCATAATATAAGTGTTGGTGTCACCCTGGATTTTAATTACGGATATCTGAATCATGCTTTTATGATTCCATCTTGTGTCGTTTTATTTTTGATAATCAAAACGGAGTTTAAGATTATATCTTTTTATAATATAAATTAAAAAATATATATTTTTGATCAAGCTAACAAAGGGTCATGTGGCTCAGGCTTTATCTTGTAAGTTGCTGAAATCAAGTGACAAAATAGTTGTAAGCAATGTCTATCTATACACGAGATTCTCTGAAACCACTTTGAATTTTAAATTTCAAAATACATCAACCTGTTTCACAGATATCAGATGTGTAGGGGGCCAAACTCTCTCTTGTGTGAACAACTTTGAAATGGTGTTCACCTGTGTGACGGTCCAAACAGTATCTCATGTCCAGACATATACAATTTTTGTCAGTGGATGGAGTATTAGTAACCCTAATGTACTCTGAGGGACACATTCAGGCCGATGCTCACAGCTAAACCAAGCTTAGCTGTTGAATAATGCAGACCATGTTACCTTGGTAACCCCGTACGGACACTGAAGTCAGTGGCTCCCATGTAAATGCAGTATGACAGGTCAGAGAGGATAATGATTTGTGTTTGTTTGTGTCGTTTGGTGTGCATGTGCGTGTGTGGATCCTTGTGTCCGAACATGCAAAGAATACTGAGGAAAATTGACAATGGCACAGCACTTTCTTTGTTAAGAAAATAAAAAAAGCATTACATTATCGGGATTAGGCTGACTAGCTTACATGCAAAATTGCTGAAGAAAACCTTCATTGCGCTATCTGTAGCATCACGAATCTGTGTGGAATACATGGAAGTTTCTGTGGAGCCTTATCTCTGTAATGTATAGTGCATTCATACAAGCTCCATTCCCCTGCCATTTAACAAGTTGGCTGTTAGACATTTTCTGTGCTGCTCTGGGGCATATGGCCTGTTGTCTCAGTGCTTAGGGGAGGCAGTAGCTGATACAAGGCCCTTTGATCCCTATTATTTCACTCTGCAAACAATAGATTTTAATTACCAAACCGCTCTTTCAGCCACAGCTTCTTTCTCTGCATGTCTGCCTAGAAGTGTAACTGCTGAAAAAGTCAGATTCATCAGCTGCAATATGGCAGCTTATTTGTGTCACTTTGGATCTGTTCTGCCAATTACTGTGGAAGAGAATTTGATGGTGCGATCCTCGTTTTTCTGTTGCATTTAAGGGCCGATACTGTTACTGCTGGGTAGCTGTGTGTTAAGGGACCCTCGCAGGTTGCAACACAGAAATGAGCATTTTCAGGGAGAAGGTGAGTGTAATGTGTTTTGGGGGGGACAGAAAGGTGGGAGGCAGGCCAGGCAGTGAGGGGTGATTTAAAGTGGTAGATTTGCAGTGAGACTGTAGATCATGGGAGCCTCTCAGACCGTCTGCCCGTATGGTGACAGTGTGGCATGCTGCTGAGTGGCTGTCGATCGAAGGACCTTCAGCGCGGCTGAATTCTCCACCGCTCTGCAAAACCCAGTCAATCCCTCTGTTCTATTTACTGCTTTGTACCTCAGTGTGGAAGCACTTGCAGTTAATTTCACCAGGCAGGAGTCAGTCTGATTTTGTTTCATGGAAACTGAAAGGAACTTTATAATCACGAAATGGCCTTTATCTCAGAGTCATTGTCGGTCAGAAATGAAACATTGGCTTCACAGATAAGAAGTCATTTGGATGCCGTTGGGTGGGTGAGCTCATGCCTAAACACCTGAAAATGATTCAAATGACAATGACATGCTGGCTCAACACTAAGACTGCCAGTGACCTAGCAAATTTTAAAAAAACATGTACACATTAAAGATTAAATTCAGGGTTTTCTGCAGCTCAACCCAAGGCCAAGAGTGCACCTAACAAAGTGGAGATGGGGGCAAGAGAGCTTTGCCAAAGTCCACTTGTGTGAAAAAAAAAAAAGAATAACCATTGACAACAAGCCTCCAGAAAAGTCCAAAGACAAATTTGCTGCAGCTTGTGACTTTGGTTAGAATCTAGCCAGCATAAACTGAGCTGCTCAAAGTGTCAATCAATAATATCTCTGCACTTTGGACTGTTGAAAAACACAGATGGTGCATGTGTTACTTGCTTACCCTTAGCTTTCAGAGAGCATGTTGTGAAGCCTTGGTTTGGGTTCTCACCATCATCTTAACACAGTCGCAAGGGGCCATAAAATCTAAATATTGGCAGACGCAAAAGCCAAAGCTTTTAGTACCGCATATTAATGAGTTCAGTGTCTGACAACAGACACGGTGGATGAGTGCAAATATGTCACACCCATCAATAAAAAAACATTAAATATACATACAGTAAGTCAAACAGCATCAGCAGGGTTTCTGCCAGTGTTGCAAGCCCTGCAGCCTGCCTGGACTGAACATGTGGGATTTTTTAAAATGTACTTTTGAGATATTTTTTAAACTAGACAGTAGCCTAAATAATGAAGAAAAACACCCTACTAACATCACTATGAACGGCAATGAAAATAAAACTGACAGCACACACACAAGCACACACATACTCACACACAGCACAGAAGCTGACCCTGAACCACAAGCTTCTGACACCAAGACAGCCGCAGCGTCAACAGGGAATTTAACCCAAGTCAATGAGGTAAGCTTGCTAGTATAATGTGAACATTAGCAGTTTGCTAATGTTAGACTGTTTGATGTTACAGTTAACGCTAGCTAGTCGACAGCTGATGTTTGCATCTACAGTGAGTGACCTGATGATAACGTTTCGTTAACAGAGGAGTCAAAACTCCATTGCATTTTGTCTTTAGCAACATGCTGCACCTCTCCCCATAAATATGTGCATCTTGTCCAGTAGACACACCAGCTAGCATGGCTGGTTCTAGATTTTGGGAACCTTATGTAAAATTTTGTTTTTTAACTTTTAAATCAATCATGAGTACACACCAGATCGGCATCACATTACGTATATATATATGAGACCACATTCTACTTTTAACATATTAAAAAATAACATTTTAATTTAACTTTGCTGCCCTATTAACATCAAAATTAAAACAAAAATCTGTCACTGGTCACTGGCCCTTTTCAAAAGATACTTGCCACCTGGCCTAACAACTTTTCTCGGGGAGACCCTGATCAGAGATGTATTTATAGGTGTAGAAATTGACAACTAAGTTATGTTTTCATGACTTTAATGTCTGTATTACAGTCAGATAAATGTATACAGGAGTTGAGAAAAGGGAGTGAGCAGGGTGAAAGGGGTTAGAGATGGTTTCTTTGCTCTGTTGGCAGCCTGTTTGAGGTGCAATGACTGTAACGACAGGAAAGAGAGGCCAGTGAGTGTGGATGCTCTGGTGACAGCATACTCGAGTCTGTTTGTATCTCTGGCTGATAAGTCATTTGAGTTATAACTTTCATTTTCTGTGCCTCGGGTTGTATACTTTGTCCTACGTCAAGTCAGCCGTTTAAAATGCTATTACAAAATCCAGTTGCATGGTTCTGTCATCTTTCAGATTTGCTGTTTGCACAAGTGTGTTCACTCCTTTATGTCAGTCTAGGGTCAACTACTTGTGTCATTTTCATAGAGCAGGTTTATTTTAAATCGGTTTTATTAATATTTGTTCAACTGTTCCCAGACTAAAGATGAATGCACGGCCTATTAAGTTATTTTCCTACCAAGCCTGTGTGGAAAGTGATGTTTTAATGATGCTGTTGAGCGATTGATCGATAAAGTGTGCATGATTTAGATGTGTCTCTTTATTCTAACATAATCTGCATGTCCTTGTTTTACCTTTTATGTCAGTTTTCACTTTTTGGATGAAAGGATGTATATTAGACTGTTATGGCTGGTACAGAAATGAGAATGAGGCTTTTTCAAGGTGCTGAGGAGTATAAAGTGCAAAGGAAGAGTAGCACGGGAAAATAATTGGGTCATCTCGAACCAATGGGACATTAACGCGCCATTGGGCTTCTCTGACTGTCTTGCTGCCTCCTTCTTCATAAATTGCTATGAATCAGGACGCCCCATAATACCAGGTGATTTAAGGCTAATTAAAGCTAAGCCTTTATAGGCCCCCACCTACTTCCCAAATGGACAGACAACTGTACCTGAGATGTTTGAAAATGCACCTGGCGTCTCCTAAACAACCTTCAAGGCAGAGGCAATAGCTATAGTGATAACCAAAACATCATAGAAATGCACCCCTTTCCCGTCTTCCCCCTTCCCGGTTTATGCAAATAGTCCTTAATAAAAGCATGCTCACTCAGGGGCCTCAGGTACAGGCAGGCAGGGGAAGGTCACATTGTAGGGAAAATTATTCTCTTCACGGCATGGTAATGAAAGCCTTTTTTTATTGAGCGGAGCCAGCTAGGTTCTTGTCCTCAGCTCTCTGCTGCACTGCTGGCCCGGACGCTATCTGTGTTTATTTACTCCGTCCACAGCAGGGCGGCTAGTAGCTGTGGGACAGCCCTGACAAAGTGGACTGGTAACTAATTGCTTGTAGGAGTGGAATGATGGCCAGGATAAACTTTAAGGAATCTGAAAATCAACCAGTTATATTTGCATGGGGATTTGGGGCTACTTAAATTATTTGTCATAGCCAATATCTGTTGTGTTATTTGGTGACTGCAATGGAAGTCACAGTTATGTTTCCACTTTTTTGTGTTTGAAGTTATGCCTGTTTCATCTTCACACACATTTTCAATAAGAGGCAATGTGTAAGCCAACATCCTCATTCAAAGC
Source organism: Chaetodon striatus (assembly GCA_029783705.1). Lineage (NCBI taxonomy): Eukaryota > Metazoa > Chordata > Actinopteri > Chaetodontiformes > Chaetodontidae > Chaetodon > Chaetodon striatus. The sequence goes on from JAPZEB010000004.1 coordinate 20,568,926, forward strand.
AGCATGTTTTAAGATCAGTGAAATCCTGAACAGTTTTATGGCTCTAACCCTCCCAGCTGCCACTGACTTAAGGACTCTGTGCCTTCCAAACCTCTCACACATGATGAAGAGTGCCTCCCTGCCCAGGGTGGAAAGGGGGAAGGACGGTTCCATTCGGGGTTGGTGTGTTGCATTTGTGAATGATTTGTTGGGAACAGGGTTCACTATTTCAAAGGACCTGAAAGTATTGATCCTGTCCCCTATGAGCTGACACCTCATGTATCGTCTGAAGTCGTCTCATCTTGAAAGGCTGTTCCAATAAGGAAGAAAAGAAAATCCTACCGGTATTGGGGAGGAATATATAGACAAATCTCTTGGAACATTGTGACGAGTGGAGTTTATTGAAGGCAGTATGGATAAGGTTAGGCAACTAGGACCTTTTTTGACAAAAGAGTTTAAAAAGGCACACTTACCAGCTTTTTTCTAAAGACTTTAGGGCTGGATATCGGTCCTTTATACCCTCAGGGTATCAACTGAAATAAACCAGTACCAAGTCGTATCAGAACGTTACCTGCATTCGATCCTTCTTGTACCCAGATCTAGAAAAAAATTACTGTTTGTATGGTTTTGCTCGCAGCTAATCACCTCAAGCATTCTTCAGTTCCATGTGACATGCGATTTGCCAACTACCACAGCAGCTAAACCTATAGATACGGTAGTATCTCGAAAATATGGCTGTACTACATGTTGTCTGATGGCATTTTATGCAACTAAATGCTTCCATTCACATGATCGGTATGGAATGAAGTAGGAATAACAAAGGTATCAAATGAAGTACTCTGTTGGTATTGGTATCAGAATTTTTAAACAGCACCCAGCCCTAAAAGGCTTACAACCATATTAAATACTGTTTATTGGCGAAGAGTTTGCTCAGTTGTCATGGAGATGGATCTTTTGAAAGGCCAGCCAAGTATTTGTTAGAATGTAATCCACTGAACTTTTGGGACTTATTTTCTTGGTTTGCTTATAAACTAAACCTTCTTGCTAAAGTTTGAAAAGGTGTACAGACAATATATGTCTGCTGATGAAGACCATGTGACACAGGTTAAAGCTCTGGTAGAAGTTAGCACATGGATTGGGGGTTGGGGTTGTTTTTCAAGGTCAAGAATTAACTTTGATAGTTACATACATTTTGGTTAACACATGGAGTATTTGTACTCACCGTTATAGATCCGATCTGTATGTCTGATCATGTAAGCATTCTCACAGTTGAGAGACTGATCATTTTCATTATCAGTTTTATAAAGCATTTTATTTTCCCAAGGCAGGTGGCACCTTTTGGCGACTAATTTCCGATGCAGAATCTCCTTTCTTGAGCTTGAAGCCTTAGTTAATGGATGACGGTATGCCAAACACGTCTCCTACATCAGAGTAACCATATGTTTGTGCGCAGCCATTAATCTCAGGCTGGATGTTGACTGTTCCCGTTTTGCCCTGTCCTACCCAAGTTATTGTCCCCCGACTCTCACTTCCTGTTGTAATAACGGCTACTGACCACCACACAGATGGCTGTCAGCCAGGCGAGGGCAGCAGAAGGGACCTGTCGACCCCTACACTCACACACACACAATTGCACGCATACACACACACTTCCACTGTCTTACGTACAATGACAAACGCCAACACACACAGAACTGAGGGCGTCAGAGAGCGTCCTGGTCAATGACAAATTGCAGCCCAAGACAACAGGCCCCGGTGTAGCTCTCCTGAGGGACTCTTGAGATCTCTCACAGGGTGACCCAGTTCCATCATGTCTCCCCTTCTCTACCTCTCTCCTCCACCATTCCCTTTCCTCAGCTGCACATCCTCCCGCATTCACGCAGAGCATAGCACTGGTTTTAAAGTTCAGTTGTAATAAGGGGATCCTCGCTTCACTCTAAGTATCGGTCTCTTCCTCGTAGCAGATAACCTGAGTTGTCTAAATGTTAACTCCCAGGTCAAGTCAGTGTCTTCTGCTCAGTAAACGGTCTGTAGCCTGAGCTGGCTAGACTCACTCTCTTTTTCTGTCTCCCACTCTGCAACCTACCCTTAAGGGCCAACGCGCAGTTTCTCTCATACCCCCCTCGGTCACTGCTAACATCACTTACCCAAGAGATAAAAAAAAACAACCAGGATTTATTTCTTGGTTCTTAATTCACTCTCTTTTTTTTCTGCCTTTACAGCAAATAGCTTAACTGCAATGCAGCAGTGCCAGTATGGGGCATTAATATTAATGTCCGCCCATTTCGCCCAGCGTGGCAGGGAGCCTGTCAATCTAGACTTCTATTGGAGGGGCTCCCTACACCTGCCCAGCACTCAAGTGCCTGCTTCTAACACTAGAAGGCGCCAGTCTGCCCCTATAGTGTTGCAGGCATGCATTTATTGGCCAGTTGTTCTACATATAGGAGATATTTCCAGCCAATCCAGATCGTACAAATGTTATACATTGCACCAATAGGAGGAGGAAAATGGGCACAAAAAGAACAAAGGCTTTTTGTGGGACAATTGCCCTTGATTCTGATGGAAAGTGTTGTAGTAAAAAAAAAAAAAACTGCATTCCTGTGTTGTCTATCAGTCTTACTTGAGAGAAAGCTAAAAGGGTGCTGTGTTTAACCACTGGGAATAAGTTTTATGTTATAGCTTCAGGCAAGAATCTGATGTGGCAAGGTCTTTTCTTGAATAATTTGCTTGTTTAAGTCTCAACTCCTACCCAGTGGGAGCGCCACGGATGAAATTACTCAAAAGTCCCCCCTGAGATGGTAAATCTACAGTACGCAAGCAAATAATTCTTTGTAACAAAGGCAACACATTATGAATGTGAGATTAGGCAGAATGGGTGCGGTTGCTATCACATTTAAGCAGTGCTCCTCTGCATTAAGTGGTTGAAGATGGCTGCAAGCAATGCAGGTGTGTGTGTGCGTAAGCCTCTGTGCAATGAGAGGTAGAGAGAGAGAGAGCGAGGGAGCCTGGGATCAGTGTGCTGCGCTGTTCATCACTGCAGCAGTACACCAGCCCCGGATCTCTGTCCATACAGAGGTGCTGACTGCCTGCCCCCCTGCCTCTCTGCCCCTCTTTCTCTGCTTTCCTCAAGAGGGTGTGCTGATGATGCTCTCTTTCATTACTCCAGAAGGAGGGAGACAAGCTGTAGGTTTAGCAAAAACCCGCAGGGAACCAGCCATCCTGATTACCTTCAGTCTGAAAGCCTGCCAGCATGTTGGTTTGCATTTCTTTCTTTTCTCTGTCTTAATAGTTAACAGTTTTCATTGATTGTGCAGGCTGTGGCCTTCTTGCTCTGTGCTGGAGCCCATTTCCTCCCTGTACTGTTTCAGACCCTATTTACCTTACTGTTGTGTATGTAAACACTCCAGCGCTCGCATAGGGGCTGTTCAGCCATATCAAAGTCAGAGTAAAATCGGCTGCCTCCTTTGTCGCAGTTCAAAGATATGCCCTGCATGATTATTCAGGGTTAATCAAGGTCAGAAGTGTTCCCTCCAGCATTGCTGCTTTAATGCTTATTGAAGGTACATTGTGTACCTAACTACAGACAAGATGCAAGAACCGTTCAGGGATGTGGCTTTAAAGTGTGTTGTTTTATATTCTATAGAATTTGCACAAATTGAAGGGTTGCGTTTGCAGCCTTTGTTTCTCATCTCCGACTGATGTGCTGGCCATACACTACATTACGGGTGCGTCTCATTTCAGTATTCTCATGTATCATATGCCTGGACGTGTGCCCAGGGGCTAAAGCAAGAAAAGTAGAAGAGAGGTAGGGGTTGGGGGCAAATAGATAATGGTTTAGTTCAATCAGTAAACTAAAGCTAGTAGGAAGACGGGTGTTAACTCACATCTATTTATTTTTAATTACATCAATACTACAGCTTAAGCGGAATCTTGTGGAGTTTTTTTCCCCTGCTGTCCTTTTTTGTTTTAATAAGGAATGGAAACATGTGTGGCTTTCTTTTAGCAGTAAAACAGACAACTCTTTTTTCCAATGACACTGTTGGGAGTTACAGTCAGCCGTTCTCTTTATCCCCACTGTGACACTGTGACTCCTTTTCAGCTTTCCTCTTGTACAGTTGTCTTTGCAGCCCCTTCTCCCTGTGGCCCATATCCTTTAAATGACCTTCAGTGGCATAAAACTGACTGGCTCTTTTCACCACACCAGGCTACTTCTGTTTAACAGCACTGTTTAAACAATGGATTTTTTTCCCTTCCCACCCTGTCTGTTTCTTCCCCAGGAGGAGACCTGAGTGAATGCAGCTAAATCTTGTGTAATTACCATTTTGCCTCCCAATGATAGGCGCTTTTGCGCATCATCAAGGGAAAAGTGGCTTCCCTTTTTAACTGAAGAGATGGTAGGGGGCCGGGTACTCTAAAATAACACACAGCTCTTGTACCGCTCAAAGCTTGATGTAAATAACACTCTGCTTGGGAAAGCAACTCCTCCCTAAGTTGATTTAGTATTCTTGTCCCCATGTGTGAAAATGGGATATGCTCTGCTGTAAAAAAAAAATGTGTTGGAATATGCTGTGTATCAGCAGTACAGACACTGTGATGTGTTTGCTTACAGCAGCTTGTGTCTGGCCCCCCAGCTATCATACAGTGCGTGAGACATTCAGTCACAGATAGATTCATTTTGGCAGTTTACACCCTAAACTATCAAATTGACTATACTTTCTGTGCCTACTTGGATTTTTTTTCCCGTCATGCTTCCCAGCTCAGCCCATTCACACACTCGCTTTTCTCCATGTCTCCTCTCTATGCAGTGCCATGCGTGTGCTGCTATCCAAACTGCCGCGGCCTTGGATCGTGGACGAGAAGAAGGACGACGGTTACACCGCACTGCACCTGGCTGCCCTCAACAACCATGTGGAGGTGGCTGAGCTGTTGGTGCACCAGGTAAGAACACGCAAGCGCTCACAGAAATATAAATAGCTGATTGTAATGCATGCTTAACACTGACAACAAATGCAGTTTAGGCTCTATAAGAGGCCCTTTTCGTTTACAGTTATTAGCCCAAGGCATAGCTGTATCAGCTCAGCCTGCACTTCTGGCTTTCCCTGACTGCAGACCATTAAGAGCAGCTTCCACTGCACTCCCTGCAGCCAGCAAGCTGTAGACCAGTTGAAGCTGCTATAAGTGCCATTTTTTTTTATTGAATCCATACGGTTCACAGGGCCTCCAGGGGTATTCTTTAGTGCTGTTGGGCCATCATATCCTCCTTCTCCTGCAATCATAGGTTCATGCTCTTTTCCCTTCAGAGATTGCAGGTTTAAACTCTCTGAAGAATAACACATACAGGAGTTTACAGCAAAAGTCACCTGACCAAGTGGGAACTGGGTTAATTAGGATATGGTGCAAGGCAGCAACGTTGCTGCAACATTCCAACGCATGAACGCTCGCTGTGCAAGTTACCTTTCAGCAGGGACGGCCTTTTTTCCCAAGTCCCTGCAATGGGCTGGTTCGCAGTGATGGCTCAGCTTTCTATTCAGAAATTGCACCACACTACAAGGTGCACTGCAGATTCCCTGCCAACCAACCAGCCAGTCAGTCAGTCTTATTACTTGGGGATTTCACACACTGCCTGATCACAATGCTTATCTTCCCTCCACATCTCCTCAGCTGAGGTGTTCGCAATTGGAAATGACAATCACATGCAGCGTTATTGCAGGATGCGTTTTTTTCCAACCCCCTAGGTGACACTTTGTTGGTCGGCGGGGTTGAGGGAAGGAAGGTTTCTGTCATGGCACATAAAGCCCGAATGGTTGTTACAATCTTTCATCAGCTGAACAATTATTTCACATTTTAGGCGAATTCTTCTCTTTTTTTTTTTCTGTCATATTTATGTGCACATATGTATGTGTGACTCATTATGGTTGGCTGTTAATGTATGCATAAATGCCCATATGTTTATTGTGTGTGTTTCCTCCTCTCCTGTTCCCGCCTTCAAGGGCAATGCCAGCTTAGACATCCAGAACGTCAACCAGCAGACGGCATTACACCTGGCAGTGGAGCGTCAACACACCCAGATAGTCCGGGTTAGTGAGCCCTCTTTTTTCTTATCCCTCTATCATTTTCTTTATCCTCTTTTCCCCTCTAACTCCCACCACAAAGTGAAGATCCTGTCTGTAGTTATCTCTTTATCAGTCCCTCATTCTTGACTATACACAAAAGGGAGTAGAACAACATCAGTGCAGCCCCACATTTAATTTACACTGGTGGATGTCCTGCAGCTGAATGAGGTCCTGCTTCAGATTGATGCTGTGTAGGGAAAAAAGCTCTCTGAGGCAGTGTCTTGGTTACAGTCATTTGGCGTAGTATTGAATTGAGATTGCCACGTTGCCATCTTGTGGACTCAAGAAAAAATGCACTCCATAATTGGGGAGTACAACACTGAGGCAGTCCATTGTGAGCAGCTACCTTATAAATCAGCACTCTGGCATTTGCATTGTAGCATAAAATTAAAGTTGTTTTACGGTTATTGCGGGAGTTTCTTTTTGACTGCTTGTTTGTGTGACTATTTATGTGTTTTTCTTCCCAGCTTCTGGTGCGGGCAGAGGCCAAGCTTGACGTGCAGGACAAGGACGGGGACACACCACTTCACGAGGCACTGCGTCACCACACACTGTCCCAACTGCGACAACTTCAAGATATGCAGGACGTCAGCAAAGTGGAGCCCTGGGAACCCTCCAAGAACACAGTGCGTACACATCTATTATTAACCTCACTGTTCCTCCTAGATCACAGTAAATTACTTGGGTCAAGGTTCCTTAAGATATCAGAAGGCATCACGCAATGTAGCTGCAATGAAACAGCTGTGTGTGTTGTTCAACAGGCAGGAGATGCAGTTATCAACAAGAAAACACTGGAGGACAGTTGTATAAATCAGGAAAATGGGGCACTTAGTTATCCAATAGGCTAATGTCATTCACTTAAACATTCCCAAATGAATTTGCCCACAGAAGACACACACACTCATATAGCAAGTAATAAGGACTTTGTAGCACCTGCCATGCCTCACTTTAAAGTAAGAAAAAAATCATTCCAAATATATTTTATACCTGTTTACCCAGTATAAATTTGGGCAGAATACTGTGAAAGACTCTGGACAAGTCACTAGTATATTGTAGAGCTGAGGCACATGCAAACATATTCACCGCCTGGGAGACTATATCTCCTTACCACACCAGCCCTTTGTGTGAGACAGAATAATGCACATTCTGCAACTTGCTGGAGACTTTGTCATGTATTGGAGATTGAAGAGCAGTATTCAGGGTTGAGAGGGCAACAAGTTACTTCCTGTAGCTACTGTGGTTCTAGATACCCTATGATAACTCTGAAGTGAACACATAATAGGAACCCACGGGTATCTTTTGATACCAGAGCTTACAGGGCCCATACACACCAAGCTGATTGTCAGCTGTCGGTAAACGCTTTTGCGGTGAGTCCCGCACCATAAGCAGTAGTCAGTTTCTCAGCCGATTCACCATATTAAATCAACTCTGAAGCTGGCTGAGTCTGTTGGCGAGTGAAATCACTCTGATTGGCAGTTCAACTCAGTGCATGAGAGGAGAGGAGAAAAGAAAGCAAACAGATGACTGAAGTCAAGATCAAGTCAAGAGGTTTGATCCTAACAAACTTGTTTTTATCAGGTGAAATTGTGTTTTTAGCCATTAAGCTGTTAAGGAGAAACAGTTTGTAATTGTTTTTGTCATATTTTGCTATCACACGGTACATATCCCTTGTTCTTTTAACACTGGGTTGTGTAGTGAATGTGCTAATCGGCTAACTAGCATCTTGAAGCTATCCTGTCTGTCTCCTGGTTTCCCTCCTTTTATGCACGGGCAGAACGTACATGCTTGTTGCCCCTATGGCTGTAGTCTTTGCAACATGTTCATGTGCAACCTTTTTGCTGAAAGGCAGGAGAAGTGAGGCGACGCAACAGTTGGCCTTTATCTACACTAGTTCTTTGATGTCGCTTTGTTGTGTCTGGGCCTTTTCAGTGTCAGATCTGTGTTAAATTTTAGTTGGGAGCAAAGTCGTAATTCTGGTCCACTAACTCACAACCTGTTCTGATTAATAGCAAACATTGAACCACAATTGATGTGACAAATTTGAGTTAGTAGACATACAAGCCATGTAATTCATATGCGCTGTATGTCTTTGTGCTGTAAAAACATACCAAAGTTTGCAGAGAAAATCTGTATAAACATGGAGAGAACACACAAACCACTCTCAATTTTTTTTAATAGAGCATCAGGTCAAGTGAGCATTCACCTTAGTAGACATGTAACACATTTGCTGTTTCAAAGATTGAATATTTGTCACAACACCACCAGCTATAAGAGAGAGTAATGACGTCATGGTGTTTAGCATTTATGATTTTGGGTGATTGTGTTTAGAGTTGTCTTGGCAGCATTCTTCAAGACCTGTATGAAGATCAGCAAGTGAGCCCCACTTGTGAAAAAATATGACAGATCACACTTAGACAGGAAACTCAGTGCTCCTTAGTCCCTGCCGTCATCTGCATCACTGGACAGCCCAGTCTGCACTGGCCCATCATTCAGACAGCAGCCCCACACTAACACAGAGCAGCCAACCAGCTCGCCGCAGCCTCTTGACCAGCCTGAACGAGTTTGTCCCTCTGTAGAGGCCAACAGGGGCATGTCAGACCTGAACCCTCTTCATGTTAACACCACATCACTAATCCCTACAGGGATGAGTTTAAGGCTACAGCGCCGAGCTGCAGCTACAGACTTACCTTACCTGTCACCTCCTGTCTCCCTCCCACTTCTTTCTCTTCTCCTCCTCCTCCACCTCCTCTCTTCTATCCCCCTTCCTGCCCTCACTGGTTCCCCGCGGAGGAGCGGAACAGACAGACAGCGGGCCTAATTGAGATATGTGCAGTTGGGTCACTCTCCCATAGCTCTCCCCCCTCCCCCTCCTCAAGATGAGAATTGAATTAGCCGGCCCGATGGCTCCATCAGCAGAGATGTAAAAGCTACTGGTTGAAGACAATCAGACATGGAAGGCCCAAATTGCTATAGAGAGAGAGAGAGAGAGAGAGGCTTTGAGTTGGGGTAGACTGAGAGAGGCGATGAGCTGGAGGAGGGAGAGAGAGATGGGACAGTTAATAGGATTTTGGGTGGGGGTGAGGAGGTTACGCTGCCTGACAGCCATCTTAAGGCATGTCTTTGATTGGCTAATTAGTGGCGATCTGATCTGGTCCATCTGAATTTACCTCTGAAGCCATCTGAATAATATTAAAATCAGGACTCTGTACTCTTTATGCTATTTACTTTGTGCATTAATGGTTTTAGGGCCAGTGTGTAAGGTAGAGACACAACACTGGTCCCACCAGACTCAACTTGCAAACAATCTTTTGTGTCAAAAGTGAAAAGTGCCTGATGTGTCTCTGATTTATCTGTTTTTGTGTGTCTGTCTGGCTCCCTGCAGTTAATCATGGGCTTGGGCACCCAGGGGGCAGAAAAGAAGAGTGCAGCATCCATCGCCTGCTTCCTGGCAGCTAACGGAGCGGACTTGACCATTCGTAACAAGAAGGGCCAGTCCCCTCTAGACCTGTGTCCAGACCCCAGCCTCTGCAAGGCTCTGGCCAAATGCCACAAAGAGAAGAGCAGGTAAACATCCCTTAAAGAAATAGTTTGACATTTTAGGAAATATACCTATTTGCTTTCTCGCCAGGAGTTAGATGGGAAGATCAATACCACTCTCATGTCTGTCTGTTAAATATGAAGCTGGAGCCAGGAGACAGTTGGCTTGGCTTAGCTTAGTGTGAAGACTGGAAACAGCTTGTGTATTCTCCTGTTGTGAGTTGCTTTGGACAAAATTGTATGAATATAATGTAATTTAATGCCTGTATTATAGGTGAAAAAAGAATCCACTTTTTGTGCACCTTAAGCTCAGTAGGAAATGCATATATCTCTTCTTTTTTTTGTACAAAAACATGTGAAAAATGTCAATTTCCGCTTTTACAAGGGTTTATTTTATATGCTTTGCTTTTTTATGGATTAACTAAGCCTTCATTAGACTATGCATATTCATATCAAAACAATCATGCAGACTAATATTGTCTGAAATATCATTTTTTCCTTTCATATCGATCCTGAATATTTTAAAACAGTTTCAGTGCCCATTTTCCGCGGTATTGATACACTGGTACCAGCTGCGCTTTCTCACTCTCTCTTTTCTACAGTCATTCTGCTGTTTTCTGCTACTAACCAAAAAAAAAGTGAGGTCGTTGTTGTCATGTTATGGTCTTGTTACATTAATCTCTCAGCAAAAATTTTAAATTTTATGCCCAAAATGGTATTGAATATTGATGTTTTTCAAGGTAATATGTTGAAGTTAGAAATTCCAGTATTATGAAAACACTAAAGCGGGATTTATACTTGTGCGTCGGCTCTGTGCAGAGCCTACATCATAGTCTACGCACATACGCCGTTGTGAGCATTTATACTTGTGCATTGGTGTGTCTGTGTCACTCTGCAGTTACACCTCCAAAACACTGGTCGGTGGTGA
>JAPZEB010000004.1:20591308-20605954 GCA_029783705.1 Chaetodon striatus
AGTCTCTGCACATTTCGTGGGAACTGACGCTCTGACCGCCGGGGTGTTTGACATGCAGGTTTAAGAGCACATCACAAGGTGGCAGTACATCCAATGACTCAATGCTGTAGGTCTCTCCTGTCGTAGACGCACTTACATGTAAGGTGTAGAGGACAAATCAACAAAATTTACAGTAAGTCACTGTAGACACGTTCTATATTTGTCCGACAGATAGTTATAGACGCCATCATTCATCTAGAGGTGGTTGTGTCCGAGCAGTGGGCTCACTTTGGAACAGTTGTGTATCCTCACCTTGGCTGGCAGCAGGAAATACAGCAACTTAAATTTAGCACCATGTCTTGATTTAGAGCTTTAACTTAACATGTTGTGATGCGAGATGTGCTCCAAACTTAAGGTCAGGACAAGAAGCAAAGAGCAGCATAAAATTGTGGAAATAAAAAGTTTACTAAATGTACATTAGATGCTTTTTTTTTCACGGTATAGATTTATGAGGCTTCATTGAAACTTGAATTTTCCAGGCTGGCATACTTTCAAGCCACAGAAAAGAGGGCAAAGTTAGTGTATTAGACCTTGAATCATCGCTGTCTGCAACATATTTCTTATTACACAATGCTATTTGAAATTTCCAGGCTTCAAATTGTCAGTGTTTTAGTTTTTTTTTGTAACCTACACCTAGAGAAATCAATTCTTCCCTGGATTTAGTCAGACCACACAGATAAAGAAAAGGGGAGAAATGCTTCTTTCCATCTATTTCGGCCACTTGGGCTTTCCTTCCATGTTGGAAGAAATTGATCGCTGGCTGTCTGAAGGTCCTCTCCCTCTCTTTTCTCCCTCATGTCATCCAGTTCAGAAGTCTGCTTGAATTTATTGTCTCAGTTTATGGTCGGGCTGAGCAAAGTGCAATCTGGCTGTCTAGACTCTTGGAGGACCGGAGAAGAAGGGAAGGGCCCGAGGATTTGTGTTTGTCCCATTTTGGGACCAGTTTTTGGACTCTGAGCCAGATAATTGGGGACATTTGTCAAACCTGAGGACATAAACTGTTTTAGGTTTGAACTGCTGGTGCATTCAGCAGAAGCTAAACTGTCTTCATTTTCATTTAGGGTAAAGTTTGGCATATATTTTTTTAGCTGTGCTTGCAGTTTTCACAAACCTGCAGGGAATTAAGTCGCTCATTGTCCCCGAATGTGATATAACCACATGTGTTTGTGTGTTTTCATGGGTGGGTTGGTGTACCTGAAGGCAGCAGCCCCACCTCCACAGTAAAGCCATAAACTCTCCTACAGATCCCTCCTCAAAACATATAGGCCCCTGACATGCTGATTGCTTTATTGATATTGATCAGGGCAAAGTGTCAAACCACTCGTCCATCTCTCTCTCATCTGCGGGTACTTGTTATTTATGCATGTAGAGGGAGACGGTTAACACAAACAACACCCAGAAAAGTCCTGCATGTGCAAAAATTCCTCAAAGTAAATTGAGCAATTAATTATCATGTCATCTACTTTTTTGTGATATAACAAAAAAATACTGTATTTTTCTAAATAGTTTCAATAACATTTTCTATTATATAACCATAAATGTGCTTATGGTGTAACAACAGAAGGGTGGTTGCAAGTTTTACACGGGGTCACATCCAGTGTTCCTTACACAACACACATTATTTCCAATTCAGTGTTTCAGGACAAATTGCATCAGTTGCAAATGCTTTGCTGGGCATTATCCCAGTTAGTTTACTTCTCATTTAAAGGCCCACAGCTTTGATCCTGAGTTGATTTAATTATCTTCATTTATGATTTTAACAAATTAAAAATTGGCTTTTAACATCCCCAAACCAAATACTCTGTAGCTTTTGTCCTCATGCTTGCAGCCCCGGTTTGTGCTGTCCTTATCATCCCAGCCTGATTGGAGGCCGGAGCCTGCTGCGAGCCGCATTTACAGTGCAAATGTTATCGTTCCAATGACACTTTAAACAGTCTTTATCAATATATAGTCATTCAAGGTTTATGGGCTTTGATAAAATGCCACTAGCCATGCAGGGTCATTACGATGGTTGCGGTAACAGTGCGCTCTAATTATTATTTTCTGCTGAACTTTTTAATGCTCGACAGGTAAAATAAACACTCGGCGTGTCAAGAGGACGAAGTGGCCTAAGTGCAAAAGATATTGATCGCCTCCTCAGGAAGAGCAGCGTGAGGGCAAACTACAGTGTGTTTGGCAGAACCTTATCATCCTATTATCTTTAAAACAGTGGGTTATCATAATTGCTTACTTAATAATTCTATAAAACGGTGGAGGTGCAACCTTTGCCTGGGCAGTAAACTGTCAAGTGCTTTTGATGCAGAGATTGAAAAGATTCCTGACGGGTTAAGAAATGCTGCAACTTATTAATTTTACAGGGTAGATTGCAAACACTAACACAGCAGTCATTTCCAGTCACGTTAAAAGACTGAAGAGACATAAGTAATTCATGAATAAACGGATTAACTAACACAGAAAGCACAACCTGGACAGAACTAAATCAGGGTGCCCGACTTTAAGATTTATTTAAAACATTAAAGGGGAGCACCACCTAAATTAAGATTTCCAATATGTTATTACCATGGCTTAGGAAAGTTTAAACTGTGTTTGTGAACAGGAGCTACTCTCTGTTGAAGCCAGAAACCAGAGAAACCTGTGATGTCATCAAGTATCAAATCTGGAGCTGCTCCATAGACAGTGAATGGCAGACTGATTTTAAAGCCTGTTTATATCTGGTACCATGTGTTTTGGTGATCTGAACAGAGGTGGACAGTCAATCATGTGTCTCCAGCTGACTACTTGTGTTCATGTTATGTTACTGCCTACCAGGGATGTATCACCAAATTTTTTTTACAAAGTCAATTTGCTTACTTTCCCTTTCTTTCTTTCATTTTTTGGAAACCCCAGTTCCTTTTCTTGAGAAAAGACGTGACAGTGTATACTGGTGCTCCTGTAACATAACAATCACTCATCTGGCTCTGGCTGCACTCAGAGACAAATCCGGGGCGGACCAAACCATTTTGTGCCTTTAAGAGGTGAGAGGGGCCTCAGAGAGCTTTCACTATTTTTAATACAAAAAACAGTCTTTCTACTAATTTATTCAGCCTGTTTTAATTTAGGTATGGCACCATTTATTTTTTAAAACATTGCAAATAAAACCACATTTTTCATTCCTGGCATTTCAAGGCCCCCCTCTCATTTGGGCCCTGGATAATCAGTCCCACTTTTCCCCCCACTACGACACCCCTGCTGCCTACATCACTTACACTAGAAGGTCAAAGGGCCCCCGTCACAGTTATTATGTTTGCATTTTCACTAGCTGCTCACTATGCTCGCTACTCTCGTTGGCGTTTATATTGTATAGCTAAATATAACGCTGTCAGAAAATTTCAGCATGTCTCCTTGAATAGGGTGAAGCCAGGGGTCGGCGTTACGCTTTTTTGCTACGGCCATGTCTGCTACCTAGCAGGTCTGCTGCAAGATAACTGTTTATGCAGGCCACACATGATATATTTTAAAAGACAAGCCGCGGGTCATTCAAAATCATTCTGCGGGCCACAGTTGGCCCCCAGGGCCGGATTTTGGATATGCCGGGGCTAAGCGATGCATGGTCACGCAACACTTCGTCCAACTTGTGGTAAAATGGGCACGTTATAGAGCATTAGCGCACCAAAACAATTAACATGTCCTGCATTGATGACGTAATCTTTGTCAGAGACACACCAGGATGCAAAATCGTTTACACCACGTGGCCTGTTGCAGTTATAGTTTAATGGCGCTCGGTAGCAAAGCACCCAGGGTACCTTTCAGGTCGGAGTGAGAATGTTTGTTTATATTTTTATACCCAAATTAGCTTTATTGTATTGTTGTGTTGTTAGTTGTGAAACAGAAAATGTACCAAAACATTCCCCTGGGTGCTCTCAGTGTCATCTAGACCGTCTTTCCTTATCTATAGTCCATGGAGCAGTTTCAGATTCAATACTTGACGACATCACAAATTTGAGTTTTAGCACTGTAGCTTGAGAGCTGTTTATTTTCACTACATTTTTAGATCACAGGAATAACTTGTTTACATTTAGCTCCTCTTTAATAACTACATCACAGCAACAAGTACATTCTTCAAATAATTAACCAATAGTGGCTCTGGAGCTCTCCTCCGACGTGCTTAATTTCACACCCCTTCAATATGTAGAACAATGGGGTAGACATACTTAATCAACAAGTGCAAACCTCATCACATTTAACTCTCAGCTAAGCAAACAAGGTGGTGTTGATGACACTGTTCTCCTGCATGGTGCCAGGTGAGGGTTTCAATACAGCGTTAGCTTTGGGATCAGCGTTTAAGCCACACGCGAGCAGAGAGTTCAACAGTTTGTAATCCTTGTGAACTCAGATAGAGAGACAACAAGGAAACTCCCCAAGCCAGAGTGTGCTGAATTCCCCTGAGCAATCCTTTCTGTTTCTTACAATTTCTTTCCGTTACTGGAAAAGAAAAGGGTTCTATGGAGACAGCAAATGCTACAAAGACACGTTGTATAACAAAACAAGCGTACATCTGACAGGTGCTCGCCTCCGCCGAGCAGGCAGTAACCTTGGAGGGAGTAGACAGGAATGTAACAGCCCTATCTGAGCTCAGAGGGAAATACTGACTGCAAAGGCTTTTTTTTTGTTCCGAGAGAAAAATCAATATTCCAGAGTCCATCACACGGGCAGGCTTTTTTTTTTTTTTCCAGGTGGGTTCCAGCTATGTGAAACAAGCTCAGAGTGACCCCTGGAAAAAAATAGTTAATGCCTAACTTCTTTATCTTTGTTTTACAGCCAAGGGTTGTACCTCCAAATCAATACATGATACACAAATATCCCAGGGCTCCATGTTCTAGACAGAGAGCAATGACGAGAGCTTGAGAGTTAGCCAGCTTCACACCACCTGGCAGACAGAGAAAGGTCTTTTTCTAAAAGGCCAGAAGCTTGTGGTGGAGTCAGGGAGGCTAGATTATATACCAGGGCTCCTGTGGAAGACAAAAGGCAAAACTTTATCAACACTTTCAAATCAGGGTTTGACAATTTAAAGGTTGTACTTAGCTAACGTTTAAAAAATGGTAAGAAGAATAGTTTGAAAATAGTTTTAAAAACCAGCTATACTGTGTTCTGGTAAGCAGTTTTATTTTATATGATTTCCTACTTCTTGCTTTGTGCACAGGCGCAGTTAGCTCACCGAACCCCCTGGTGGCTGTAGCCAAAAGTGCATGTAGGGATTTCAAAATGATCTATAACACAGAACTAATAATTTATAGTTATTCTTTGCAGGGATATCAAGATGTGACAGTTATTTTAATTTATTAACAAACAAAATAACCAGTGAGATTTAAAGATCTAGCGCAAACATTGCCCACACAGTCGTAAAACACAACCTCTGATTGGCTGACGTAGTCAACCAAAGGCATCATGGACGGCTAGTTGACGGCTAATAACAACAATAACTGTTTTTAACATGAAAAAAATAGATAAATAATCACAGAAGACATTCAGTTTTGGATTTATCTTTATGGATTTACATTGCAAAGTCTTCCAAAGACACCGCTGGATTACAAAGCTACTGTAAGGGATACATGCGCACCAGACCCCTCATTGAAATGGCACGATGGCTAATGTTAGCTTCTTGGCAATAAAAATTTAAAAGAAGATGTTAAACGTTAGTAATGTTTTGTCATGCATGACATTATCAACCACAGAGTTATGATGTTCAGTGTGTCAGATTTTTCTTCTCAGTGCTGTTCAAAGCTTGGCAACGAGACAGACGCACGCAGCTCAGCTGGAGAAGCTCCACTGCAGCGATACAGTATGCAGTTTATTTTTAGACAAGTCCAACATCACATTTATTTTTCACTCGCCCGATCGGACACCTGCTTGAAGCCCCCGCCTTGCCCGAACACAGTTTACTTACCCCGGGCAAGCGTTAAAGTCAAACCCTGAGCTGGGATCTGTATCAGGTTTACTGAGTTTGGTTTCTATGTTAATTCTTGCAATATTCTATCAATCATTGGCCATATTGGTTTAGATATAAAAATGCACCGTCTGGTATCCTCGTTATTCATTTTTGTGTAAAAGAAGCCTCTGCTGTGTACACATTACATTTCCATTTAGATTATTTTTTTAATAATCTGCCAACCTCAAAGTTTAAACTGCACCTATGACTTTGTGTCTGAATCATGAAGAAACTAATATTGATTTTCATGGAATATTTTCAACCTGCACTGGGAGACTTTTCACAGATACGAATAAACACCCTGTTAATATTAGTGTTGAAGGTCTCAGCATGCAGCCTGGGAATGCGGCATCTGGACCTTGATAGCTGACTGCCACATTTGCCGTGCTGTTATTACAAACCCCCTTCGGTTGGATGGACAGCCGAAACTCACTACATGTTTACAGCAAAGACCAACAAGCTTGAAGTTTTCTCTCCTCTCTGCGTCTACACTGGCCAAGATAGTTGATATCTGTCACTGTCTGGCACTCCGTCCCTGCAGACCTTGCAGCGAATCAACAGAGCAGCTCCCAGACAGATAAAATGCCACATCAGAGTTTCAGAGGCCTGAAGCAGGTTCCAGTTCCCAACCAGTGTTATGGTGAGAGAAAGGAGCATCCACTTAGGGAGCACAGACAACCCCCCCCCCCCTCTTGTCTGATAGTAGCTGGTAATCTCTGAGGTCGACATGTCAGTCAGGTCCTGGAGACAGATGACGTGAGGCCCCTGATAGGCTGTCTCCAGCGGAGGAGACACCAGCCGGCCGCACGGGCTGCTGGGACAGAGAGCAGGACCCAAGGCGACGGACGGATGGCGGGGCTGACGGGGGAGGGCAGGAGAGATGGAGACAAGGTGGGTCAGGGAGGTGGTGTGGCAGAGGAATGCCAAGGCAGAGAGGTGGGGGGTTGCGGAGAAGGTCTCCTGATGAGCAGAGAGACAGTTCTCTGCTGGAGATCGTTGCACGGCTGACAAAGTTTACTTAACACCAACCCCTGGGAGCTCGGGTCACCGGGGGGGAGGAGACCTTTTTCGCCTCTACAGAAAAAGATTTGGAGGACAGTGAGGAGGTGGAATGATTGAGCGCCTCTGTGGTACTTTATTTGTTAATTCTCACAACAACATCTAACATAACACACTGTGTGTCCATCAGGTTTGATTTCTTGTCAGTGTATCTCATAAATGTAATGCCTCTCTGCAACGGACTTGCAAATCCCAGATGCTGGAGTTTCCCACAGTAAAACCCACCAACAAGGAAGTGTTTTCAAAAACTGTCCGGCCTCTCACAGTGTTAACCTCATTGTGGTAATACAAAACAAAACACAACAGAAAAGGTGAAATGTTTGCTGCGATGGATTAACTGTCTCTCTGCAAGTTGATTTTTATACAGGATTTTTATACAGTCTGGGACCCAGAAGGAGCTGGGAAGCATTACTGGGGAGAGGGATGTCTACCTTGCTCAGCCTGCTGCCCCCCAAACCTGGCATGGATAAACGGATAAAAAATAGATGGATGGATGAAATTAGAGATATTTACATCCTAAATTGATGCAGAAAAGGCACAAAGTCAGGCATAAATATTCCCCAGAATGCAGGAAATTAAGTGTGAGGTGCTCAAAATTTCCTGGAGGAGTAACCCAAACCCTCCTATTTGATATGTGACCCACTCAGTTTTTAAGCAAACTCTACACCCTTGCCTCCACACATACTTCTTTGCTATTGGCTATGGCTGTGACTTTTTTGGTCAGTGTTCACCTCACTGTGCGACTTTGCGAAACTTTGTTAAAATCATAAAGTCAAAGTTATGAATCAAAAAAACGGCCATAAACATATTTGTTCATGAAACAAACAAAAAAAGGCTGACAAGTTTTCTATAAATATAAACTTTCAGCTGCAGATTAATAAATATACAGCTGCTGGACAGTGTAGTGGAGCTGACTCCAAATATACTACAGTGCCCACAGTCATGAAAATAAATAAATATATAACAGTGTTGCCCTCTGACAATTTGTTTGACAACAGTGGAGGTCTGTGGCACAAAGGAACTAATTATATCAGCCTTTGGCTACACAACGTGCAACACAGGTTTGAATGTTTCTAATTATGGGACTAAAAGCAAAGCATTAAATAAAGTCTGACATAAAAAAAATAAATAAATAAATAAAACAAAAATATCATTATCTCCCTGAAATATTTTCAATATTTATCATCTTAAACCATTATCTGTAGTTATTTTACTGTTTACAATATACTGTAGTAATGTATACATTTCCTCAGACTCAAGCTGAAAACACACCGATGCCGCCACTGACACACACGTGTTAAGTGCTGCCCCTAGCACACACTGGACACGTCGCGCTGAAGCTCATCAACAGATGACCATGCAAAGTTATTACTACTTTTACTGAAAGATCTGTACTTCCTACAACTATGCATTAGCCTAAAATCATGAGTGGAGAGCCCCGAATTAGAGATAACTTCTCACCTGAAGAGCAGCTCTCCAGAGCTAGGACTCGCCAGGCAATATCTTTTTGGCCATTGTCGTTATGATGACAAGATTTAGCTCCGGATATTTCTCAAGCTCAACAACGAGTCTCTCCTTATCCATTCTCTGTCACACATGAGACACAGCAACAGCGACGGAGCTCTCTTTATGCATCAGTGGTGAGGAGAGGAGTCGAGCTGCCACAGGAGCAGAGAAAAAGAGCCGCTGCAAGAGCTGGTGTGTGCAAGCAAATGGGGACGAATGGGGGAAAATGCATTTAATTCAGGGGGGCGGTGAGGCTGGAAATAGAACAGTGGCATAAAGTGTCGTGGAGCAGTGTATTCATGAGTGCCGACGTGTGTCTTGCCGCTAGGCCTTCAGTGTGAGAGGAACAACTCTGTATAAACGGCTTATTCTAAGGTAACGAAAATACAACAAGTCATAGTTTCAGGTGATTATAAACCAATGAAAACACTTTGGGAACATTATACACCATTTCAGCCCATATACCCCCCTAAATCACACACAATGGTCCTTTAAAAGAGATCATCTTGTGTCCCCTGCCTCGGGTACACAGAATGTAATACATACGCCACATTTGTCCACTTTGTTTCACTTTTCTGGCTCTGTGCACTGTAACACAGATACACTGTCACTAGGCAACTGACAAAGGCTATCAGTATTGCTTTAATATGTCAACAAATCCAAAGTAATCCTGAATGAGTAGCGATAGTCATTTGTTTAATGTAAAGATGTTATCAATTTTTACAAGCTGGCAGTGTTGGCTAACTTCTCCCTTGTTCTTTAATCAGAGTAAAAGTCTTCACTTCAACCAAAGCGCTGCAGACAGTATTTCCTCGATGGCAGCTACTGCCCATGATTCCTATTAGATTACACAGGACATTTATCGAACTGGCTTCCGGTCCTCAGATAGGATAGTGACAACACTTATCTCCAGATATTCCCTTATCAAAAAACAATTTAGAGGCAGAAACAGACATTAGCCCAGATTTTTTTACACTGCCCGAGTGCTCCAGCTCAGCCTCCTCGGTACAAGGGTCTGTTTGCACTGTGCACACACACCTCCATCCGCCCAGATAGAAAAGCATTAACATTGCCTTAGTGCTCTCTTGATGTCACTGCCATTACGTTCGCATCAAGCTCTTGGACTTTGAGACTTGATCAATTCTTCTCTGTCATGGAACACTGAAAAAACGGTATCAGAAACCAATTGCAGAAACAAGAGAAGAGACGTAAGAGCTGTAGAGTTTTTGGAAGCATTAGTGTGCACGTAAATCATGCACAAGTGTTGGACGTGTGTAGCTGACCAGGCCACACTCAGCAGCTGGTGAGAAAGGTCACCACAGGAGATGGAGCCGGTGGGTCACCACGAGGTTATCCTGACCTGAGCTTGATTTTATGCTGCCTCTATTTATCAGGAACCAAGGGAGGCATGTGTTTCTCTGTGCTGTTTTTTTGTACAGATGTGTGCCTGCCAATGCCTGCTTGTGTATGTGTGTGTCAATATGTGGAGAGAAAAACAGATGATGGAGTATGAGGGGTAATTTCGAAGCAGCTACTAAAATTTTGATAGAGATGTTTGTCAAATATTCATTTGTGAGTGTGAAGCCAGAAGGCCATCTGGATGAGCTGGGCAGACTGGCAGCACCCACTCCTATTACAATGACCCTGGAAGGATAGCTGGAAGCATAGGCGTACATTTTTTTTTATTTTGGGGGGGGGACATGTGCATTTGTCCCCCACAATAAAAGCATGAAAGTAGCAGAGGACTTTTATTTTGATGAAAACAAAGACATTTACACCATAAATTGATGCAGAAAAGGCAAAAACGGATGCATGAAAATTCACCAGAATGAAGAGAGAAAAGAGAGGAGAAGAGAAGAGAAGAGAAGAGAAGAGAAGAGAAGAGAAGAGAAGAGAAAAACTGAGCAATAAAGCTGCACTGATACAGAGCAAGCCGAGGCTTTATGGAGCTAATAACAACGTTTAACCTCCAATAATTGACCCTGTTCTGCTAACCATAGCTTTTTTCACCAAACACCTGTTGGCATGTTCGACGAGAGGGTTCATGTAGAGCCGATGTGCCCAACAAGCATTCAGACTATTTGTTCTTTCCATGGATGATGCCTGTAAAAGGGGCTGCAGGTGCTTGGGCCAGGGGCACAGTCTGTAGGGGCCATGTTAACTATTAACACAGCCATATAACACTGTTACTGATTACCACCTCTCGCTCTTGAGACTCCCACTGACCTGAGTCACAGGTAGGAATCCCTCTAGGTGTGTGTTTGCGTGTGTGCACGTTCTTACGGCGTGGCTTTTACACACCGGCCTTCGCCATGCGTGGTGTTGGAGAGCAGCCTCCCTTCTAGCCATAATTCTTTCTTTCTTCTTCTTCCTCTCCCTCCCTCTATTCACCCCTGTTTGCTTCCTTCTCTCCCACACAGACTTATTCACACAGTTCAGTCGACTCCCTCGCTGGATCTTTCCGACGACCTTCATGATGACCTTTATCCTTTCTGCCATAAAACGCCAAGACGTAAAGATGTCTTGTACAAAGTTAAGCGGAGCCATGTTTGACATGTAGTGCCCTGGGTACTTTACTGTGGGGCAAAAGTCTAAGGTGTAGAGGACACTGATGAATGACTCACGGCACATGTACACCGAGGCATGTTTCTGAGGAAATGTCAAGGTGTTGTTACTGCAATACGAACACACTTTGTGATAAGAGTTGCCACATTACTTTGTAATGTTTCCAACATAGTGCAGGAAGAATAAGACTCTCTTTGGCAATTTATAAATGATTCTCAGTCAAATATTATATCTTTGAATGTCTCTAATAAGATGAGATGTTGATTCTGAAAGTGGTTGGTGCACTTAATTGGTCAGTCACTGCCGTTAACTGCTACGTGCTTCCAACTGCTCCCAGCTTTGAGACGATACAGATGAGAAAATGTGCGTCTTTAAAGAAATAGTTCAATTTATTTCTTTTCTTTTCTTTTCTGGACTTAAGGCCTAGATCAGGGAGCCATATTTGTTCAAAAATAATAAATAAAAGATGTGTGGAGCTGCAAAACGAAGGTAGCTACTGTGCAGGGCACTATTTGTGATTATTTGGTACTTTAACTTTGCAGAGCTGGCAGTGAAAGCAACATTGAACCAAATTGTCTATTTTTTTTAATTTTTTTTTTTTTTTTTTAACTTTTTTGGATTTGGCATCCATAGCTAACCAGCTAGGGAGACTCAAGACTAAAAATTTAGAGGAAAAGGTGCAGTAGATGTAGTATGCACATTTTAGTTGTTTACATGTTAAAACATCTTTTTTATTCAGTATGTGGGCTTCACATTTTTACAATTGGAGAATGTAAAAAAATCCTTAGGCCTACAACATTGATAAATGAAAATGAAAATGTTGAAAAAAATAAATGTCAGTCATTTACATTTAATTGTTCGGTCAAAGCTACAGGGAGCCACATGTGGCCCTGGAGCCACAGGTTGCCCACCCCTGGCCTAGACAAACCAAACCGACATCAAAGAACTAGTGGTGAAGAAGGCCTATTGTTACGTCCCCTCACGTCACCTGTGTCGCAACCAAAAGGTTGCACCTGAACGCACCACAAAGACTACAGCCAACAGCCAACTAGCATGTATGTTTGTTACCTGCATGAGAGGAAATAACTCCATACCAGGTGGCGGTAGTCAGATTTATAATTAAAAAGAGGACACTGGACACACTCAAGATGCTAGTTGGAGCTCAGTGACCACAAACATAATCTTACCCAAAAGAGCAAGTATGTTTCAATCTCACGCCCACTTGACTTCAGTCATTTGTTTGCTTTCCTTACTTCTGTTTCTTTTCTCGTGCACTGAGCTGAACTGCCTATTACAGTGATTTCCCTCAACAATGG
The DNA here is from genome assembly GCA_029783705.1 of Chaetodon striatus. Lineage (NCBI taxonomy): Eukaryota > Metazoa > Chordata > Actinopteri > Chaetodontiformes > Chaetodontidae > Chaetodon > Chaetodon striatus. The sequence continues at coordinate 20,603,759 of JAPZEB010000004.1, forward strand.
GATACGCCATCTCAGACGTCAATTCAACATGCTGAATCAGCCAGAAAAAAGGCCTTCAAGGGGTAACTAGACAGTGCAGGACACACTGCCAAAACTAGGGCGATCGATGCTCTCCAACGGCCCAACATTGACCCAGACATATCAGTCAACTCGAATCTTGCGGGATGAGTGAATTCAAAAGTCTGGACCCAGGCTAGTTTGTCAGACGTATTAGTAAGCTTCTGAAGTGTGATTACTTACTTTTGAACTTTTGAGTGACCCAGGCTCGCTGTCTCTACTGGTTTCTATCTGCGTGCTTAGTTAAGCTAATCGGCTACTGTTTCCAGGGCCAAACTTAATACACAGACATGAATGTATCGACCTTCTCATTTAATTCTCAGCAGAAAAAGCATATAACCCAAAATTAACTATTCTTGGAATGTGCCAATAAAGTCGACGCCTCAAAAATTATTTAAGGTGTTCATAAATTATTTGCAGCTGCAGTCAGCTGTCCAGAAATAGATGAAACTTAACTGAATTAAATATATTATTCTGGCAAAACTGAAATATGTTATTTGAGGGTACAGTTCACTGAAATAAGAAATTACAGTTACTACTTTCTACCAAAGAAGTAATGATTGACTCGATGTGATTATCCAGATCAACTGGGACACTGAGTCTGGAAAGAGATGTCACTGTTATTATTATTATTTTAATTGTAATTTTCAATAGTGTGAGAACCACAAATAAATTTCATTCCCTTCCACTGTATTAGAGTGTAGGCAGAAATCTTAAAGATTGACGACTCAAAATCTGGCCATCAAGTTTTTCATCTTGCAGCAGATGAATGCATAAAGCAATAAAGCATAGAGGACAAACACTGGATATCACCATCTGGTCATCTTTACCATTGTTCTGCAAACTCTAGTTCATATTGTGTCATGGAGTCACACTGATGATACCGACTGTGACAACCGCTCCATCCTCGCCTTGACTCGCCAGCATTATCGTGTCATGTTAATCGTGTTTCATGGATAATATCAACCGGTCCAGACCTCAGCGATGTCTGCCTGCCTGGACGCAGCATATTGAGGCTATAAGGCTGCGTTCTAGCCGATTTGTAAACACTGGGCTTAGTGGAGCCTAAGCACCTAAGCTGCTGAAGGCATCTATCAAAACAAACCACACACACTGGCCAAGGTTTGTCTTTGTGTCAAAGGGCTGGGGTCAGACTAGAGGACTTCTCCTTTTGAAGTTCAGAATAGGATTTATTTTTGTCTGTCTTGCTACAGAGTTAAATTAGATTTTTAATACAGTTTATATGTTCATAAAACAATTTTCCAGCTGCAGGTGCACCGTACAGTCTTTATATATTAAGATTATGGTTATACAACTTCAGTTATGATAACAGCATTCTTGTGAAATAACTGGCAATGTGGACGTGACTTTGACACTGAACGGAAGTCAGGCCAGTGGAGAACTGAGCCAACGCTAAGTCAGGTCAGCCATGTCTTTCTTGGCTTCTTTTGTTGAGGCGTACAGTGAAAGCCACAATGAGGGATTTAACTGTACGTGCTGCAGATCACCCTGATATGGCCTCCTTTTTTTTTTTTAAACAGGAGACCCGGCGATGGCGGTCAGAGGCGAAACTGGATGTGTTTGTTAGATACTGAAGAATGGCAACACCGCTCCTGTTTAATTTTGCCAAAATATTCACACAAGGAAGTTCTGCATTCGAAACCAATCTGTTACGGTGAAGTGGAAGGGACTGTGACACGTTGCCGCGTGTTTTCTGCCAATGGGGACACAAACCAGTCTGAGATATTGTACTCCCACCATGGGCAAACATGCAAACACAGCGAGCCACTGCTCCGCTTGGTACAGTACACACCGTTGGAGAGGGCACAAAGGAAGGCGCATGATTGGTGTGTTTGACAGCGATCTGATAAAACCATAATTGGAGCATGTAGAATGCATATGTTTTGCAGTCAAACAAAAGCCCTGGTCACGCCATAGAAACTGCCTCTCAATGTTTTCATTGTCTGGCAACTGACTCAAGTGAAGGAGAGGGCGACAGAAACCTCCGAGTCAGTCTGAGAGTGTATTTAATGTGTGCGGAAGGGGAGCTGTGTGAGTGTGTGTTTGTCTGCCTGTGTGTTGAGTGTGAGAGGCCAGGTTGTACGGTCATGGAAGGACAAGTGCAGTGCAAAGTCGGCC
>JAPZEB010000004.1:20610174-20620416 GCA_029783705.1 Chaetodon striatus
CTATGCGGCAGGAGCTCCTTCCCTTTATCCGCTTAATCCCACATCCAATATGACTAAGCACAACCTGAAGAGTGTGCAAATTAATATTATAATTACATGCAGCAAGACTTTGCTCTACTAATCCACTTAATCCCTCATATTACAGAGCAATGTGCTTAGCCTCAGCTTGTCCTATCAAAGCTTTGTTTGAACTCCATAGAATAACAGATTGAGCCCTGCATCTTATATCAAATCTTAAAAGTGAAATATCTGTGCTCACAGTAGAAGTTTTAGTCTTATCTCTCGTTTAACTGGAGTATTCCCACTGATATCACGGCTCGTTTTCAAGGGAAAGCAGAGCTAGTGATAGAAACCATTTATAACATAATAACATGTGTCTTAGCTGGTGCATGATTGGAGCCAAAGTTAGGTCAAATGAACCCTGGAGCCTGGTGTCAGGCTGATGTGACATCATGACACTGAGGTGATAAACTGAAGCTGCTGGAGACACGGATGATAACAACAGATAAATGTGCCTCCATCGTTCTCAAGTCACACACACATGCATGCATCTGTTCAGTGAGTGTCATTTGTTGCATTGTTATTTATGCAAAGCGGCACAGAGCTGCTTATTACACAAGCAACAAACTTACACCACTCAAATGAGGAGGATATTTGTTATGCATCATATGACAACAGCTTGGATAGATTACTGAGATGGACCCGGGGGCCCAAAGTGCCCGGGGGCCTTCTACTGCAAAATGTTGCTCCAATTAACATGCACTATCCAGGAAGAGACATAAAAAGACCACAAAGAGATGTGAAGAACTGCAAGGAGACACAAAATAACTACAAAAGGGGGCAAAACAAAAAGAAAAAGACACAAATGGACAGAAAAGACACAAAAATGTCCTTGAAGAGACACAAAATAACTGCCAAAGTGGCAAAATGACCAGAAAAGACACAAAATTACTTTACAAGAGACACAAAATGGATTTAAAGGGCCACAAAATAACTACAAAGTGGAACAACAACCAATAAAGACACAAAATTCCCTGAAAGAGATACACAATGATGACAAAAAGACACAAAATAAGCAAAAAAGAGACACAAAATGACCACAAAAGTGACAAAACAAACGCAAAATGACTAAAAGGAGACACAAAATGACCAGGAAAGACACAAAAATAACTTCAAATAGACACAAAATAACAATCAAAGGGGCAAAATAATCAAAACAGACACAATATCTAACAAAAAACCCATCAATGAATACAAAGAGACACAAAATGACAACAACAACAACAAAAAAAAAAGATACAAAATCAACACAAAGTCTGTGTGTGTTTGCAGCCCTGTGGAGGTCAGATGGTGGGGCCTTTACATGTCTGCTCAGGGGCCCACAGTCTCACAATCCACCCACGGATGCCGGCTGTGAGTGTGATGGTGCAAGAGTGTTAGCAGCCTCCAGTCCCCACCAGGAAATCCACTTCCAACACTGACTTCCACACTCAAACACACACACATTCGTGCACACACACTCAGTGTAAGCTGGCAGGTGAGCAGGGCGTTCCGTTGTGGGCGAGCCGGGGAAGCAAGGACGGTACATGTCCGAGATGACAAAGGTTGCTTTTACACCTGTCATGGCCAGTTTAATCATCTACCACTTCAAACAGGAGAGTCTGACGCTCGCAGCCTCCCAGCAGCCTTTGCTCCAGCCTCTCTGGACAAGCTGCCATTCAGTAGAAGGGCCAGGGAGCAACAAACCTGTGCAGGTATAAAACTTAACAATGTCTTCCATAAAATAAGAGCAAATAGGTCAATGTTTTAAAGGCTCCGGCAGCAAGACGAGGAGGTAATAAATACAGAAAATGGCTTTCACAGGTGTTAATTTAACATGAGGAGAAGTTTACTTACAACATGACAGACTGAACTGATGCATCCTGTGTGAATTCACATGTTTACAAGAAATAAGAGAAATCAGTGCGAGCCTGATACTTTATTTGTTTCCCTTTCTTTTTTCAGTTTCAGTATCAGGGATGAACTATTGTTTGAGAACAAAACATCAAATCTGGAGCTAAAATCTCATCTTTTTAAGGCAATAGTTCAAAACACACATGTTTACACAAAATAATATGATATAAAATCCATAATTTATTGTGAGAAATTCATTTCAAAATTTCTGAGTTTTTAAAAAGAGGTGTTTTTATTTATTTATAGTGAATATTTTATTTTGAAATTGAGTGTCTCAGTGTCTTTTTTTAAAATAGAAAATAATAATCACCTTAAGAAACACTTTATTATCTGTAAAATATACTGAATCACCAGTTTATTAAGAAACTGTGCCACCTACTATAATTTTAAGATATTTATATTTGTATACAGTACATGCTGGGATCTCTTTTTTTTTTTAAGTATTTAATCCCCATTTTAGAATCTGACTTTTTAAATGATGAAACAAAAATTAGTTTGGTTTATAGCAGGCCATCAGACTCCTCTTGTTGTCCATTACATTATCAGCAAATAACAAATATCTCAAAATGTGTCATTTAAAGTACAACCTGAAACAGGCTGTGTTTTATTAATTTTGCAGGCCTGTCATCAGTGGAGCAAACTTTTAATTTTTGAGTGACAATTGATCAGGAAGTAAACGGAATTTTTTTTATTTTTGATAGTTTCAGAAATGATCCCATATCATTATGGTGCCAACTTCCCCGATTCAATCAGAAAACATTTCCCCAAATCCAAATAATTAAGAGCCTATTATGATATGCATGGCTCCACATACAGCCACTCATTGTCTGGAAGATAAAAGAAGCAGCTAAGTGGTGATTAAAATGATGAATTGAGTCTGTTTCCTGCATGTTTTGCATGTAGCTGCAGTCTTTCCTCATTAATCATAATCGAAACATTGGAGACCTCCGTGTGTGTAGGGCGTGTTAAGTGCCCACAATGCCTTTTATTACCCCATGTAGCAGAGATGAGAAATCAAACCTGCGCTTCAGAGGCTTTTTCACGGAGTCACAGAGCAAATAACGAGCAACAGGACATTTTTAAATAAATTAAAATACAAAAAGATAACACATCATAATCACCCATAATTAACAGTGGGTAATAATGTGATATTAACCCTTGTTTTAGTGAATAATCTCCACACTCAGCGTTCCCCCTGCTCCTTGTTATCTCCATAACATCATGCATATAGCAGCAGTATTGGCTAATCAGGAGCAGGCTACAACAAGTGCTGGAGTGTTGGAGATAATCATTATCAAGTCGGTACATAAGGCTCTGACACCTGAAGAGGGTCGGCCATTAGCTGCACACCTCCTGAAAGAAACAAACATTATTCAGATAAAAGTGTGGCCATGCTATCTTAGGTTAGAAAAAATCTATAAAAATACAAACTCAGAAAAAGAGTCGTTTAAATATAAATTAATACAACGATTGGTAAAAATTCTCCTTTCAATTTATATTATTGTTATAATTATTATTATTATTTGGTTGTTTCCAAACTAGTTCAAATCCCCTTTCTCGTGCGTAAATGTAACATAATCTAATACCTCACTGTATTATTAGCCTACAGCTACAAGATATATAGTGTATGATATATAGGCTACACTTGGTTTCCCAGTTAATTTACGATAAAGATAATTAGATTATGGGCCTGTGTCTCTTTACCGTGGCTGACATTCACACAGGCCCACAGTGTTTGACCGTCAGTGGATAAATGTGGAGACAGGGCGGCGTCCTGCCACTTCTCCTCACAGGCTCCGTGTGTCAGAGCAGCACACTTTGACATCACTGCGAAAACACCTCATTCATCAACAAGTCGAGGCTCCGCAGCCATGCAGGCAGTGAGGAGCAAGTCAGGGGAGAGGAGGAGGAGGAGGAGGAGGAGGAGGGGGAGGAGGAGGAGAGGGGGAGAAAAGAGAAGAAAAAACAACAGGATTTTGTATTCTCGCACTTCCCTGACAACTTGCTCACTGAGACGATGGGATGGGAGACAGTAGCGCACGGTTTGGTTACTCCCTCTGATAAAATCACATCTCCAAAATCCTCTGCGGCTGTCAGATGTTGTTACCAGTTTGATCCACGGCTGAGACCTACAGGGCAGCACAGCGTGTGTGCATGCGTAAATATAATCATATGCCCCAATAAAACGAAATCATGTGAGCTTGGTGGGAACTTGGAGCTGCAGCCTGCAAACACATGCAGGGACTTACATTTATTTCCATATCTAACACACATACAGGCACCGAGTCAAACAACTTCAAACCATTGTTATCAGTTAGACATTCAGAGCTGCACAAATAGTCTCAGTAGCAGCGGCAACACTGAAGCCATGTAAAGTTTCATTGGGCCTGTGCTGCACTATTAACAGCAGCTGTGGCAGAATTATTAAAATCTTATAAATAATGCTGTGTCTTCCTGCATGGAATTACACATACGCCAAAAAGACAAATAAAGTACACGTTAATATTGTGTAGAAGCAGCGTCACAGCAGCAAAGCAGCACTATTAAATTTAGTAATAGTGTAGAAGTAGTTTAATAGTAGTGACAATAATGGAAGTAATAACAATAGCAGTAGTTTAAAAAGTAGCAGTAGGCTAAAAAAATATAATATTTGTAGCAGTTGTACCCCAAATAGTAAAAGTTGTAGCAACAGTGAGAGGCTATGATTCATGTGGTGAGATAACGCTTCAAATGAAGAAGTTTTTCAGTATAAAAAATTACATTTGTTACATTTCAGTCAGTCCACCTTTCTTTAAGAAGCTGGTCAAAATCAAATACATTCTGACATTTCTTAGTAGGAAGGAGTTAAAATAAATACATTAGACTATCTTAAATACATGGATAAATATTAAGTTGCCTCAACTTAATTAAGTTTTTCCAAGTTGATGCAAATCATTTTGGTTGTACTAATCTAAATGAGTTTATCAGATTACTACTACATAAAAAGATACAGGCAATTTGTTACCTTAATATTTTTAAGTTAAATCAGTGGATTCTTTTTGAGAGTGTAGAAACTGCTATAGAAACAGTGACCCTACTGATAGAAGTGACCATAGCTGTCATAATAACACTTGAAGGATAGGTAGATATATTTTTTATTTCGTTGAAATGTTACTTATTTAGGAATATTATCTTATTAATAACAATAATAACACATTAGCAATGTATTAGTATTAAAGCATGAGCCCTGCCCTGCAGCTTCCAGTACAGAATAGTAGCAGTAGGGGTCCACATTATTAATGTTATTAATAATACAGACTATTAATATATATCAGCAATATATTTGCAATATTAGTAGTCAGCAGTCCATCAGTAAGAGTTGTCTTTGTAGCTTCCACTGGCAGTAATTATGATAATCATATTACTCTTACTAGTAGCATTAGTAACAGTAGCCTGCATGGTGGAGACTCAGATGTCCCCTGCAGCTCGGTCTGTACTGCAGTGACCTGTTAGCCGTGGTGATAATATTAGAAAACATAAAAGCAGGAGTACTCCAGACTTCCTGCAGCCTGCAGGTCAGTCTGCTACGTGGAAGTTGTAGTAGTAGTGGTAATAATGACAGGTTTCATACTTTAATAAAAGCATTAGTGACAATAAAATGAGTAATAACACTAGTAGTAGTTTAAAAAGTAGCAGCAGCAGCAGGCTAATAATTATAATATCTGTAGCAGTACCTCAAATAGTAGAAGTTGTAGCAGGAGTGAAAGGCTAGCAGAGATTGTAGCTATAACATTAACCCTAATAGCAGTGGTCATAGCTGTTATAATAATAGCTGAAGCACTGGTAGAGATATTTCTAATTTATTAGAAAGGCTACTTATTTTGGAATATTTTATTATTAATAATACATTAGCAATATATTAGAAGTAAAGTGTGAGTCCAGCCCTGCAGCTGCCAGCACAGAATAGTAGTAGTAGTAGTAGTAGGGGTCCACAGGCCCAGTCTGCATTGTAATAATAATAATAATAATAATAATAATGATAATAATAATATAGCCTAGTAATATATTAGCAATGTATTTGCACCTTCACAGCTCTCAGTGCAGATTGTTGTGGTAATAGCAGTAACTGTGGTCATCATATTACTTGTAGTATTAATAACAGTACATGTTGGGGACTTAGATCTCCTCAGTGGTTCAGTCTGTAATAATATCAGACATAAATAAATGTAGGAGTCCTCCAGACTTCCTGCAGTTGGTATTAGTAGTATTATTATTATTGAAATGTTGTAGTCCTCAGATCTCTGAGCCGTCAGAGCTCCAGAGCTATCTCCCATCCAGACTGAATGTAAACAGACACAAATACCTGCTGAATGAACTGTTTGTTAACCTCTGTGAACACGCACGAGGAGGCCTGTAAATGAGTGAATGATTCAATTGACACCTCGCGCTACTTTTGATCACTTCACTCACAGCCATGTATATTCAGGCTGAGCGAATCATCGCGCTTCAAAGCGGCAGCAGAGAGACGTGCGGAGAGTTTGTGCTCCTCCGCAGCTCAGGACGTTTAATCCTCAATGAAAGCGTCTGACTTAAATAAACTAATTAGGAGGGGACTTATTGATCACTGCGGTGGACACGGAGAATAAACACAGCGGAGGACATCAGCTTCAATCAAGGCTTTTAGCTGGAATATAAATCAGAATGAAAGCGGAAATTAAAAATAACATGCATGAATTAAAGTTCCCACATTACCCCTTTAGAAAATATACTGTTTTAGTTTATCAATATTCATAAACGTGTGATCCATATTCATAAAGCACTATAAAGCTGGTGCCAACTGTGAATATAGTCATCAATTATCAATCAAAGCCATCTTAAATAATATTTTGTTAGAACAGCCAAACATAATGTAAAAACCAGCTCTATATTGGTGGTATAAATTGTATTTAAATGATCTTTAACGCAGCTAAAAGTGACAATGATTAGACTTTTCCTTGTGATAATATCACATATAAAAGTCTGACTAAAGTGGGAATATTATATAAAAAATAAGCAAATATTTTAAGTATTTATTATGCAAACAAACCCTGTTATTGTTTATTGCTATATATTATATTATTGGATTATTATTAATGGTGCATTAAAGTAGAAGTAGGATTTTCCAGTTGCAGTTGGTCGAGTTTGAGCTACTTTTGGAGACATTTTTACACTGTTTGGTGGTTTAACTGCGAAATAATTTGTTGTATTATATCAGTCTAACATATGATTTTTATGTATAATCATAAGAAAGTAAAAAGAATAAAGTGCTGTAATTTTTTACTATAATTCCCTGTGAAATTTAAGGAGAAATAAAGTGAAATTAAAGTGTTCAAGTACTGTAAAAGTACTTAAAAATGTATTTAAGTGCAGCAGCTGAATAGATGTATTTAGCTACACTGTAAAAAGACGGAAGTTTTGAATATGGTATAGAGCAAAAAACAGCACTGCAACACTGAAAATAAAAGATACTTCTTTTTTAAAAGTGCGCATTTTATAGGGTCAGACTTCAGACAGATATTAGTTATTGATTAGGAATTATATTTGATCAAATTAAAAAGCAAAACAGACGAGAAGGGGAGGAGCTCCGTGTCAGACCAAAGCTGAAAACTCTCTGAAACCTGATTGCATTTTCAAATTATTATTGTAACTTTCAAACATGATCAAGTCGTTTCTCTTTCTCTCTCTGTCTCTGTTTCTCCGTGTGATTGATTGGAGGAGTTTATAGGCTGGCACCCCCATCGTGTTTCCAGCCGCTCACACTCCTCATGATTGGTCCGCCTCCTGCAGCCGCAGCCACCAGAAGCGCCTCCTCTCATAAACCTCGTCAGACCGCACTAACGTTTCCCATTACTTCCAGGAGAAGCAGCGGCTCACTATTAGGAACTTTGCGTGCGACCTATGGCACACAACTAGCAGGTATGTGTTGGAAAGCGACTAATGTCTCCTCTTTTTCCTATTCTTGGTGTCTTTTCTCTGTCACGCAGCTGGTTTGAACATCTGGCTGTGAGCGCAGCTGAACCCAGATCATCATTTCGGGGTATTGTTTTATCGCTCCGGCCTGCCTCTCGGCCCTTATCTGTTTTGGGTCTTATCAAACGGTTATCTCTTTTGCTGTGAAGACATATTGCGTTTTGTTTCCTATCTGTTATGTGTGTGTGTACTTGTGCGCGCGTGTGTGGGAGGACAGAGATTTGACATGGACGGATCCAGTGCCTCTTAAGAGCGCTTGATGGTAGTATGGCAGTCACTGCGGTTTGGATGTGTTTTATTGGAGCTGTAGATGACACGGGGCCAGTGAACATGCCGTGAAATGAGCGGTCAGATACTTCGCTTGGGTTTTTTGTTATTGTGGAAATGTAAGCTGCTCTTTTAAAGATGAAAACAAGCTGCGCATCAGAGGTGGATTTGCCTTTCTCCAGGAACTTGGCGAGTTTCTTTCCAGATGTTTATGGGACACATTTTAAATCCAGTTGGCTATAACTTTGCGCCCACATGCGTAAAGCTTGTTTTGTGATTTCCTAACGCTTCCAACTCTTTTTTTGTTACAGGGTGGACTACTCCCTGACGATTTTTATTAACCCCTACAGTGTATGGAAAGTGCTCCTGGATGGACCTGGGCGATAACAGCTGGTCCATGGTCAAGCGAGAAGTATCCAGCAGCCCAGGGTCACCGGCTGAGCAGACCTACCTGCACGGTGACAGCAGGAGGGACGGTCCCACCTCGGATGAGCTGAGGACACCTCCGAGCGACCTTGACGCACTGGGACACCGTCGCTCCGACAGCAGATCACTACACTCCTACGTTCACTTCGGACACCATAACAACACCCTGACCACTACCGAGGACATCCCGCTGTTTACGGATTTAGACCAAGGCAGTAAACTCGTCCTCTCCAGCGGAGCGCACAAGGCGAGCTTGCTGGTGGACCCGACCGACATGTACCAAACACTGGCCATCGCCGCAGCCCAGAGCCAGACTGGATATGATTCCTCCTCTGGTGGTTATATGCACTCCAACCCCAACTCCCCAGTGTATGTCCCCAGCTCCAGGGTGGGCCCCATGATACCCAGCCTCTCGTATCTGCAGGCCAGCGGCTCTGCGCAGCCCAGCCACGCCGTCTCCAGCCACTCGGTCTGGTCGCAGTCCGCCCCGGAGAGCCCTTCATACAGCACCGGCAGCCCGCACACCTCCACTCGGTTCCACTACCCTCCAAGCCCGCCCATGAATAACGGGACGCCCAGGGACACCGGCTACAGTAACACGCTGAATGTGAGCAGCAGGGACCAGTACGGCCTCTCTCGGCCCATCAGTGGGACCTACGCGAGTCCATACTCTCCTTATGTTGCACCGCAGCTCTCCCAGCTGCCCTCGCCTTGGACCGGGGGACCTTTTGATAACACGATGCTGCACACCTTGCAGAGCAGAGGCGCGCCCTTGATTCGAGGACCAAACGGAGGTAAGAATAAAAGCAAAGCAGAGTTGGGTATAGTGATGGAATAATTTTGATCTTCAGTGTCTTATAAATGATTATATTTTAATTCCTTTAATCGGGCTTGTAACTGTTGTTGTGTCTTTACGCAAAACTCCAGTGCGCTTTTGTAACAGAACTTAATCTCTCTGTGGAGGCCAGAGTTCAAAAGCTCAAAAATATTTAAACTAGCCAAACACTCTTTAATAAATTACCACAAAAAATGATTACAATGTTTAAAATTGAGCCAGATTTGGTGTGAAAGGGCGCGTGTGTGTGAATCCTGCAAGAAAAGCATGCGTATTTTTGTGCGCAGGCCTGTAACTGACCAACATATGCGTAATCATGAAATACTTTTTAAAAAGTAAAAATAAAAAAGTATAAATAAACTGAAAGAGATTTAAGTTTATAACATGAAGTCGTTGGATCTGATTTAATGTGCTTTAATGGAACACATTCCTTCATGAAACTTACAACCTGTGGGCAGATGTTTATGTTTTAAAGCTGATTTAAGTCTTTCTTTTTAGTTTCAGATATCCTCGACGACATGGGGGAGAGCAGAGAGTGCGTCAACTGCGGCTCCATCTCCACGCCGCTCTGGAGGCGCGACGGCACGGGCCACTTTCTCTGCAACGCCTGCGGCCTTTACAGCAAAATGAATGGGCTCAGCCGGCCATTAATTAAACCACAGAAACGGACGGTAAGCAGGGGACCACTTAACCGCTCAATTTCCTGCCTAATCGTTTCAAACAATGGCTAGAGGTTATGCTTGATGTTATACACAGTGTCCGATGAGAGAAGG
>JAPZEB010000004.1:20651683-20664407 GCA_029783705.1 Chaetodon striatus
TTTCTGTCCCCGTCTCTGTCCTGCAGTTCTCATCTCTGCCTCAACTAAGTGCCAATGCTAGGGCCAGTGTGATGCCTAAAAACAGAGTTTTAGGGTTTAATGGCCACTGGAAAATGACAGTTTGAGGGGACGAGCTGAGAGGTCTTTTTTTTTTTTTTTTTAATTCACTTTTACTTTTCACTTCATTTTGTATAGAGCGTATCATTTTTGCAGGTCTTGGTTTAGTGTGTTCCAACCCAGTCACCAGAATAAATGTTGGCATTTGTTTGTTATCTGACAACCACAGATACGTAAATCTGTACGTTGTTATAAAGCAAACGATCAAGAAAATATCTTTTAGCCTAAAATACCCAGTTTTAGTGGCACAATACGCGCTGGAAACACTGTGATGTCTAAAAACAATCGCTTTTCGTGGCACTATCCCTGGTGGAACCACAGTGACTGGTTGCTAAAAAAAACATGCTACATAGCTGCCTAACAAGCCGCTGGAAATGCAGCAATAACTCACTAAAAATCAACCGGTTTTGTTGTTTGTTGGTCTTGAACAATGGTCTGCTGCATCTTGCCAGATGACAAAGTCCACTCCTATGATACATCACTTTAAAAATGTTGATATGATATGTAAGAAACGTACAAACACAATGTATCCAATGTCAACATTTTCTTCTGTCAACTGGGCTGTGTGTTAGCATGCATCTGCTAATTAGCACTAAACACTAATCATGGCAAGTTTTAGCTCTTATACTACAAATTATGTTTTATTTATAGTTATACTTACTTGTGTGTGTGTGTGTGTGTGTGTGTATTTGCATTATAATGCAAATTAACAGACTCTTGAAGCTTGTTTATGTCGAGTAAACACGGTCTTTTGTCAAGCGTTTATTATCACTGCATGGTAGAGCGGTTTAAGTACACATTGTTTTGGGACATCTGCATTGAATTGCTGTTCTGGTACAGTACAAACCAATGGATATCTGTGATAGTAGAAAAATAGATTGAAATTCCTAAAAGCAGGATTGCTCACAAAGTAATTAGTTGTGTTTTGAAACATGCAGAGCCACTGGTATGGCTCTTTAAAGTGTGCTATACATGATCTGTGTTTACTGAGCTCTGTCCAGTAGTTTTCTGGCGCGATCTAAATGACGCTGACCAGTGCACACTGGTCTAAATATAGTCTCAGGAGGAGATAAAAACTAGTGAAAGCTCAATTATCTCTACTTCAAAGCAGCCAAATCGTCAATACTTCCCCATGACATTTCAAGTTGTGCCAGTTCTTTCATCTCTGCCCATGGTCCTTTAGGGCCAGGCACTTAGATGGAGTCAGGAAGTTATTGGCACTGCTTGGCATACTGTGATGTGGGAGGCAAAGCACTGTATAGTATATAGAGACAATCATCTTTGTTGGAGCATTTATTCAGCTAGACCTTGTTTCTGTACTTTATGATCTAACAGGGTCTTTTTATCAGAGGTAACTCTCCTCTCAGCTTCACTGACTCTCTGAATTAATGACTTAGAGAGAGAAGAAATCCTGTTGTATACTGCCGCTGCTGGGGGAAAACCCTGACTATACAAAAACCTAAGCAGCTTTCTCTTATAGTCACCACTTGGTGCCACCAGCTACGCTTTCACATGACAAATCATTCACATTTCCAGCCTCGGCGTTTCCTCCGAAACCATTTCACGGACAAAAGAAACCAAAAAGTGCTGATGTAGCATGAAGGATGGTGTTTTCATAAGTGGTTCGGCGTCTCTGTCACAAAGCCTGCCACACACCACTATCCATTATCTTTCTGTGGGACAGGGGAAGTTATCTTGGGGACCTATTGTATGCTTGGTGGAATTGTGACTGTGTGTTTGTGGCACCTCTACTGTGCATACAGGAGGTGTCGGGAGACCGGGGCTGGAGTCTGGGATCCCAGAGGAAAGTCTTGGCTCCAGGGGGCCTGTCCTCCCCTCTGGCCCTTGCTGGGCTGCTGGGGAAGCCAGGCATGGAGACAGTAGGATGGGGAGGGGGAGGCCAGTGTAGAAGCAAATGAGCAGAAGAGGTGCTAGGCCGGCTCTTGCCCTCTCACTGACAGGATCTGGTCAATGTCCTGCCGCCAAGGGTCGCGGCCCAGCTTACGCACACAAACTTATCTCCAGTGCATCTGCCGGGCCGCCTGCGCAGTCAGGCTGTCTCCATTGCGGGCCACGAGCGTTTTCCTGCTGGGGGTGAGGGGAGGATGGTGGGAGGATAGAGGGAGGAAGGGAGAAGGGTGGGGGAGATGCAGGGGGGAGAGAGGAGCTTGAGGCAGGGAGGAACGGGAGGGGGCTCAATGTGAAACTGCCCCTGTAGAGGCCTGCCAAGTCGCTGAGCTATATGGAAAACACGAGCTGCCTCCAGGGTAACAGGACCACTTCTGAATTTCTACAAACAAAAATAGCTCCGATGTCTGGCTACGACCCTCTGTTCTCTGGCCCTCGTCGCTCTCTGCGTGTCTGTCACATGCAAATTCCCACACGAAGACAAAGCTCATGTTCGAACCTAAACAGCCCTCAAGAACAACTTCATTTACTGTTGAGAAGTGGAAAAAAAAGAACACCGAAATTTAATAATTGTGTGGAGCCGAGCGTATTTATCATTCCTTCTCTTCTCTCGGATGGAGATGACCTCTTGGTGACCAATTGTGTGGACCTCAATCGAGGTCCCTTTGGTGAGCCATTTCATCATTTAAACAGCACGAGATCCAATTCTCATGACCTAATGCGTTGTAGAATGCCTGAAATCTGCTGCTTGTGTTTTCTCTTCTCTCCCTCAACCCTTTCTCATCAACAGCAACAGGGATCTATAACAGGAAGCTGTTGGGACAAGGTGGTGAGCTTGCAGTCAAGACAGGACTGAAATCTGTGCACTTTGAAACACTTTAATAACATCAGTAACACGTTATTTGCTTTTTTAAAATCTCTTTCTTTAGCCCTTTTGTCTTCATTTGATAGGTTACAGCGCAGATGCAGACAGGAAACAAAGTGAAAGGGAGGGGTGCGACATGCAAAAGGCAGAATCAATCATTTATATGGTACATGTCTAAACTACTAGGCTACCAGGACACACCATTGTTTACATTTTTTAAAGCATAAAATAAGTTAATTACACTTTCTGTTACTTTGGAATCTATTGGTACTAATAACATAACATTGTGTTTATCACAATATATGCTGAGATCTGGGAACACTGACATCGCAACAACAAATTCTATCGGGGCAAGAAACAACAGATCAGACAGGCATTATACAAAACAACAGTTTAGGTAGATGATATAAACTTCCTAAATTAGAGATAAAATAAAAAGTGAGCTCACTCGTAATGTTAATCAGTCATTACACAGGAAAACTACGTACTTTAAGGACTATGGCAAGTACAGTATGGTGGGTCACAATTTAGCCACTGAGTCAGTCTGTAAACCTGAAAAAATAACAAGAACGTAGGCACTGAACGAGGCTGCTGAATAAAGCGTTATGCTCAATGACAACGATTTAAAAATTGTTGCTTTCTCAGATATCAGTGCATGGAAACCACTGTATGGTTAAACATTAAATAAACTGTGGTTAAGGTATAGTTAAGGTTACGGAAAGTTGGTGGTTATGTTACGCAATGCATACTCAGGTCCTTTACACGAAAGTTAGATTTGCACTTGGAACATTGGATGTCAGTTGCGAGCTAAAACCAATATGGACATAACTGATACTAAACCCTTATGATTGTGTTCCTTACCAAGTGTGGCCTCTTTTAAAGCTATAGTTGGTAACATTTTCTGAAACTGTCCTGATAGTAGTACATGAGACAGATAATCTGTGAAAAAAACATGTTCCTCTGCTTACGCCTAGTGCTCCTAATGGCATTGTAAGAATCCACCATGCATGAAGAAAAACAACCTATCAGAGCCAAGGAGTGTCTCACACAGCTGTAAATCACGTCACTCTCTGCTCATGAGCTATGGTCAGACTGTCAATCTAGGCAGTGCTGATCAAATTTGAATCAAGCTTCTGTTACTGCATCTGCTCTGGTGGGTGGTGCTTGGTTTAGGCTCAACTGTTTTCAGCAACGTGGGCGGGTTGCATACTCTCTCATTTTTCAGCTAAATACCACATAAAAATATGTTTCTGAAAAAAAATTGAGGCAGGAAATAGGCAATGCAGTAATGCTTCCTAGTTTGACAGTTTGACTGCAGTTTACGAACAGTGATTGACACAGTTTACAGCTGTATTAGAGACTCAGGATATCGTGACAGTTTCATTAAATATGACAAAAATGTATTTTTATAAAAGTTGCCAACGACAGCTTTAACAGTATCACTGTTTCTCAGATCCTACCACTACTTTGTTGGGTTCAAAATTATTATTCCCAATAGAAACGATGGTAAAAGCTATAATGTTCTAAGTTGTAACAAGCCAAAATTATCATTTATAGCAGCAAAAAGAGCTAAAAAACATAACTGACTAATGTTCTCAGAATTGTTTTTTGTGTGTGTATTTTCCAGTTTAAATCATTTGTGGTGCCTGATAGAAAAACTGACCCCTTCCTGATTCCTTTGATTCCTCTCCGGTCTGTGGGTCAGTTACCTTTACGGGTAACGTTTCACATTTTGCCCATAAAACGGCGCACAACCCCCCCCGCCCATACTAATTCTAAATTCCCAAGACCTGCAATAGATCCTCCAAGTCCTAGATGACAGCACACCCAACACTGACACATGTACACTTATAAACCGTACGCACACAACTCCCCTCATCTGCTACTCATTGGGTGCACTGTTAAAGCAGGACATTTAACACAAAGGTAAAACCGTGCGATGGGTGTTTACAAGGCAAAGTTTAGCCATGTGACCTCCAAGGCTAAAACTGCTTGACAGTGACTTAAGGAGGAAGGGAGCAGCAGGGCGAGGGCCTGATTATGGCGTACTGCTCTTCAACCTTTAAACGCTCTAGATGTCAAGACACAAACATCACAGTAAAACAGAGCCAGTGCTCTTTGAGCTGTACGTTTGGGTGGCAGACTGTCCCTGATTTCACTTACACAACTGGGAAACAAATAGGAAGTATCATAAATGAAGGAGAGCTGAGTAAACCTACAATTTGCACCTCACTTCAGAGAACTTTCAGGTAACTTTTTTAGCCTCACCATGTATTTAGGATTGAGTGTGCGTGGAGAGAAATAAGAAGAAGCGCAGAGGATAGACGACCTCCTTAATGTACATTCTGTTCTGCTTTGGCTGTGATTCCCAAGGTTGCCTGTCTAGTGTGTGTGTGTGTGTTTGTGTGTGAGTGTGTGGTGGTGCCAGGCACAGCGTTTCTTCTGGCTCACACAGTGTTGACCCTGCCCTGTACTCTCCTCCTACTATGGGCGAGGCTTGGTGGTGAAGCACGTAGCAACACTGTGCTAATACTGATATGTGCATACAAAGATAGGCCAACAGACAGACACACACACCTACACACACTAAAAGAATAATGACCGTGGTATTTGCTTATTGCATAAATACATTCAAGGTTCAGAATCTGCAGAAATGAATTCTGCTTTGTAATGTTTATTTCTCTAATATTGCTGCTTTCAGCGTGTAGCAAAAAGCTCAGCTGCACCCTTTCAGCATGCATACTGCTAATCATGAACTAGACAATGGCGAGCTGGCTGCCAATCAAAACAGCGTAGTAGCTTTATTAATAACAAGGTGTAAAAAAAAAAAAAGTCAGCACAGGTAACATTTCTCCTCTGCTTTATAGTTATTATGGATTGGCTGCTTTAGAAGACGAAAAGAATTCAAATAAAAGTCATTTCTTCCCTTCATCTCACTCCTCAATTAACATCACCCAACACTCTTCACTGCAGATTTTATAAGTGAGACAAATATTCCCATGTGAAATGAATTGCAAGGTATGCGAAGTTGCATTCCTGCAAATGTTTTACCCTGATTTAAGGCGTTCTTGCCCAAGTTCAAGCCCCGTCTAAAACCCCCGTGTTCATATGTGTGAGCCTACGTCATCCGATCGTATCTTGCCACCAGTCCTCTTCATGTCTCTCACCCACTCGATTCCAAATGAATATAAATGAGTGTTTTCATTGTGAGACACAACGAAAACAGCAAAGTATGTTACCAAAAACACTGGCTAATACTCTTAAAAGGAGGAAAATCGTCTAAAAGAAAACAAAAGTAGGAAATTCTTGAAAAAAAAATGGTTGTGGCCAAATTGTTATTCATGTCTGCATTTGGTGTGCAAACTGCAGAAGGACCAAAGACGGATGAGGAAGAGCGTTAACAGTAAAATGAGACACAGGGTTAATAATTAATGTTCACATTGTACTCCGCATGAAATCCTGTGAATTTTCTTTCTGGTATTTGGCTGTTAAATTACACAGAGCATCTTACAGTGAGTGCAACAGTGAAACAGGCCTACATTCCTAGACCAAAAACATTACACAGTGACTAATAGGAAGGAGCACAAAGGTCAAAGCAACAGGAACAAGTCACTGGATGTGACATGAATTTGCACAAAAGTGGTTTGGATTTTCACGCACAACATTAACAATAGATCCCGTCTTACTATTTAAAAGGAAATGTGAAAAAATAACTGACCTAATGTTCCCAAAAAGTGATTTTGTCATTACTTTGGAATCCTGAATGATGCCAGGAACATGTCAGAAATATAAAGGAGGTTTTGAATAACTTAAACTCTGCCTGCCCCACGGTCTGACAGAAAGTATGTGCTAATGTGTTTATAGCGTCGGACGATACTGCTGAGCATTTACAATTCATACATGCAGAGATATGTGCGACTAGATCATATATGTGGATTATTTATCAATCATGATATGAGTATCAGCTAGCTAACTGCTAACTTAATTTACAGGCTGTCAGATTTAAGGCAGATGTCACAGTCTTCTTCAGGGTCGCTCTGCGATCTGAAGGTTGTCTCAGTGTAAATCTCTCAGTTCAGGACCTGAGCTGACCCCCTGAGTTAGCCTTTGTTTGGCAGACGCCTTGGCCCCCTTTAATCTTGTGAAGAGATAAATCCTTTGATGGACCTGGCCTGACTCAGTTGAAAGTGCTGCCCTGCCATCTCCATAGATCAACATAATACGGCATGTTTGATGTTGGGGGGCTGTGGCACGCGGGTGGGCTCCCTCTCCACGACCTGTAACAGAGTCATTAATCCCAGGCCACAACCGCAGACCCTCCTTCTCCTCCTCCTCCTCCTCTAACTGTGTACCCCACCAAAACCAGCCCTGCCCTCTTGACCACAGAGCACGAACACTCAACCAGGATAAGCATATCTGTGTGAGTCAGGCACAAACAGGCAGAGTCTGGGCTGGCGAGCGTTTGATACACAGACACATCCTTATTCAATATAAGCGCCACCTTTAAAGGAATAGTTCAACATTTTTGGACATGAGCTTATTTGTCTTTTTGCAGAGAGTTAGGCTAAATTTACACTGATAAGGTTTTTTGTTTTAAAACTATTGCTATGTTAACGTCTAGCATCCTCACTACTCTGGTGAATTCAAACCCCTAACATGGAGACTTTTGAAAATGCTGCCGGTCCCTCTTTAGTTTAAAAACAGGGTTTGCATTTTAGTCTGAGATGCAGACACCCATGTTTGTTTCCCAAATGGGTCTGACCAATCATGACATGTTAAGCTAAAACAATACAGCTATGGCTACATGCCTTTTATGATTTCACCGTTCGTCTTTTTCTCCTATTGCCATGGCATCCTCCGGAGATGGATAATGCTTCTGGCACCGCTCTGATATGTCCACGTATTTGCTTTGCAGTGACTCACAATCTATGTTTTCCACCGCCTTGACCACCTTATGCTCGCGTGTAACTTTCAGTACCAGTTCCACCTCATTGTCGTTCCAAGCAAAGAAATCTTTGGTCTCAATTTTCCTCTGTAGTGTTCTCTGTAACTGAGCAACCAATCGCAGAGTCAATAATCTGCCTCCTGTTTACACCAGCACGCCTAATGTATGTGAATGGTCATGTGATATGCATTTTCAGGCATGTTAGCATAGATGGTGATTAATTCTGAAACTGTGCCAAAACACTTGTGTGTATGGATATTAGAAAGTCAGTTACCTGGCAACTTCGCTGATGATAAGTCTCCAGGAAGTCACTGTTCCCAACCAAGAAACAGTCCGTCACATAACCCCCTGTAAAGCCACAATGTGCTGTTTCAACCTTTCAAATAAAGCAAACAAGATATAATGTGTAAATTAGTGAGCTTTAGAGGAGGCTGATTGTGTTACCTTTAGACAGAGCCAGGCTTGCTGTTTCCCGTTTCCTGCTTCTGTGCTAAGCTAAGCTAAGCTAAGCTAACCTGTGTCAATCTTCTTGTGTGACTCTTGACAAAGGAACAAATACATGTCCCAGAAAACAGTACAGATTATTTCCCCAGCCCAGTCGCCAGAAGAAAATGTTGACAGTGTAGGTTTCTGCAAACCACAAATACATTTGTACATTTCATATGTATCATATCAACATGTCTAAATTAACGTAGTTATAAACACATGTATATGAACTGGTTTTGTCACTGGGAGGACGAGGTGATGGTAGATAACGTGACGCCTAAGAAAGGCGGCTGTGAAGTTGCAGACCACTGTCCAAGAACAACAACAAGCTGTTTTTTTAGCGAGACATCAGCAGCATCTCCAGCAATAACTGGGTCACCAGAACAGAGTATTTTAAGCCCAAACATGGTCTTTTCCAAACCATAACCACGTGGCTTTTTGCCTAAACATAACCACATGTTAACCACGGCACTGCTGAAACATGAAGAAGCGTAAAGTTTCAACATATCCACTAAAATAAAATGTACAAATGTTACATATCTACAGTTTGCAGCAACATATAATGTCAACATTTATTCTGGCGAGTGAGCCGCCTCATAACCTTCCTCAGAGACTTCATGAGCCGTTGACTCATCAACGCTCCCTGGACAGAATAAAAACAAGTTTTTCTTCATCTGTTTGTCACTGAATTCATTACCCACAATTTTCCCCCCTATGAAAGTGAATGGTCCTTTCCACTTTCCAGTACATCACTGGGCCATATAAGTGTCATCCGAAAGCCTGCGATTAAACTGAGGTGAACTTCAGGGAGCTCTTCTGATTCCTGTGATAAGACCCCGGTCCCATTAAGACGAGCCGTCCCCGTGTGAGAGCTCAGCGCTGGCCTCACACACTCGCTCTTATCTAAATCCGTCATCAACACACACCTAATCTGACCACGGCTGCTAATGTTGATAGATTTGATTCTCCTTTGGGGAATATGGGAGAATTCAGTGTCAAAAAGGAAACAATCGCAAACCGTTTCATTACCCCACTGCAGAGAGGATACTGCACTGTGCTGTACAGTATAGCTGTCTTGCTTGGGTGCAGTAAGAGCTAAGGCACTCTATAGGTGATGCTGTCATGCTTTCCTGGCCCTGTATTTGTGTGTGTGTGTGTGTGTGTGTGTGTGTGTGTGTGTGTGTGTCATGCATGTAAAGAGTGTGTCCCAGCAAGACCAACTAAGGCAAGCAGCGACATTAGCACCCCTGAAATAGCCTGGCTGGCATTTTAATTGCTTTACCCTGCAATGGCTCAAAATGTTATTGGTGCAAAAAAACAAAGAGGTGAAACCTTTCCCAGGCGCACGGATACCAGAAACACTAACCGCACGTCACTGACAGGGGGTTTCTCCCAGTGAGAACTAAATTCCATGATTTTGATAGAACAGTTAATTCCTGGACGACTATATTTTATTTTCCTATTGTTGTCCCTGATCTTTGTCCTTTTCCTTCCACATTCTGTCCTCTCACCTTAATCCCATTTTTCTTTCAAACCTTCTCCTTCCATTATTAGAGCCATAATCATTGCCTTACAATGCTATATCCATTAACAGACCACAGTATTGTGTTTCTACCTCTTAGGGCAGTGCGAGGAAATTTATGATGCATGTTGGCATGTTTGTCTTTAATCATCGTGAAAGTAATAGCAGAGTCATGTGCATGAAGCCTCACAATGAGGTGCTGAAGTACTTCATGAGTAGGAAACTTCACACAAACACAGGAAGCGCAGAGTTTCTCGCCGAGGGCAGGAGTCTTTGCTGCGGCGCTGCAGGGACTGATGGACTGCTCAGATTAACTGGGGCCTAAGAACCTGCAGTTCCTACACGTTATTGTTGCCCAGGCTGTCTGCAAAATCAGAGCACAGATCTGCAGGGTATGGCGTTGTTAGCCCGAGCCAGATGGTCAATGTAGGTATATTGTATATAGCATTCTGGTTTTAAATGTTAGTGACACTTTCCCTGTACATAAAAAACACTTAATTAAAACCAATTTGGGTGTTTATTAGTAACACACGAGACATAAAATTATTATATAAAACAAAAACTGACACTAAAGATTAATCATCTGTAGTGCTGTGTCTGTATATATCATTACCATAACCTTGGAGGATGAGTGACAATACTCATTAAAGAGTCAATATCGTCAGTGCCTCTAACCTGTGTCATATATGGTGTTTCAGCAATAAAACACACTGCCAGGGGTTTCAAGGTACGTATACACTATTATTATGATGTACATCCACCCAGGGGCTTTATGAGCAGCAGTTACTGCGTGCTCCTTTGTGCAATGCAGAATGTTGGAAACATGCAGCAAAGAGCACATTTGAGGTCCAACAGAGACCTCTAGTGGTTAAGAAGTGCTATGTTGGCTCTACAGAGCACATTCACATACCAGCAATGTCTATTTTTTTTTTTTAAGATTTAATTTAATTTAGACTAATCTCACATGTTTTGTCCGGTTTGTAAGACCTATTCTGCAGATGAGGACAGGGCTAATGGAGTTGCAGCTTGGAGGATTGCCTCTGTTACAACCTCTGTTTCTGCATACACATACTGTATATGAGCAAACATGGTTTCCAAAATTTGATTTTAAGTGGTCAGATATATTAGTAACATCTGAACTGATGTGGCTGTTGAAAGTTTCCACTCATCAGTTTTATACTGTAAGTTAATATATCTGGTATTATTAAGGACAACTCAGACTCTAATACTATAATGATTGTAGCAACCATGTCTCATTGCTTCACATTACTGTAGGACATTTCTGTAGCCTTTTAAAAACTAGTGCTGCAAGATATGAGGGAAACACTGACATGCAATAACATAAATATTGTAATTATTGTGAAAAACAAACATATAACATGACCCAGACTTGCATAGTACCTGTGTTTGGACCACATCATCTGCCCTGTTGTTATGTTGTTGATGGCTATTTTTAGGCCCTAGTTCATGTTTGTCATTCGCACTGACAAACCATGCACAATAGTATGACAGTCTAATTAACCTCACTGACTGCTGCAGATTCTGACCAATCACATGAAGCCTAATGGTGAGGGCTCTGTCTGATTGGCCAGACAGTTAACAGCATAGCACATCAGACAAAATAGCTGCTACTAAGAGATATGGTGCTAATATGGTGCTAAGCCTGAGGTGCAACATTGCAGTCTTATTGTGCAAGTTAAAGTTGCAGCCCTTATAAAACCAATGTAATGAAAAGAAATAAAAGACTATAACAGTAGATTGAAAGTGTGCCCTTTGACAGGTGCAGTTTTTGTGTGAGGAGAAGGAAATTTGGCGTTGAGGTTAAGTGTGTAGCTGTGTGTCTGTGTTTATGCCAACTGGCTAAAAGGGTGTGGCGAGCAGTGGGAGTGGCAGATAACAAAAAGGCACATACAGTAACTTCCAAATAGATTCACAGACTTGAACAACATTTTGTAGAAAACACACACCTACACATACAGACAGACATACACATACACACGTCCCCTTTCGTGAACTGGTTGTTACAGCTAGGCATTATTGGAATAGTGACCAGTATATTTCTAAGGTAGCAATTTAAATTATTCACAGGGGTCTGTTTTCTGCCTAACATATAGTTGGAGGGCCCCCTGACCCCATGGGCCTCAGTGCAACCGCCCTGCCTGCATTGTCCATATATTTACGCCCCTGGTGACCAGTATTTCTTTGGTTGTATGTGAATGCATAGACACCTGGATGTATGGGCGTATGTGGCTGTAGCTTGTGAAATTTGCTCTTGTTTCATGTTATTTTAAATTTGAGAATCATATGTAAGCATAGCCAACACATCAATACATCCTCAAGTAAAAGGCGAATGCCTGATTATCCTCCAAACGTGCTTCTCTTGAGCTCCTCATCAAAATGTGTTGGCTACCCAACAAACAGGAAACATTCCCTGAAGGCTCTTTGAAGGTTGCTTTTCAAAACCTTAAGAGCACATTCAGGGAATGTTCCCTAGTGGTTTCCTGAAGGTTGTAATACTATTACTACTACCACTACTACTACTACTACTACTACTACTACTACTACTACTACTACTAATAATAATAATAATAATAACATTTAGGACGCATTCTGGGAATGTTCCCTGGTGGTTCCCTGAAGGTTGATTAAAAAAAAACAAACTTAAGAGAACCTTCAATGAATGCTTCCTAAAGGTTGTGTATATGTTATTTAAATGTATTTAAATGAAAAAAATAAAAATAAATAAATAAAAACCTGAAGGTTGTCTATAAGTTGTTTAAATAAAAAAAATAAATAAATAAATAATAATAATAATAAAATTATATCATACTACTATTACTACTACTACTACTACTACTAATAATAATAATAATAACCTCTT
>JAPZEB010000004.1:20699302-20736712 GCA_029783705.1 Chaetodon striatus
AGAGGGATCCCTCCTCAGTTGCTATTCCTGAGATTTCTACCATTTTTTTCCCCGTTAAAGGGGTTTTTTGGGGAGTTTTTCCTTATCTGCTGTGAGGGTCCGAAGGACAGAGGGATGTTGTACGCTGTAAAGCTTCTGAGGCAAATTGTGATTTGTGATATTGGGCTTTATAAATAAAATTGATTGATGATTGATTGATTGGAAGGACGTTTGGATGGATGGACAGACAAACAATCTGACAACATAATGCCTTTGATACAGAGGCATAAACATTAATATCAGCACTCCTCTTTCTGTTAAAGGGATATTTCGGGATTTTTGAGGTGGAGCTGTATGAGGTGCTAATCTAAAGTCAGAGTATTAAATACAGTAGATGGTGGTTGGCATGCTCCCTGTTTGCTATGCATTACTGTGAATTAGGGTTTTCAGCAAAATGCATTTAAGCTATTAAAAAAAAAAAACATTGGTTAGTCCAGTTATGGGTGCAGCAGTGCCTGCTTGTGTGAGTAAGGATTAAACTGCTGTTTTATTGAGCTGTGTTATAAATGTTGTACAAAGGTAAGCTTCAACGGTCCTCGTGTATGCCCAAGTACTTCAGGAGCACATCCTCACAACTTCACTTTGACCAGTGATTAAGCCGTCCTGGACTCTCCCTTCCCTGAGGTCAAATATCATTTGAATGCTCTTTTCTAGTTTGTAAGTGTTTGAAGAACAATCTGGTTTTTCTTCAAGTCAGAGCCAATAAATTACACATTAATTACAATGATTAAACATGATCTTGAGATCAAAGAAAGACACATTATGAATGTTAGGCATCAAAACACCCAGAGAAGGTATATAAACTGTGGCCGTCCTTCTCAAAGACACCCTGCTACCTGCTACTGCTGCAAGTGCAACTTCACCTGATCATCACAACAAGGTAAGGCTCTCATATCTGCCTTTCATCACTGCATCAGCTGTTTTCATTCTACAGAAAAGACTTTTTATCTTTTCATTATTACATTTAATGTTAACATCCAGGGAAAATCCCCTTCTTTACAGTTGTTGTTGTAAAATGTGCTCACTTATTTTCCCTCATATCAATAAATAACGTTGCTGTATTATTTCAAAATTTAATTTTGTAATTTAAAGTTATCAGTTAGACAATTCATATACCTATCTGTGGTGCATTATTTCATTAATATACTGTGTCTTTCCACAGATGGCATCAAGTCTTCATTTGATTGTGGTCCTCTGTTTGACCAGTGGACTGTGGATTGGAAATGTGAGTGATATATACATTTATTTTAGAAACAGCTGATTTTGAAACACTACTACCCTGTCTTTGAGCTCAATATTATAATTTCAACATATTCTGTCATTTCCCTACTTTGTCTTGACACTAACTGCCAGTGTGATGAAATGTAGTGAATAAGGTAGTGGATAATGAGCAATAAAATACACAATAAAGCTCAAGTCTAAAGTTAGAAAAAAGAGACAAGTTCAAGTTGAGTTCAGTCCTAATGATATTTTCTTTATGTTCACAGGCGCAGTGTCAAGGTTGGTACTTCTCAGAGTTGTATGGTTATGATACAACAGCTGGCACTTTGTGACTGCTGCTCAAACTATTTATTATAAGTTTTCAAATTGAGTTTTTGAAATATTGCTGCTCTCCTGAGTAGACAAATACAGCTTTATTGATTTATAATATCTATAAACTTCCACTGTATTCAGGCACTTATTCACCTATAACCAATTCACAGGTTCTGTCTTAAAACAATAGTCAGGTGCTCAAATTAACATTTGAACAGGTTTTACTTTCTGTAATCATTCCTCCTCCGCCATTAACAGATCCCTTCTTACTGCACATTCAGTGTCAGTGATGGGAAACAAAATCCACTGTCCTCCTTCTGTACAAAGATTTGTTCAAAAGTTTATCCAAAGAGGGACAAGTTGAGCTAAAAAACTTCACAAACCTGCATGCAGTTGCCTACATGTATCCCTCCACTATCAGCTAAACAAGGCAACCCTGTCCCTGAACACACAAAGAAGGAATGTTGTATTGAAAAGACTTTAACTTTGGAAGGTGTGCACTTGACTTGTCTAATGTAGATTGATGAAACGTCATGTTAGCTTCAGATGAACCTGGTGGTTCTTTTCACAGAGCGAGAACTGTGGAGTTTGTCTCTCATTTCCTTTAGTGTAGTTGCTCTACCAGGGTACCAGAGAGGAATGATTACAGATCAGTAACTACTCATCTACCTATTGCATATGAGTACTGCATTAATAAACACCAGAATAAATCTAAACCTATTCTTTAACATCTGAAAATGGTCACAAACAAACATGAGGAATATTTTTCTCCTGTCACACTTGTATCATACCGACCAGATGAATCAGTCTTTGTGTTATTGATCCTCTAATCATCTACAATTGTGTTGCAGACTGCTGTGAACCCTGTAAGGCCTGCCCTTCTGGATGGACCCAGTTTAAAGATAAATGTTTCGTGTACAACCATGCTGCAAAGGAATGGGCTCATGCAGAGGTATTATATTAAACTATATTCATTACATATCATTTAAAGGAGACCCATTATGCTCGTTTTCAGGTTCATACATGTCTTTAAGATTTCTGCAGGAACATGTTCACATGCCTTAATGGTCAAAAACAATTTATCTTCTTCATGCTGGCTGTGCTGAGTTAGCACTCAGCTGTTGTAAGTTTATAGTGAGTTGCTCTATGGGCCCCACTATGCCTAAAAATCCAGGGGTCCGTCCTGATATCCTTCCTCTACTCCTCTACTCATCCATCCTTGATATTTGTAAAACTTCCCTCAAGCTGAGAAAAGCAATTGCAAAAAATGTAATAACTCGTGGGCAGGGCCAGCGGGAGAAACACTCCTGCACACATTCAGTGGGCAGCATACTGCGGGAAGTAAACCCAGAGGGTAGAAACTTTAGGGTTTATTCAATTGCAATAAATAGCACCATCTTGGCATTTGGTATCTAGGTATTATTAGAAATCTATCGTGATTTCATACCGTGGAATCAAGCTTTTTTGGCTTTATGGGTGAATAAAAAGGGCCCCGCCTCCAGTGCTGTATCCAGTTCTCTTTACACATCCATGGTTCTAGCCCTCTCTCTGACAAGACTTCTGGGTCTGTCTCTTTAGCCACCCCCCCTCTATTACATTAAAATCACCAGTAAAGGCTTCTAAAAAACTCCCGCAGGAACATGATCCAAAACTGAAGAGAAATTAACAATGATGGCAACCAAATTAATGTTTCCCTGATGTTAGCATGTAGCCACTTGAATATTTGCAGTGTGCTTGTGGCCAGCATGTTCTACCATTAAAAAAAATCACCTATAAAAGCTTTTAATCAAGACTGGACATTTTCCAGCAGGAATACGATCTACAATCAGTGAGTAATAAACAACATCAGCAAACGAGATTATTTGTTTTTACTGATGCTAGCATCATGTATCTACATGTTCATTAGCAGAGTACTTGCAGTTGTAATGGAGATTAGCGTCATATTCTACCATGAAAAGACACCAATAAAAGCTTTTAAACAAGACAATTCAATTTATTCAATTCAATTCAATTTTATTTATAAAGCCCAGTGTCACTAACCACAGTTTGCCTCAGAGTGCTTTACAGCATACGACATTCCTCTGTCCTCTGGACCTTCACAGAGAGATTACAGCAGAAATCTGATCCAAAACTGGGGAGAAATTAACAATGATGGCAACCAGGTCAATGTTTACCTGATCTTAGCATGTAGCTAAAGGTAGGCTACATTAGCAGTGTACTTGCAGCCAGGGAATGAGTGTAACTGACAATAGCGGCATGTTTTACTTCAGTAAAGGTGTCTGATCAAGACCGGACATGTTCCAGCAGGAATATGAAATTTACAAATTTGCAACCAAGTTTCCCTGACATTAGCATGTAGCTTCATTTAGCAGTGTTACAAGGTTACATAATGTAAACGCTTGCAGTTGTGTGCATGAAGTAGATATAAAAACATCTGGCACGTTGGGACATCATACTGGAGCCAGAGTGGAATAAAACAGCTGGAAACAGTATTCAGAACGGTCTGGAGCCTGAGGTTTTAGCTCACAGGGATTACTTGTACATACATTTACCTCTTTATTTGAAACTTTGGCCATGTTTTTAATGAACATCCTTCATTGTAACAGTACGTGCAACAAAATATGGAAAAGGATAATAGGTCCCATTTAAAGTAGCATGTTCTTACAAGAATCCTTCAGAAAAAGAAGCTAAATTCACTTCTGTGCTCTCATTTAACTCATTACATCTCTCAGTGATTTTCTCTCCCTTATCTTTTTTCACCTTATTTTGTCTCTTTTACCAGAAAGCCTGCATTGACCTTGGTGGGAATTTGGCATCGCTCGCCAACATGGCTGAACACAACTTTGTCAAAAGCCTGATCAACAGAGCGACTGACAAAGATGGCCAAACTTGGATTGGAGGCCATGACACGGCAAAGGTTAGTGATTTAATAATAAACATGATGCGATGCAACTGTTCTTTGTGAGCCTGATACTGAATGTATTCTGTTTTTAATGTGGCAGTTGCATTGATAAGAGTTTGACACGTGTGATTTGAACTACATGATGGAATAATATAATTTTTGTGATTGTACTGAGCTGACCCTTAAAACTTTCTTTCAGGAGGGTCTGTGGCAGTGGACTGATGGTCATGGCTTCAAAAAGTTTAAGGGTCTGTGGGGTGACGGGGAGCCCAACAACGGTGGAGGCAAGGAACACTGCATGGAGATGAACTGGAAGGGTACGCACTGATTATCTGTTATATATCTGAAACTAACTGTGAGATGAATCAGTAAATAGAATAATCATTCTATGCAGACCTAATTGTTTCTTTTTTAACTTTCTAAATCCTAGGTAAACCTAACGACAGTGATTGCAACAGAAAGAAACCTTATGTTTGTGGAAAGCGCCTGTGAAGATCCCCACCTTCTGCTGACACACCTGCCATGGTGATGTCACATCCCTACTGATGATGTCACTTCTGCCAGGGTGTCAAGCCTCGATGACATTACTGTGGGAAGACATATTGACACTTCAGATTTAATTTCTGTTGATTCAATAAACAGATAAATCCTGTTCAGCAGTCTGTCTCACCTCTTTATAAAAGATTAATATTTTCATGTGGACATTTTAAAAATAAAAATCAGTTGATTATTCAACTGGTTGATCTTCTACTCAGTCAATTTTTATTTTTGCATTTCATAGGTTAGGTTTGAGTTGATATCTGCATATACAGTAGAAAATTACAAAATGTTAAATTAAGTTGTAGGGAGTTTCTCTAATTATGTTGCTCCCTGGATTGGAACCGCAAGAAAGCTGTGCACTCTATTATATGCGCAATAGCTCTCATGCCATTCAAATGTTTTTTTAAGGATTTTTCCAATGTTTCCATCAATGAGCGATGACATTACACGACACATGTCATCATGGCAACTTCTAGCAACTTTTGGAGTTAGTGCTAGCCACTTACATTGGAAAAGAGCTGATAACACTGATAGACAGTGTATCCATGCATGCATGTAAGTGTATGTGAGTCTCATGTCTGTATCCCATCAGCTAGTTCATTGCCGCCTCTCTGCACTGCTCTAATGCAGTGGTTACCACAGATACTGGAATGGCATCATCGCATAAGCAAAGCACCCACCCTCTGAAGGTTCACCAATTTGCATTTTCTAGGATAGCGAAGGAATGGCCCGCCTTTCTCTGCCTCTGATTGGCTTACCTTGACATTCTTACCCTAACTCAAACCACTCTCACTCCTCATGCCTAAACCTCTTCGATCTAACCAACAAAGACCACGAGTACTAGCCAATCATAGGGAAAGTTGGGTGGTCATTCCTTCACTTACCTGGGATTTGCAAATTTGCTTCTTGTTCACCCCCATTGCACTGTTAGCTCTTGCCATCGTTAGCACAGTTCACGCTGTTAGCACTGTTAGCTGCTAACCAACACCTCAGCCTCATTAAACATGGACAAACACAACTATTTACTTTCAAGAGTAATTACACCGGATAAATTATGCACTTGATCAATAGACTGTCATTATTAGCAAAGACTGAAAAGAATACCCATGCGAGGACAATGGATTGTTATAAAATGGATATCAGTTTACACTTCTGAATGCTATTAGTGTCATTTAAAATTAACCACACAATAGGGAATGAGTTTCATTAAAAACTGTTTTTGAAGTGCTAACCATGTTCACATAAGTTCACAAAAATCCACTGAATTTCTGCTGAGTGTGTTTCTGAAATCTGCACCGATAGTGTGACCCTGATGCATCAAAACAGGATTAGGATATGGAACTTATTACCTTGTGAATTTGGTGTGCAATGCTTGGCTCACTTTTTGTGCATCAGCCATAATTGAAACTGAACTCATAAGATGCTAATGATATCCAAGTAAATTTCATCTGACATTCAGCTCTCATGCAAGCTGTCTCAGCAAGTCTGCCTGAACTTACAGTAAACATGTGACCCACATATTATCCAAAATCCTTGTTTCTCTTTGAAGTTACACTCTCTTATTCCATCTGTACATTTTAAAGGTTGTAGGAATGTACTTACAATCACATTCGTGATGTAAATATGTATAATGTGCCTCTGTCTGGGTTTAAACTGCGTTTGTTACACATGTGCATGTTACGTGTTTGAATAAAGGATTAAACAAAAAAAAAATTAGCAAACTTGATCATACTTTATTCTTATTTCCCCCAACTAGCACCCAGCCTTCCAAGATGGCAACATCACTTAGTGCATCTATCTACACTCTTTCTCCAAAGCATTACATCTGACAACTGATGTGGAGGTTTTGGTAGCATCTTTGACCTTTTGTCGAGTGCAACTATAAATATTTTCTCTTGACCAACACGCTGACCCACTCAAAGTTATCTCCAAATCTAATAGATGGATTTCTATAGAATTTTGCTGCTGGCATAAAATGCCAACTGACACATAAAACATCTCATAACTTAACATAACAGGCAGATTACCATGGATAATCATTCTGCTTCTTTTTAAGACCCTCGTGGCGTTTCCTCTAATTCCACCATCAGAATTAATTTCACATGTATATGTTCAGCCCCACCACTCTACCCATGCCTCTAAGAATACCAGATTTGTCATGTTTGTCTCGCTTGCGTATTGTGATGAACACTACAACATCAGATGACTCCTAGCGGGGCTTTTAGCTTGTCTGTTTTAGGTTAAGTGCAGTCAGGAGACCATATGACACAAAGGACTTGTTATATTCTGAGAAGCCATTTGCTGCCTTTCTTGTGTTATATGAAAAACTAGTCTCATTAGCTTTGCCTAAAAATTAAAATAGAACATAATTAACCACTTAACTGACAGAAAAAATATTGGCATTGTTGCCGGCTCACCCTTTTTCCCCTTTAAGGGCGGTGGACTTGTGGGTAACCTGTGAGGGTGTGACGAGTACTTCATGGTGTATATAGAGTGGTCTGGACTGCTAGAAGCTAGTTACCAGCTAATTACGAGCCAAGCTAAAGTAATGTTAACAAGCCAGCGTGATCCCAACTATGGTTTGGAGTCGGTAAGCTGTCACTGAGAGTGGCAGCACCGTCATACGTTTCTACAAACCATTTGCACATTATTGCATGGTGGATACGTCAACTCTTTACATTTTAACAATGCTGTGATTAATGAGTGTTTAGGTTTAGGCACAAAAAATAGTTGATTTTGGTTTGGAAAAACTTAAAATACCCAGTTTTTGTGGGAACAATCCCGGCAGGAAAAGCAGCACTGTCTTGGTAAAAAAAACAAAAAACATTTTCCTTGCCTAAAAAGCAGCTGGAAACAAAGAAACAACACTTAATCACAACCAGTTTTGTTGTCTGTCAGTCTCACAGTGGTTTTTGGGGTCTGCACTGCAGGCAGGCACAGGCATCTCACCTCGGTGTTATGCCATCCACCATACCCTCCATCTCCAGATGATAAAGTCAGCTTATGTATTACTTCACACTGCAAACGCTGACATGTTTCGTATATAGAAACATTTTCCTCTGACAGCTGGGCTGATAATTAAATAGATAACTCATTGCAGGAAAGAATTAGATTGGTATTTGTTTGTGCTTCATTTTTATTTCATTATGCCTTAGGTGAGTGTTTCCATATTGTGCAATGCTCTGCTTCCCGTCAGTCACCTGACACCCACTGAAAGACCAACAAGCCTGGGTAAAGAAATAATCCCACACAATGTGTTACCTATCTTACACTTCACTGTCATATTCCCTAGTGCTTGATAAGATTTCTTATTGCATTGATAAATGCAAATATTTTGGAATATGTGTTTTTTCACTGCAGAGTTTTAAACGTCTCCACTTCATGAACAATGAATTAACACTGAGAACCACTGAACTGGAGCGCTGAACCACCTGGAAAGTGTCTGGGATCACTGGCTTCCTGGATCATTGTTGTGACTCGTCTGTCTAAATCTCTGCCACTGTGAATGCAGACACACACACACACACACACACAAGGAGACACACAAGCAGACACACATTCACACAAATATCACGACTATGCTTACGTGCACTACACATTCTTAAAAACTTTAACACAAAACCAACTACATACTCACGCACACACACATATACACCCCCTCGTCTCCTCATACACAAATTAACACACATACACACATGCACACACACACACACACACCCATACACACACAGGCCCACCTGTGTAGATGAAAGGTAGATGCTGTAAATTCCTTCGCTTCTCACACAACAGCTCCTCGTTTGTCAGCCCAAGCAAAGCAGCCCATGTCTGAATCTGATACCTTGGTCTTTTGAAGTTACTGTCATGCACGTCCACCTCTAAACCAAACCTCATACACACTCACACACACACATAACAGCTCACAGTATACACAGTGTTTATACCTGCCTGTGTAGTTTAACAAAAGCTAAACTTAAATTCCATTTATTTAGTATTTAATCTCACGTATGCCCTGAAGCTGTAAACAATACCAGATTGATTTAGTTTTAAAGCTGTAGGTTAATGAGAACAAATTTGCCCCTGAAGTGATGTCATCCTGGGAGCACATGTTGTATTTAATGTCACAGCTCAGTGACAAGAAAATGAAAACATGCTGTCCAGTTATGGGTCACAGCAGGACTGGAGCCTATCCCAGCATGCATTTGGTGGAAATCAGGTACAGTAAACAACTGTTCAGAATAATATTCACAGCCATGAACAAAGTAGTTTTTGAAAAGTAGCCGAGAAGCATGTCAGAAACTCAGGAGAACACAGGAAGAAAGACGTAACCTAGCTAAGCCACTGTACCACATCGTTATAATGAAAAAAACTGATTGTGTTTTATGTGGTTGTAATATTAAAACATTTTAATTTAAGAGTACACTGAGGCAAGACATAAAAATTGAGAACACCCATTAATTTTCCTCTAAATGCCCCAGAAAGAAATTAATAAAATAATTAGAAACAGAGGCTGGTTTCAATAGATTTCACTCCCCAAAACACACACACACACACACACACACACATACAAAGCTCACAGGCATCAGGCATTGTGCAGAGATATATCGGATAAGAAAAGAGAGATAACTTTACAGTTTTATGGGCTGACCTCAGCTTTTCTCTGTTTGGGTTGGGAAGAGGATACTCAGTATTCTCATAATTATGGGACAATATGACGGTGTAATAAGTACCACACCATAAGAGGCCACACTTTAACCAAAACACCTGACATCAATCTTACCAGCTCCAGGGCCGATGTTCAAAAATGACTGACCTCTGACCTTGATTTAAAGGGATTGATTAAAAAAAACGAATAAAAAAAGGCAGTCTCCACTGTCTACATGAAATGGAACACTAATTAATAAAATGTGTGTGAGGATATCAGACAGAGAATGTAGTTAATGAAAGACCTTGGCGATATTCTGCTATCACATGCTCCCAAGTGAGTGTTTTTTATGAATGTGGTGTCATATTGGGAAGCTCCCAAGACGTGTCTAATACAGCATCTGCATTCTTACAACTATTAGTGTGTGTGTGTGTGTGTGTGTGTGCGCGTGTGTGTGTGTGTGCGTGTGTGTGTGTGTGTGTGTATGTGTGTGAGGGGCTGTTTTGATCACACAATTGCATAATTATATGGAATTACAATGTCTTGCCGTGACTGAGCAGTACACAAACAACTTGATGTAATTTCCTAACCTTCAGACAAGAAAAATAAGTGATATAGTTTTATGTTTGGTTCTTAAAGGGACAGCTCACCCTGAAATCAAAAATACATATCTTCTCTTTTAACTATAGTGGTGTGAGTTGCTGAGTGTTGGAGATATCGGCCGTGGAGATGTCTGCCTTTTCTCCAATATAATGGGACTAGGTTGCACTAAGCTTGTGGTGCTCAAAACACAAAAAACTTAGCAGCAATGTCTCTCTCCAGAAATCATGACTTGATTATTCAAGATCATCCACAGATCTTGATGTAAGCAGTTTTCATAATGTCATAGGAACTATTTTCTTTCTACTAAACCAATCCTGCCACTGTATCACTACACAGAAGGTAGCATGCATCTACCACTAGCTCACTTAACACCACTGAGCTAACTAAAGTTACAGGTCAGCTGAGGATAACGCCATTAATGTTTACATCTCGCGCTATAATGCGCATGAGTCTCTCGTCCATAAGTGGATGCGTGCTTCCTTCTGCATGGCGATTCAGTCAGTGAGTGTAGTTCAGTAGAAAGAAAATAGTTCCTAACTGAAACTGCTTACAACAAGGTCTGTTGGTTATCTTAAATTACTGGGTCATGATCTCAGAAGAAGAGAAGAGGGAGAGGAGACATTACTGTTGAGTTAATCAAATTTATTTATTTACTTATTTGATTTTTTTGGTGCTTTGAGCATCTCAAGCCGAGTGCCATCTGGTTCCATTATATTCGAGAAAAAGCAGACATCTCTAAGGCTGATATCTCCAACACTCAGCAACTCACTCCAAAACAACCTACACTTATAAAGAGCACCACAGGTGACAGGAAAAATATGTATTGTTGATTTTTTTGGGTGAACTTTCTCCATAAAGTAAGCGTTGTGTAACACAGAGGTAATGTATGCATCAGGAATGAAGAGATAACAACAATAATGGAACATCATATTCTAGCATCATAGAATCACAGGCAGCATGAACATACAACTTTACTGTAAATCTCTAACATGTGAGCCTCCACACAGTGATGTAAGAGCAGTGGATGTGACTGTGGTTTATGGAGCTCACTCCCTCCTCCTCTGTGTGTGAGTGCAGTGTGTGGGCCCAGATAGCAGCTGATTGTCCAGATAACACGATCTCCCAGTGCCAACTCCTGACCTGTGAGTGAAGGTGAGATCAATGGAGGAAAAGAAAACACAATGAAGGAACAAAAGACTGAACTCGTGATCTGGTGATGCTGGTGTTGGTGTGTATGCATGTGTGTGTGTGTGCACTGCTTGGGTGGCCCGAGGATGAGCGCCCATTGTTGCTGGAATTCAATAGGGCTGATTAGTAAAGAAAAGTGTGTGTGTGTGTGTGTGTGGGTGTGAGGGTGTGTGTGTGTGTGTGTGTGTGCAAAAACATGCACTGGCATGCGTGTCTGTGTGAAGCAGGGGGTGGTGTATGTGTTTGTACTTTTGCACTAAGCGCAGCAGAGAAGAATGGGGGAATTAGCTGTAAAGCCAGTGAGAAAGCAGACTTCAGGGTGACATACCACACAAATCCGGGGAATGGGGATTGTTTCTCTCCACATCCACAGCAATGCTTTGTTTCAATAGAGTAACTCTCTCGCAGGCTCCATATATATTTTTTTTAAATGAATGTTCTTCAGAGAAGCAGCGCTCATGAACTGAGATATGACAGTTAAAGCTGCAATAATCCAGAAGATGGTCCCCAGTTTGAAACTCAAGCCACTCAATC
Organism: Chaetodon striatus; assembly: GCA_029783705.1. Lineage (NCBI taxonomy): Eukaryota > Metazoa > Chordata > Actinopteri > Chaetodontiformes > Chaetodontidae > Chaetodon > Chaetodon striatus. Next base: position 20,711,284 of record JAPZEB010000004.1, read on the forward strand.
AATTTTAATTAACTTTCAAACCCATCAAGTGACCTTATTCCCAAGTTTCTTGGCACTTAAATTATTTTTTTACTTACCATTGAAAAAAGCTGATACCTCAAAATGAAATAAGAAAAAGCAAGACATGTTTTTGTATAAAATATGTCTTTAAAGGTAGACACCATGTAGAAAAATACAGCTTTTATTATACTTGTTTTGATTTTTTGCCTATGACTTTGAGCCCAAGTGTTGCCTGTGACAGGATTAAAGGGATACTTTGACATTTTGGAAAATGTGGATAGTCACTTTTTACACAAGAGTTTGATGAGAAGATCAAAACCATTCTCATATTTGTCAGTTCATTATAAAGCTAGTGCCAAGAGACAGTTAGCTTAGCTTAGCATAAACACTGGAAACTGGGGGAAACAGCTAGCCAGAGTAAAAAAAAATCTGCCTTGCAACATTTCTAAAGGCCTTTGCACACCAAGGGAATTTTTTTCGTGCACTTAATTTGCACATCAAACTGTTGTTTTTATAGTAAGATGACATTCATTTTCATGAGGACGTATCCAGCAGATTGTCTTGTTTTTCTCTTTTCATTGTTTTGCATCTACACAATTTAAGGTTAGTTACATTCATGTATTATTTACATATTTTATTTTGCTCTTTATGTTAAATTTGGAACTTTTTAATATTGCACACCTTACTTGCAGGTTATGAGACTTTTGATTACGTTTGGCAGAGTAAAATATATAAGATGTGAGATGCCACTACTGTTGTCAATGTTCAGTTGTCCTACATTCTTTTTTGGACATTAAAGTGGATCAAGTTACACAGAGAAGCTGTCCCCATGCTGTTTCTTCACCCACAGCCTTTTGATAGTTAATTAGAGACAAGACATGAGAGAGAGAAACCTGCCTTACAATATCATTAGCACTTTCATGTAAAATGTGAATATTATGCATTATAACTTGATAATTTCAGCCTTGACAAAGGGGTCACATACCAAATCTCACCCTACTGTTCCTACCTGTCACAACAAAAGCCGTAGACATATAGGCTACTCTACATAACTGTTTACCAGAGGGAACCTAAATTCACCCAGCCCATTTAGCCAAGCGGAAGCTAAATAAAATAGCTTCCAGAGGCTGGGGCTATACAACAACTTACCTCAGACAGACTGCCAGAAGCTGCCTTAGGTCAATTGGATCTCAGTAGTTAACGCAAATCTGCATTGCTGCCGGCGAATCTACTCAGATCAACACCTCTTATTAAATAAGTGCTGCAAATGTAGCAGAGAAGCATAGCAGTAATAGTTCTGATGCAAAATATTCGCTGCTCACTTTTATTTGTGTTGTTTATTCGTCACAGTGTGTAAAGGCCCTAAAGCTCACTAATTACTATCTTACACCTCCTGTTTTAGTTTCAGCACATAATCCCCCCCTAAAACCACAACTTTATTTTTTGGACTTCTGTTTTTGTATGTCTTGAATAAAAAAAGTGAATGTGCTGATTAGTGAGCTTCAGAGGTGCTGGGGTTTTTTTTTTAGATTTTTTTCAGTCCTCATATTAAACTAAGCTAACAGTCTTGTGTGGCTGTTTTCTTCTTACTATGGTTTTGCTAAAACTGAGCAAGCAAACTAGAATGTAAACTATACGTTGATGCTGCACATTGGCTTTGACAGTTTTAGCAATTTGCTAAAATTATACGTATTTTTGTTGCGTTGTTTGTTAGTAGTTGGCTGTTGTTGCTGTTTTGTTTTTTCTTTTCATAACAGACGATGGTAAATCTAGACTGTATGGACCCAGTAGTAGACTGTCAAAATGCTGCCCCCCATTTCTTTGGGGCGTGTAGCCAGGTATTACACATTGCACCTTTAACTTACTTTTATCAAGCCATTTATAGCATTTTTAATGTAGTGTTCCAAAAAATATTGTGTGAAATCTTAGATGAACCAAACTATGTATATATAAATTTCCCCTAAATATTTGCAGGCGTTTAGTGTTTCACCATTCTGTGCCTGTTCTCTCAAGTGTCCTTTGAGAATCGAGTTTCTCTGCTGCTGCCTGTATTTATATGTGTTCTTGCTATGATTGCACACTGCACCAGATTGTTTCTCCTCAGTTCTTCTAATCATCCTTCACAGAAACAGAGGAAGAACGAGATCAATATTTATTGAAAACGCTCCTCAACATAACAAATGTGTTTGTAATCTATGCCTTGTGTGTGTGTGTGTGTGTGTGTGTGTGTGTGTGTGTGTGTTTGATATACCTTGGCCGTGACCGGGCCTATTGAGGGGTGGCAGGAGGAGGAGGAGGAATACGAAGTTCCAGGCAATCATGCAGACAGGCGGGAGGGCCCGTATAGTGTAAACATGTTTTAAATAAACAGGAACCAGCGTAATGCCCTTTTAATTGATTCATTCTGTGCTTTGCTGTTTACAGAAGGGCCTAAATATGAGCCTCGTAAGGCAGAGGCCTTGTGTTTATAAGTGGTTTGTTTAGTTCAAACAATAACAGTTTGAACACCAGACGTAGTTATGGATCAGTCGTGATGCGTTGTGCTGTAGTGCTTTGCGGCGTTGCATTTTTTTTTTTTTGTTGTGTTTTTCATGTTCTCCTTCTTTCTCCTCATCACTCTCTTTGTGTGTTTCCATTTGAGAACTCCATTTTAGGGGAGAATAAAGGAGCTAAAGCAGCTCTCTACAGTACCCCACTGTCTCCTCTTTACAATTTGCAGGCCAGCCAGGGTTTGTTGGTGTGTGTGTGCGTGTGTGTGTGTATGTGTGTGTGTGTGTGTGTGTGTGTGTGTGTGTGTGTGTGTGTGTGACTGAAGTTTAAATTGTAGCCACAGTGTAATGATATGGTGGCATGGCATTGAGGGGTACTCCAAAGGGAGGGCGGGGGTTGGTAATTAAACATATGCAGACACAGACACATACAGAGGGTGACACACACACACACAGTCAGACACACAGAGAGGCAAAGAAAGAGAGCAAAGCTAAACACATCCAAGTGGGGTAGTAAAAGCTAATGAAGGCTCAGCGCTAGGCTGGCACAGACAGCCATTTCATGTGGTGAAGAGGAGAGGAGGAGGAGGAGGACTGGGGCAGGCTGGGGAGCAATAAGGCAGAGCCCTACTCTAAAGCAAGTTAGGCAAACCAGAGGATAAACTATAATTGACACCATGCATACGCGTGGTTTTTCAATAGCGTTTGTCACGGGGTCTGCTAAATGATTGTCTATGCAATGGAAAAGGCAAACAATGGCATTAACACATTTGCAGAGCACCAACAATAAAACTAACACTACAGTGTAGGTAGCTTATTAGAGTACTGTAAGGGTTAAGCACATTAGCTAACCAGCTTAAGTCCACTTAAGAAAGTCAAGCACCCAGTAATGACCACAAACACAAGTATTTGGCAGTGGCAGGTTAATGTTTGGATGAACTGTGCATTTGGAAACAATATAGGAAAGTTAGGTCATTCAATACAGCATTCAACTTTGAATAAAGAAACAACACAAATAGCTGCAGGACTAAGTCCTAAAACCCGGAAATGAGTTAGCATTTTTGCATTTCCGGTTCCCTAGTCTTAAAGCCAATGGATTTTTTTGATGCCTGAAATAAGGTCTGTGGTTAACACAAGCTTAAGAGACTTTCACGTTTAGTTCTATGACATAAAATGCGTCACTTAATATCCCACTCGTAAACTTTGAAGTGTTTACATGTCTTTAAAAAGGCAGTTGCTAACAAGTGGCTAACTGAGACTTCAGAATGTCATCACACTGAACACAGCTTTACAGCCTCATTGTGATTGTGGTGGCGATGTTGAAGTCATACGACAGTGGTGTAGTTTGCCTATAGCCTTAGCTTTTTACTTCTTGGAGATTGCATTTGAGGTGGCACGGTGGAACAGTAGTTAGCACTGTTGCCTCACAGTAAAAGGGTTTCTGGCTCGAACTCGGGGTGGGGGAGCCCTTCTTTGTGGAGTTTGCATGTTCTCTCCGTGTCAGCATGGGTTTTCGCCGGGTACTCCGGCCTCCTCCCACAGTCCAAAGACATGCAGGTTAATTGGCGACTCTAAATTGCCCGTAGGTGTGACTGTGAGCATGAATGGTTGTCTGTCTCTATGTGTCAGTCCTGTGATAGTATGGTGACCTGTCTAGGGTGTACCCTGCCTCTCGCTCAATGTCAGCTGGGATAGGCTCCAGCCCGCCCATGACCCCTAACAGGATAAACAGTTAGGGAAATGAATGAATAATGCCAAATAATGCCCAAATTCCTTTGGTTAATAACAAGAACAAACAGGCTTCACCAGACACTTTTCTGAGAACCATTTAATGTGTTAAAATTGTTAAAAACTTAAGTCTTCCATTGCTTGGTTTAGCCTCTTTTTCCACAGTCATATTCGTCAGCGTCAGGGATGATTTGTCCATGTCAATGCACAGCACTGTTAACAAGCACAATTCTTTGTAATTCGTGTTACAACTTTGTCAGTCAGTTGGTCATAAACATTTTTCAAATCCAGGTTTAAACTGTTCATTGAAACAAACTTCTTACAATCAAAAAAACAAAACAAAACCGCACTATGGGAAACAAATCACACCAAAAAACTAAAAACAAGGAATGGTACTGTTCCTTTTATACACAAATGTTAACATCCTCTTTCACTGATGTTACAACCTGCTTCAAATTAAAGTAGTGGGAGCACACCTGGTGAGTGATCATCTCGACTACAGCTACAATCTGCAGGTGATGCTAGTGAACATGGTCCTGCTCATTTTTCGGATTTCCTTAAAAACAAAGTGATTCCTTTGCTTGCAATGTCACCACAAGGGGTTTTAGACACAGCTATGCACGGTAACAAAATGTTAATAGTTAACAAAATAAAAACAATAACTTAACTGGAACGAAAAACTCAGGACTGTACCATTATCCTGTCATTCTACAGTATTCTAGATGACAGAGGAATAAATCAAATTAGTCCTGTGTAAGCTATTTACAGTCAAATGTAAAGCTTAGTCTCTTAACGCAACAAATGTTCTGTTCAGTAACTGCAAAATGTCTCATTTACACTTCCAGTGTAAAACCGTTATTAGCATTATGGCACCCTTTACACCTGGCATCAACTTGTATCCTCAGGGCTTTTTTTCTTTTTTTGTAAAAGCACCCAACAGGGACTAACAATCTAGTCATGCAAACACTTCAAAAGGACACTTTAAGATACATTAACTAGCTCTAAAATGAAATGTTGCACCGGATTATGTAAATACCTTCCAATGTGGAAATAAAAGTCGAGGCAGGATGCAGTTTAGAGAACAACACCTTAGAGTTCAGAGCGCACATGTTCTTGTACCGTTTTGGTTTGTAGTTTGATTTTTAAATGAAACAATAACTGTGAGGTTTCAGCTGAGGTTATTAACATGCACATGCATGTAGAAATTGTAGCCTTTTTTATGTATTCTCCCAATAGTAAAAGGGCTACAATTCCTTGTCTGATCTCCCAACATGGGTGTGCACACAGCACAGTGAGGACAGCACGTAAACCTCAAACCTTTCAAATCCAGTGTGCTTTAGTCAAAACATTACTGTCCAGATACTTAAAAGCTTCACAGGAAATGCATTATTGCTAGGTGAAATTGGTAGCACTAGCTGGCCTGCTTTATAATACAGTATGCAGACACACCCCCGGATGTGATACACGTTAATGCCAGGTATTATGAGGGCCTGTGATGTCGTTATTGTTATCTGTGTGCCATGTTCCAGTCAATAAATGATTCATCATATCAAAGAGTTCTACAAAAGTCCCACGTAAGTAAACGTTTCAAAATAATTTCCTTTTACACATTTCTTTCCTGGTATATATTTTTAAAAAACATGAAAAAACTGACCAGTTTTACCCTTTTGAGTCTTCCCAAATAAGAATAGCTCATAGCATATGAAACTGGGAGTCTGTCTGTAAACTGATGTTGGGGGTGGTGTTTCTCCTACTTCCACACTGTCAAAGTGGCGTTTTGTCTCAGTGGTATGTCACTCATGTTTCAAACGCTGAAGTCCGGCTTGTCCTGTAGTGTGAGGGGGAGGAATGGTGGGGGTCCAAAGTCTTCTGAGCAAAATGAATACCTTTGCAGTCCGACAAGGCCTCTGGCACTCCTCTTCCCATGTATATTCCTGAGTTAAACACGTGCATAGTAGTGGCGATGATGATGATGAGTGTGTCAGTAATCACAGAAACGGCTTGCGCTCACTCCCACACAGTCCCTTTCAGACAAGTAGTTCATTGTTCATGGTCCCAAACAGCGTGCTAGTAGTTGAGGAGCCGCTCCCTTTCTGTACCAGCGTAGCGCTTGTTAGCAGCGAACACCTTTGCTTTGTTAACTGAGGGACCTGTGAAAAAAAGTCACAACATATTAGATTTAGTTTAAAATTTAATCTGTGCATAAACCATGTGCGCTCCTTTAAACGTGTGACGTTACTGACCGATATAACTGAGCAGTACAGGGAGGAAGATGAGGCCGTGCGTGGCCCCAAGCAGGACTATGGCCAAGTACATCCTGAAGTAGAAGACCTGGAAGATCTGCGACTTGGAAAGTGCCAGGATTAGGATACCTCCGAACTTTGTTAACGTGATTCCACTGAATACCTGCGAAAAGGAAACAGTGTCATGAAGTGCCATGTGATGTGATGATGACCAAAATAAGAATGACTGTGTATAGAAGCCAAATTATTTTACAACTGATTTTATGTCAAGTCAGTTAGATTTTTCCCAGTAAAACATTGATTTATTTTACCCTCAAGCTCGTTCACACTGACTTCATGTACGAGCACAAAATATTCTGTTTTTTGCCCTTATCCCAAAAAAGAAAACACTCCCACTAAGCTGTTTACATGAATAGTCCACTTTCTTGAAAAAGTTAGCAGTGAAACATCTTTGCATATCCAAAAACCTCTTCATATCAAAGTCTTTCAAAGTGTTTGGAAGTAGGCGTGTTTCTCCTTCTGACCAGAAATGTGGGCTTTACTTCTGGGCATGCATCTCTACCCAACTGCCTTGTTGGCTGGTTGGTTTGTCTACGACGTCTCCATGACAATAAACAAGAGCTGACTGTAAATAGGAAAGACGCCGTGTGTCGTAAACTGCGGTAAAAACCTCCACTGAGACATGTTTTCCAAATGTGCTGTATACATGCTCAGAGAATGCTCCTAAAACCCAAATAATACCAGCATATCCCACATGTCGTAATCAGAAAATGCTTCACTTTGAGTAAGACTTCATTTCAAATAGACAATTTGGAATACCGTCATACTCTGAATGACAGTGGAATATTAGTGCGCTTGTTAATATAGTCTCTGATATCCACATTACCACCATGCACAAATAAATTTCCAATTAAACTACTGAAAAAGCTTCATCTTGAATGCAGTAAGAGGTAAAGTGAGACTTACAGAGCTACCCATGTGAGCCAGGGCCTCCTCAGCCCGCTCCACTCTGTTCTTCTTCACGCTGATGGAAAAGGCTCGCACAATATGACTGCAGAACTCCACCGAGATACCACAGCACTGCAGCGGAGGACAGGAAACAAGTCAGCACCAAAACATGGAAACATTAAAATTTTTTTGTTGCCTCGAAATTGATATACAGCTGAGATCAAGCACAAGATGTTAACAGTTAGAGAAAGAAAGTTCCTAAGTGGTGACAGTGCTAGAGCAAAGTCCCTCAGGGTAACAAACCTGTGGGGTCATACGACCAGACAGACTATAAACAAGTCCTGAGGTTAAAGGTACAATCTGTGAAACACCTTTCACATTCAAAACAAAGCAATGTGCTAGCTGTCACTCTTAAATTGACTGACAAGTCATTTAAAACACAGGTATAATACTTTGCAACAGCAAAACTCAGTTACTGATGGATGTTATATCAGTAATGACTGTAAACAAGGATTTAATTTAAATTATGATTAGTTCAGTTTTAGTATATTTCTTAATATTTCTGAAAGCTATAGGAGCAAAATAACTAATCGTGCCTTTACAAAGTGGAAATTAATTTATTAAAATGAAACACTGCACTGAACTGCACACAGAACTGCAACAAGTTAAGCAAGTCAAGTTGAACCACAAAGCAGCGCTGTAAAATCTAATGAATGATGGTAATATTCACCTTTGTTTTCACTTTAAAGTATTGGTTTCTGTACCGTGCTGAAATGTTTTAGTGATGCTGCTATGTTCCCAGACTGAGGACATTAAATTGGCCAGTAAAATGTTGTCATACCTGACAGAAAAAATGGCTAAAACCTAAAAAAAAAAAAATTAATGCTATGAAAAGCTGAAACTGTTTTCTAAAGTTCTCCCTTCACATAAATCCTGCGTTGTTTGTTATTTTATTTTGTTGTTTGGGATATTATTCAGGTATTCCAGCCCCTAAGGTGTAAATGCTACATGTGTTTCATGTTGCTTCTCACCATGGTCAGGTTCACAAGGGACACTGCGTTGAGGCTGATGTCCCACAGCCACATGACGCCGAACATGTTGACCAGGATCATGGCTATGGTAATGCTGACGACCACAGCTGACCACAGCTCGAAGCCCAACAACACTGTCGTCACAACAAATATGGCTCCCAGTGACACACTCAAGTTCACAGCTGTGTCATACGCGATGGTGAGGTACTGCTCGTAAAACACGTAGAAGACACTGTAAAGGAGGAAAATATATTTTAGAAATAAAGTCGACAATTGTTGCTATTATAATGGACAGAACGTCATGTGGCCAGTTTATGATATGTACAGTGATTATTTTTTATTTTCATTGTAGTGGTAGTGCTCACATGGCTCTTGTTATACAGGATACAGGGTCAGGAAGATTATTCCAGGACTCAAGGTCAGACATAAGCTATATTGCCCTTTATAATGTTTTCTTTGCTGTTTGCTTACCCATGACCTACTTATCAACCCCTCATCCAATACCCTTGAACACTGACTTCAAAACAAGCAGTTAGTATTTCATCATAGACTTAAACAGAAAACCTGAAGCACTGGGTGAAGCTGAAACACCTAGTTACTGCCACAAAGACAATAATTATAATGATATAATTTATACAGCATATGTTGCAAAGGTGAGAACACTACATGTAGTACAACAAGACTGACCTGTAGGCAAACACCTTGTGGTCCACAGCCTGACTGATATTTTGAGCCAGGATTCGGGCCATTTTCAAAGCCTGTATGAAGTCTGGGGATTCTTTCATGATGGTGTGGTAAGTCATGAAGTAAGTGGCTCCGACCCCTGTGTTGTTGGAATACAGATCGACTGCTGTGGCGTAGGCTGCATGGCCACTGGAGGAGCATTGTGTGGGAGATAAAAGGGGGGAAAATTACCAACCACAACAATAGCGGTATACAGTGATGGGACAAAGAAACAGAAGTAAAAGTGAAAGTAGTCAGTGACATGTCATGTGTTTTCAATAAAAATAAACAGAAAAAACTTTCAGCAGAGCTGTAAAATTACCCTTTTCCACACTTGACGTTTGGATTGTCTGACAGAAACATGGGCAGAAACCGCATGAAGTCCTCTCCCTCTGGCCGCTGCTTTCCACTGGGAGTCATGGGTCGACAGTGTACACAAGAGGGATCGACCACTGGAAAACAACATCAGGAATTTATTCATCCATCTCACCAACAAGACTGGGAAAATATACACATTTGTTCTGAGACAAAGCTGTGAACTGAAAACAAATGACCTCAAAGTTGCACAATAACAAACAAAAAAAGACTTTTAAATACTAGAACAAAGAATAACCACTCAGAGCGCTGTGAGCCTAAAAATCAACAGTACAATTTTTTTATTAAATTACATACAGCTTTATGAAATACTGAATCACCATGCCTCTATTTGTATATAATGTTTTGGTAATATCATATCCTTCCTGAAACTGCATGCAGCTGAAGTGTGAAGTGCAATCTACCATGTGGCCAAGGGACTGTGCCATTTGTTTCCTCCTTTCTCTTTCATTTACTTCCTACTTCCTCATATCATCTAGCTCTCCCTGACACTCAGGTGACTCTTAATTGCACACAAGTCATGTTATTAACCAGGGAAATATTAATAACAAAATACCTCAGTTTACTGTTGCTTTTTGACATCTTGAATAGGTTTGCATAAGTTGTTCATATAGTTTTAATATTGCAAACCTGACTTTTAGTTCTGCAAAATACAATGTATATTACTTGAACAATAATTACATTGCTTTGGTTTTGGTTTTGCCCTTAAACACTTTTTGTGTCACTGCATTTTGTGTAACAAAAACTGGCCAAAATGCTGAACTTGCGTCAAACAGCAGCTTGTGACACCAGCATCACAAGACTAGGGTTCAAAGAATGTTGACATTAGATAAAAATGTTACCCGAGGCATTGCAGAAAGCCCCTGTGGCGTTGTAGTATCGACAGCAGGTAGACTGTGGTTTCACCCAGTCAAAGTAGTCATCAAGCCAAGAGGAAGGTGTGAAAGCTATGGTTGTGCTAGAAGTCAAAGAAAAAGGGAAATTGAATAGATCATATAAGCATGGATTAGAATAGAAATACTTCAGTGTTTTCATGACCTTCACCTTATCTGAACTCCAAAGTTTTCAGGTTGTGGTGCCAGACTGCCATATGCATTCAAATGTATTTTGTATGTTTAATGTAATTAAAACAAAATAATTTTCACACAGGTTGTCAGACACTTGATGAAGCTCTTTCTTTTATTAGGGCAGCACCGAAAAGTTGGAGGCGTCCGAGTGTTATTCTTAACACTGACATTTGAATTGTAAACCAATATCTGAATGCTGCACAGCTTTATTTTCAGTAAAGATGAGGCTACACTAATATTATAAGTATTATTTATGGAATTTTATTCCAGCGATGGCTGCGTAGGATTGCTTCTAACCTGTGTGATTCAAAAATTTCCAGTAACTCCAGAGCATTGTGAAGCCAAAAAGTTAAAGGTTATTAAAAATAGATAGATGTAATCATTTTTAAAATTCACAGCATGTTTTATCTGATGAAACATTCCGCTTCAATCCATATTTGTTGGTGTCTAGCCTTTCAAAAACAACATTTTCACAGCAATCAAAAAACAGTTTGCTCCTTGGCTTGCTGCACACAAAGGAAAACACGCACTTGTATTGATGGAGCGGTCTAGAAGCAATCAAACAGCATCCAAAAGAAAATGCATTTTTTATAACCACAACAACCAAAAAAACCTATTTCAGCTCTCACCTTATTATAGTAAAAAAAACCTAACGCAGTCCAATTAATCACTTAATTAAAAGTGATGACCTCATTAAATATGACGACGGACATTCGACATTGCTTAAGATAACCTCAATAGAAGCTTTAAATGTAAGAAAATTACGCTGGGTGCAGTTTTTATCTTTAATGTAAATTATGTGCACTCAATCTTTTGTGATGTAATGTGTTTTTAGCTCAGACTTACTAGTTGCTGATGAGTGAGGCGTAGTAGACCTGCTGGACTAGAGAGTCATTGTTGCAGCCCACTCCTCCACACAAAACATTCTGGTCCTCTGGAGCGCTGTAGTTTAAACCATCCTCTACCACAAAGTACACTGGAGCTCCAGTGTGGAGGTACATGCTCAGGTTCCTAAAGTAGTCCAGCACGTACGAGTCCTAGGTGGAGAGACAGATTATCAGAATAGACTCATGAGTATTGACAGCAAACCAAGGCTATTACACATGTTGCATGGAGAAGACTTGCAAAAATGTTATGTCACAGAAATTCAAATGATTGATGAGGTTCATGTTTGAAGGAGCAGTAAAATTCCTCGCAAAATACACCACAGCACTGATAACTGCTGCAATGAAAATCAAAGTATAAACTTTCAACTTTGCCAAAATCTCTGACAAACATTACAGCACTAGCAATCCATGAACACACAGTTACGATAGAAAATTTGAAACACTTACATCAGGCATGGAGAGTTTCTGGTCCAGTCCAATCTCTACTTTGTTCACCACAGCAATACTGAAGGAGAGGATCCCTACAAACACTGCCACCTAAACAAGCGAGATGAAAGAAACACATAATCATCATATAGTCAACAAGCACTATATTATGCTCAATGAAACATATGAGTCCAACAAAATCAACACCCTAGAATAATACAATGAAGCCCTCACTCATTATTGTACACTGTACTTCAGGGCTGGTTCACCATCTCTTACCTTTTATAGGCTCTGTCATTGGTAGTTGTTCATTTATAAAGCCAGTCTGGGTAAATACCCATCATACATTTGCTCTTTGCACAGATATCTGACTGTAGTTACAGTCTGAGATCACAATTACAGTCAGACTGAGATGGGAAAGAAAGCTTTTATGTGCTCTGTTCATCTTCCTGAGAATAGCCTTCAAAAAGACTTAAAAATAAGGGAATTAGTCTCTCTTCCTGACTTTAAAGGCCTCATAAGTATAATAAATTGGTATTTTAATATTTCATCATGTTTATGTATAACTTTCCTTGTGGTTATTGTTGTTTATCTGTAACTTTTTATGCTACTGTCCAGCCCAGGTCTCCCTTTTTGACTTACCTGGTTAAATATAAGTTAAATAAAATAAAATAAAAGTGTCATTGTAGTACTTACTATGATCGGTCTCATCCACTCCGTGAGGATGAATGGGGCAAAGACTTTCTTGAAAAAACGGAAGAGGAGGCTGTCAGTCCTTGTTTCCTGGCCTTCCGGAAGCTTCACACAGCAACACATGTCAAGTCGATTCCCCTTTTAAACACAACAGCACAGCATTTGATAAGTTAACGAAGTCTGTAGCTAATTTAAAGGTTGAATCATGTGTTAAATCAGTCTGAATGGGTCGCTGAGGCCTAAGAGCAAGTTTTTCACTGCAAACAATTACTGCACTGGCTGATTTCACTGCTTTGCAAACAGTGAAACAGAAAGGAGGAGTAATCAGTTAAATTAGCTTGTGTAAAGATAAGCAGGATGAAAACTCAGTCATGTATTTGCACAACATTAAGTTGGGGCTGTTAAATCTGAAGGAAATCCTTTTCAGGTGAACTTCCCAATCAGCCATCTGTAACCTCTCCGCTATCATCATTTATGTCACGACCATTTCCCTCAGTCTCTCACCTCCTGTCTTCTGGCGTCCAAGCCGAGCAAGCTGACAAAGCAACTGATCTGCAACAGGAAATCAATAAAAACAGCCAAGCCAGCAAACAGAGAGAAAGTCCTCACTGCAGGCATGTTGGACAGGGCTCCTACAGATGAAAAAGCAAACAGTTTCATCAGCATGTGACTCACAAGGAAACTATGGCACTTTTTGTAACAACTATGTCAATCCTTTCAATCGACTTTTTTTGCAATTTAAGGTCATTTAGAATACATATAGTGTCTGAAAATATGGGGTGTATTAAATAGGTGATCTATTTTACCCAGAAAGAAGGCCACTGTCTCTGAGAAAGAGGAAAGGAACATGCTGGGGGCTACGTCTCCAAGAATACGACCAATCTGCTGGTGCAGTTCCTCCTGGGGCATCCGCTCATCCCTCTGTTCAGAAATACAAACAGGAAATGATTTTAAGCTGGTTTATCGGGTTTTTTTGGCAGTGTGCAAAATGAGGTAAGATTTCTTTTTAAAAGGAGACCCGCGTACAAAAAGACAAGCACGGCTGACATAACAAACATAACAAATTCTGTCAAATTAATGGTCAATTATAAAGCAGGTTGTACCTGGTATGTCTGCACTATAATAAAGATGTTGTCCACTCCAACAGCCAGCACCAGGAAAGGAATGACCTCAATCACAATGAGGGTGAGGGGGACGCCAAAATAGCTGAAGATCCCCAGTGATGAGGACACAGAGCCGAGCACAATCAGGATACCCGCTATGCCCAGAGAAATCTTAGAGTCCACCTGTACGGGAATAATGATAGAGGATCAGTCATGTTCATTCCTTCGGCTGCTCCTTGTTACACTTGAGTGCAGAAGGTTGTCAGACACGTCGAACAAGTTCTGCTGTACTCCCCTTCCTTGTCAGTGACAAGGAAGGGGAGTTAAACTACGTAATCTGTAAAACTATTTCAGATATGGATTATGAATCTGTGTGTCATATGTTCTTTTCAAATTCAATTGGGAATCCTAACTTGGAAAACGCAAAAACACTTATTTCATTGTTTCTTTATGAATCTGACAAAAAAAATAATGACGAACTAACTAACGAATAAAACTAATGAATTAACTATTATTATTATTATGTAAACAGTCCCACAGACTAACTCACGGTATCCACAGCAACATTGTATTCCCACGTTTCTTGTAAAAGTTATCTGTTCACGCAAGTCAAGACTTATAACGTGACATTTTCCATTTGTGTTTGTTGTTCAAGCTCATCATCATCATCACATTAAATCAGGAACTGCCACTCCCCAAATGTATTTGCTGCAAAGTTGGGCTATAAAGTTCAACACACGGAGAAGTATAAAACTTCCTGGTCATAAAAGTCTGACACATTAAGGATGAAAATCAAATTCAGCCCATGGCCTATTATTTCATTTTCTTTTTTGACTTGAGCATAAAATCAAAGTGAGAAAACAAGCCGTATTTAGTTTTTACGTGCTGGATTCATAAATGAATAACAAGATAATGCATCTGTTTTTCATTTTCTCATTTTGGATTCCCTATCAATTGAATACAAAAAGACCAAATTAAACACAGATTATTATGGTAACAGACACATAAGAGCTAAAAAATGTGTGACACATTGTACTAAAATTATGATATTGAATAAGTGGTGAAGCTCTTACCAACAACCTCCTGAAGCTCTGGATGTGACCCAGGGCCAAGGAGATGTAGATGAACATAATGGCGTAACTGACTATGACAGTGCTGATGTCACTGTCACTCTCTCGGTCTATTTCATCCTCAATACTCCTCTCGGCACTGAAGGCAATGGTCAGGTTGGGGTTACTGAAGTTCTTCATAAAGCTGATGAATCTGAAATGCACACAAAAACACATTTAATAAACGAAGACACCATAACAATGACTTTTGCAACCCAACAACTCTAATGAATTTTAGAAACAGGCAGATGTCTCACTCTTTCTCCCATGCCAGAGCTTTGCCCAGCCTGACTGTGTCGTTCAGGTAGTTGTTGAGTGGGAAGGTGATCACTAGCGCAGTGGCATTGCTGTAGTTGGTTTCTGTGATACGGAAAAAGACACATTAATTGTTGAAGTCACTGAAACAATCTTCAGTTATCAACCACATGAATAACGATTATTGAACTGGCAGTAATATGTGAGCATTTCTTTTGGTGGAGGAACAAAAACAGCACAGATAAAACACCCCGGAAAAACTGCCTCTTAGATAAAGGGCTGTGGTTGGTTGCTTTTGATTATCAGAGGAAGAAGTGGACTTTTTTTTTTACCCTTAATATCAAACAGCACACTTGTAACCTGACTGCTGCACAAAAGTGATTATATTGCAAATACCACGTTAAGTTCAGTGACCATAACAGCTTTTTTCCATAGTGCAATAAAAGAATCTACCGAGAGGTTGTAAACAGGTCCTGTAGCTGCTATAAATGTAGAAATTACCAGTTTTTTACTGTAGTGCCCTCTAAAGGTGTTAATTCAGCTCACCATCGTAACCCCCGAGTGCCAGCCATGGGAAGACAGGGCCACCAAAGGTGCCTAAACACGGGTCGTGGAGGAGCGTGGTGTCATTGAGGGATGCTGGTGCACTGTGAGAGAAAAAAAAACAGTCATCATTAGTTCAGCTTGCCATCACTGCAGGTTTTGCCGTTACCAGACCTCACTGTGGCACAGTTAAAGATAACCGATAAAGAACCTCTGCGTGAAAACCAATGAGGAAGTCTCATGCTATTTCAAGAAGACACACGCATCAGTTCACAGGAAATGCAGAAGCCAGTGTGTGAAGAAAATAGATTCTCGTGAGCTGCAGGTGTTTGATTTCGACACCGATGTGTTCTCTAGAAGTTTTGAGTTTTTAATTATGGCAATGTTTCCTAAACCTACAACAGATTTCAGCTGGTAGTTAATACCAACCATAAACTAGAAGACTGAAAAGACTTAAGTCAGGCACCCTCTCGCATCTATAGACAATGTGAGTTTTAAGTCACACACTTTAACATTTTGCAAAGATTAGGGATGTTGCAGGGTCACTATTTTCACAACTACAACTAGATTCCTTTTGAGATTATTTCTCATTCTGCTCATGGTGGAAAATATTACTCCACGCTCTCTTTAGGACATGACATATTAACAGTTATATATGCGTCTGGAAAAAACATGTAACTCTTGAAACACAAGATAAAAGGCATCACATGTCAACAGTATTCTTGTCACTTGGGCATCAATATAATCTACAAAGACAAACTTAATATGTGAACATACTTTACATTTTGGATTTTGTTTCCTCAACTCGCCACCAGCCTCCTTTGGTTAGCTGCGCTATTTTAGCAGAAACAATCCGCCCGTGAGAATGAGGGGTGGATTGTTAAAAAAAGTACAACTCCTCATGAAGTAAGTGCTGCTAACTGGATCAGATACACTCCAAATTAAACACTGACTCACTCATGAGACTTGCTCATGTTCTTGCACCCCCATGGAATCCCCTCCATGTTTACCGTCTTCCTTGTTTGCTGCGTCCTGTTTGCTGCTGGTAAGAGCGCAGCTATTGGCTGTTGACAGTGGTCATGTCATTGAAATTCACTGTCTGCAAAAACTGACTTTTATGACCACCTTACAGCAAACAATGTATGCACACAAACTGAGGTAAAATTCTCACCATTATATTCCGACATCGGAAATTGGTCTGTGATAGTGAAATTGGTTGAAATGTCGTTTGGCGTGTGCTAACTTCTTGATTAACATTTGACGTTTTTAAAAAGGAAAAGAACCATCTTTAGAAAAATCACCTGACACAGTAGAGGAAGTGGCTGTGATAGTCTGCGTAGACGTAGAAGTCGTCTCCTATGCTGTGGTCGAGCGCAGCATGGCTGTTCTGAAAGTAGTTGAGGACACTCAAGATGGTGCAGTTGCTATTATACGGGGCCAGTGGAGCCAAACAGATGTCCTTCAGGGTGACACTTTGGCCCTCGTATGTGGCTACAATGTTTTCAATGTCAAGCTGCAGATCCAGCACCTGGTAAGTTGATGGTGGAAAAAAGAAAAAGAAAGGAGAACTAATAAACCACAGTTCAAGAGTTGCAGCTGCTCTTTCCATGCAAAGCTTGTATCTAATCTGGTGACAGAAACAATACTTCTTTATACAAAATGACTCTGATGACAAAAGACTGCTAATTATCCATCTTCAGAATCAACTACTCCTCTAACCCACCTGGTGCAGGATGTCTTTGTCCAGTATGGCTCCAAATGGCACATCAGACCCTGAGGGGTATGGGGAGTAGGTGTATGTTTCATTGAGTGGAGTGGTTATGATGAGCTGCACATTTCTAAAGAAGGGTCCAAAGTGGCTGTCAAAGTAGTCCTTCTCTTGGCGAGCCTGGCTGGTGGGAGATGACCACAGCTCAACAGGGTTTGTGGTGATGCGCATGTACACGAGGCCACCAGAGGCGGCGACTACCACTATCAGGCTGCCCAGTATGACCACAGAGGGATGCAACACACAGAAGGAACCCCAGGAGCTGAAGAGGATCCGCAGAGCATTCTCGAACTGTTCACCCAACTTTTCACAGCATGATGCGTTCACTAAGAGGGGAAACAGACTGGGAGTTAGCTTACGTCATGCAACAATGATATAACAATGTTATTATATGTATTACACCTACAAATCAATGCAACTAGTGGCACAACAAATAGTAAGGACACACCACAATGTCACATGTTATCATGCTTTACACTACCTTGGTCTGGATCATCACTGTTGAGAGACAGTGGGTTATTACTGTCCAATATGGGGCCATACTCAGACATGATAGTCCGTTTCCTATGTGCACAAAGAACCACACAAGCCAATTCAATATTAACCTCTACAGCAAGCATCAAATTTAAAAACACAACTTTTACTAGAATACACCACACGCCAAAATAAATCGGTAATTTACCTGTAACACCAAGTTCCCACGACAGCTCCAACAAAGATAAGCAGGAAGGCCATGTAAGAGATCCACATGATGACAGTCATGGCATCGACACCAAGGATTGTCCAAGGAGGGCGGAGGGGGGGCGGTACAGGTTTGGGGCCACAGGCCTTTGCGCAGTCCTGACAGGAGCAGGGACCTGAACCATCCTCCAGACCCTCTGTACAGGCATACGTCTGGTTGTTCATGGGAGTGTAACCAGACACCGGGACATCTAGAGAAAAGAAGCAGCATAATAAAGCATGGTGTATTCATCATATAAATATTTATTTAACTCACATAAAGGAAGCAGTAGGGGTATTTTTCTGCAGTTGTATCATGGTATTGTATATCAAAGTACTACAAAATGATTTACCTGAGAATATTGGAATGATAGGAAAGGGAGTCTGTCCATTGTTAATATCGAACATATACTGGATCCAGTTGGTTGCATTGCAGTCAGCTGCATCCTTCCCACACAGCAGTGATAAGGCCTTTACGTTGCTGGATGGTGCTTGGACGTCCTTGCAGGCATTGTACATGGCTGAAAAGTCCCGATTGATTATTTTAAGGCAAAACTCAAGATTTCAGTGAAGGTAAATTGCCAGTCCCTTATTTTATTTAGCCAAACATGCAACTGTTATGACTATTAGTCACCCATGGAGTTACACAACCATGAGCATGACTTCATGTTTTAGTAGGAACTGATAAAGTTTACCCTGCAGATGTGACATGCCATGAAAGAATGAGGAGGAAGCTGTTTTTCATATCTAAATAAACACATAGCCGTAAACTCACCATTAGTAAATGTCTGTCCAATGTAGTACTGCACTTCCTCCACATTGGTCTCATTGATCTTGGTGGCATTCACGAACTGACTCTGGTGGGGGCTGCATGTCAGCTCACAGAAGAGGTTCATCAGGTTGAAGAAGCAGGCGGGACACCTGCACACAGACGCAGTGGGTGTAAGAAGCAATAAAGGGGTTATTGCATAACTTACAGAATAATAAAAGAAGTTAAAGCTTAAGAGTGTGTTACAGTTCGAAGAAAAACAAGGCAATAACAAATGCAGCAAAGGAAATAAAATTTACAAAAATAAGAAAACATCCCAAACTTGTGAAATTATAGTCATTTGGCATGCGAGCCAGTCTGGCTCTAACCCATTATTTGGATCATGGAAAGCCAAGGTTTGCATGTTAGAACAACATTTCAGCAGCGTATATACTGAGAAGATTCAACAGTGCAGATACTCCTATTCTTTGTGCTCAGATAGTCAGAAAGGTAATGATAATGCCCTTCCAAGCATGTCATGTGCGTAATTAGTTAATGTTATAACTGCAGTGCATACCGAGACAGGAACTGAAGGGGCAGCTGGAGACTCCCTTTGAGAGTGCGCAACTGGTCAGTGTTACAGCAGAGGCTTCGGTTTCCATAGTCGTATCCAGGACAAAGCTCCTGCATGTCAACCCAAAGAGGATGATGTCACTTTGATACACTTTCGTCCAATTTTTTCTGCAAGTGCCGTTGGAAAGCAGAAGTATACTACAGCAGATTAATTTGAGCATCAAGCGTCAGCAATAACAGGGCAAAAGCATCAATATACTGTACGTACCGTGAGAAGTTCATAACCCTCAGTCTCCAGCACTTTGGGAGGACCGGTGTAGTTGCAGTTGTATTTTTTTGTGTGCACCTTTGCAGAAGTCCCACACTCACCATACCACACGCAATGCTGGGCCTCAACCTGACAGAAAGGCAGCAAAACACAGTGAACAATTATGCAGTTTGTTCATAAAGCAAGTTTGAAGCTTTTTACTGATAGAAGCCTTCTTCTTTTTTCTACTTCTAATCTAGTTAGGACATGAACAAGGTCTTCCCAACAAATCAAAGACAAATGGCCAAAGCACACTGAGAGTTCCTTTAAAAGCTACGGCAGACCATGTGATTTAGTTTTGGCTGTTCCGGAGAACTTAACAATTCTCTTTTGAGGTTTACCCTATACCTATGTACCTCGAGGTTTTACATTTTGCCAGGTTAAACCTCTAGGCATGACTCACTTCCTATGTTTCCAATATCTCATGCTTTGTGCGTCTGAAAATAAAAATTTCACTTCTGCAAAAATGTCTTCTTACATGCCTGCATTTAAAGACTGAGCCTTATCATACAGTTTAGTCAGAACACGCAACGTAGTCTTGACTAACTCCACATTCAACGTCAAGAACGAAGGCCAGAGAAAGGAGAACTGTGGTCAGATTGCTACGGCAACATAACAACACTTGGCCGCTGTTATTATGGCTACAACCAAGTTCAATTCGAGCACTTGAAACATTTGTTTCAAATCTCATATGTATGAAAATACAATAACATATGATTACAATTAAATGTTTAATACTACTGCAAAATGTTGCGTGGTACCACAACATGTTTCCAAGCTGTCATAGTTTTCCACATCTGTCTATTCAGCATCAGAGCTCTCACATGTTCTCTGTTGGGAGGGGAAGTTAATTCACTTACTCCACAAACTGTTTTATGAGTAAGCCCAGTGTCACACTCTGTTCTACATGCCTTGTGGGATTGAGTTCAAGGGCAGTATTCACATTTTAGCTGGAGCTTTATGCAGCCGCAGACTAGGCCAGTGCTCTAACTACACTATTTGCCCAAAGCCAACTTTAAGGACTCACCACTAGCTGTAAGATACTTGTTTATATTGAGCAAGAACCAGAACTCTAAAAAGTTTGTTTAAAGTGGTGCATAAATGTAACAGAAACTTGGTGTACGAACCCACAACAGGAAATGACACACACGCTTTTGTAAAATCCTTTCTGCCTATCTACTGCAGTCTGCAAATAATCAATATGTCAACTCGTACCACATCCTTGTTGGTTCAACCACGATGCTGATATCTTATCTTGAATCAGTAATGATTAATCACATTCAGATGTAACGTTTTAGCATAGTTTCAAAGTAGTTCTGTGCATTGCAGTGTGACCTAATTACCTCATGAATAGGTTGCGCATACAATGCAGCCAAAGGAAGCAGAAAGGCGAAATGAGTGATTATCTAAATCTGATCAAATCAAATTAATTGATCAGAGACTTTGGTTTTGAAATTACATCTTCACCAGAAACGCCCTTAAGTATCTGGGTAGAAACTTTGATGTCCACCGTTAAACTAAATCTGTGTTTATAATCAAGGTACATCCCAAATATTATGTTGTTTTCTCTCATGTAATGTTAATGTATTTACTTGTTTATGCAATATTCATTATTCGTATTTTAGCTCTTATTTTTTTCAGCATGGACAGTCAAGTCTCATATGTTTTGTCATAATGTCTACACTATATGTACACTTAATAAATCCCAATAAAATGATAATATCACCAAGAAAAACAGTGATAGTCAAATTGAGTTAGAGGCTTTCTGAATGACCTGCTAACGTTGCACATACAGTGTTTTGCATCCTAGTTTGGTGAGCCATTTTAAACATTAACATTTATGGCTTAGGGTGATCATAACATTGTCTGGAACACTATTGCGTTTCTTTATATAACATTACCCAGCTGAAACAGGGTGATGTGTCAATATGACAAGACATGACAGCTCGAAACTTCTTTCACCACCGGCTCTGAGTCCGGGATACACCATGTACCCGTCCCTCTGTGTGTCATGTCAAAGCTAATCTCTTATGTTATCCATTTTCGGTTTTCGCTAACGTTACGAGGCTGGTACACTCTCCAAGCTTAGATGCTGGCTGTTATGTTTAAGCCACTGTTAAGCCAATTACTGACTTTTCTTGCACTGGTTAAATATAAGAGTCGAAACCCTGAATAGCTAAACTAACCTGTACGTTAGTTTCGCTAGCCGCCTGAGATAAACATCACACTAGCGACGGCGGACCGAGCTGAGTCATGTTTTAGTCACGAGAACTCTGACGTTATGAGTCACTTACCCATCGAAAATGTCCCTCTGACAGGAGTATGATGAAGAAAAGTATGCATAAAAGGTTTCTCCCTGGTAGGACTCCCATCCCTCTTACTGAAAAGATCGAAACGAAGTGTCTGTGCTCTTGAAGTTTCGCATATCTTGTTGATGCTTTCTTCTTCGTCGGATTATTTGTTTGGGGCGGAGACAAAATGGCGTCTCAGTGCTGCCACCACACGATGCTCAGGGCGCACTACACCTAAACACCACGTGACTACATCAGGCTACCCTCTGTAATCCATAGACCCTGAAAACTTAATTTGTTATTCAGATTGTGGTTTGTTTTTTGACAGCATTTTAATATATTTATAAAATACAACATATCAGACTGTGGCAGGGGAATAACTATAAAGCCCTGGATTTATTTGCACTGTTCTTCTTGGTGTTTACACAGTCCATTCACCCCCATCAAGACAGAGAGGGACATTCAATGTCTGGCATATTATCGAAGCTCAAAAAAAGTCAAATCAGAAAAGACTGCTATTGCATGCAAACTTCACAGTATATTAAAGTAAAACAAAGGGGGGGGGGGATTAGTCCTTTAGGACAGCAGTTCTGAACCCTTTTTCCTTAAGAGACCTCTTTTCTATCATAGTGTAAACTGATGACCCCTCTAGTAACATATTTTATGGATATTCCATATCATATTCAGTGCATAACAATAACCGTACAGAACAAATGATAAACTGTTCAATTATCCACAATAACTAAGTGCAGGAAATTTGTGTAAAATAAGCAATTATGATTAACTTTGAGCACATTATGACATTATTGTTAAATAACAAATAGATATAGATTATAGTAGTTTAGAGGTGGTTTAGTAGTATATAGCTTATATGCTATAATCACAGAAATGAAAGAAATAATGAGATATAGGCCTGTTGTATTCATTTATTTATTACATTTGCTTACACCCCTTAAAATCAAGAAAGCCTAATGACCTCCCAAAGTGGTGGTTGGGACCCACAGGTTGGAAACCAGTGCATTAGGGAATACTGTCAGGAAGCAGTAGCCTACAGCCTTTGACTGTTTAATTCTTCTTTAATTAAATCAGGCTGTTAATTTCACTTTATGACACCAGCAAAAAGAAAACCTTACCCAATTTAAACTTAAATCAAAGATTTAAGATTACCATTTGAAATAACGGGAAAAGTAGGGACTTTATGTAGAATGAAAATATCTGAAAAGATTTATAACGAATAAAAGAAAGACAGTCATTTTTTTTGTTTAATAATACCAATGGAAATATATCATATCCACAAATCTAAACCTTTATTTTTATTACATACAGTATTAATGAGATCATCAGTGCATTGACATGATTTCCTCTTGAAACAACAACGCTGTTAACAATTGATGCATGCTCTTTTTCATGTGAACACATCCTCTGCTGTTGATTATTTCTTTGTCTGTGTAAAGTTTGGGGAAATTGTCAATCAAATCTGATTAAAGCACATCCAAACAGTCCTGATGAAGCAGATTAGATGAGTATTAAACTGACAATGGGTTAAATTGTCAGTAATGGTGACAATGGTGGACGTTTTTACTTTAACTTTGACTGTTGCTGATAGAATTACAAAAGATAATATTATTAAGACATATCTAAGATTTTAAACAAGTTTTAAGGAGCTTTACACCTAAATGTTAAACTTCTAGCATCAATATGCTCGATACCAAGACAGGGATCAGTTTCTGTCTTGTAGTTCATACCCATTTTTATTTAAAGATTAAAACTGTGTTAACAACCTGGCATGCAATGGCACACACTCTTACTTGTTCGTCCACAATACTATCGCAGTGATGACTGAATGAACGAGGAGAATAACTGGGTGGTAAAACAGAAAAGAGGAGGGAAATGCCTCAGCATCTAGACCCCTGACACAGGGACAGAGTTCACTGAAAGTCTTTCTATAGAGGCTCGGGCAAGGAATATCATCGTATTTAGAAGTCTATTCATATCTTCAGTATCCGTTAATGTTGCATATTCTGTAATTGGTCACCATTAGCTGCCACTTTAGCAGACTCTAAAGACTTGTAAATCATGACACACTGCTCTCCCCTACATGAAAATACATAAACTGCTTTTGATAACAAAAAGTATAAATATTGATAATTATGGTTCTGTATTACTTGGTATCATATCAAAACCAAATTTTGTGGTATCATCCACCTGTCTTTCGGCCTTTAACATATACTACAACCTATTACTTAAATATAACAGTTTGAAACCTAAACTCAAACATCTCTAAAACCTGCACACCTTTAACATAAACTAAATATGCCCATTTCTAACCCCATACCCATTCTTAAGTTTTAAGTCGGTCAAAATCTGCTGTGTTGGCAGTTCTTTGAGCTTGCAGCTCTTTATAATTGGAGTGTTTAATATAATTATCTCCCTCAGGTCATCATTTTAATTTCAGTTAGTTTTTTATGTCCTGAACACAGCAGACAGCACCACATCTTGCTCTGGTGTTTAAGAAAACCCTTGTTTATTTAAAGTCATTACTCAGTTTCCTGCTAGTGTAGAACAGGGCCATTCAACATGAATAAAGCTCCCTAGTTAGGAGTCAAACAGAATAATTAGCAATGTAAGGGCAGATAAAGGAGAATAAACAATATCTACAGCAATCATCACCTTTGATCTATTAAAAATAAAAAGCCATTGTTTTATTCTGTGTATTCAGTGAGGATTTGTCCCTTAATGTTCAATCAAGCTCCTTTCATCACGTCATTGTGGCTAAAGGCTGGCGCTCACACTGACATGAGGTGAATGCTGCTCTTCAGCTGATTATTTGCTGAATACATTTCATCAAATCGTTACTTGAAGTTCAGCAGGCATCAAGATAAAAAGGCTGAGTAATTAAGTAAATCACTGTGCTTTTCGTCCTTCTTCCTGTAGCTCACCCAAAAAACAAACATTTCCATAGAAAAAAAGATTTATTCATGTTCACTTTTGAATGAAACAATCACAATTCAGGAATAAGTGCATATTCATGTATGATGTGACAAAACTGTGTATTGAGTATAAATTATAGGTGACTACTTTGGGGGTATATTACAGTATAATCACTGTTTTCTGTACATGTACCTGTGTAAAATCTGCAAAAGTAGGCTTTCAGGTTGCTACAATAGTATATTCCTTTAAAACTAGGAATAATATTTGCAAAGTTAATACTCTTGCAAGACTACAAGACTTTAAAGCTAGGAGCAGATATGGTGTCAACACCCTGTGTGGAAAAAAAACTGTCTACACTTCTGTTTAAAAAAATTCAGACAAGGAAAAATCTCCAGGTAATAGTGTAAATACAACAGAGCACAGACATAGGAAATATT
Source organism: Chaetodon striatus (assembly GCA_029783705.1). Classification (NCBI taxonomy): domain Eukaryota; kingdom Metazoa; phylum Chordata; class Actinopteri; order Chaetodontiformes; family Chaetodontidae; genus Chaetodon; species Chaetodon striatus. The sequence continues at coordinate 20,736,679 of JAPZEB010000004.1, forward strand.
CTTTGTTTCTTACTTAAGCCATTCAAAATAGTCT
>JAPZEB010000004.1:20742941-20750441 GCA_029783705.1 Chaetodon striatus
CCCCTAAATTGATACACATTAGGTCACAAACCCCATTTAATAAAATTTTGCTTCAGACACCTTCATCTGAAAGAAAAATTTGATTGTTAGATATGATTAAGTATTCTACTGTTGTCAATTACAGCTGAGGAGATAACCATGGAGGAAGTGAAACCTATGATCAGAATAGTTACTCTCATGACTCTAAATCACACTGGGTTCACTTCTACAGTGAGTTAAATATTAAAAATAAACTATTCCCATTTTTCTGGGGACCCCTAGAACTTCCGACCCCTGGTTGAGAGCTACAGTCTTAGATAACACTTTTGAACTGAGCCCTTTGACAATGACAGCACACAATTAGGCCAGTCAGTGTAATCTGTAATAATACTGTAGGTAGACAACCATGCAAAATACCTTGTGAGGTACCATAGGATGTGTTTTCAGTGAAACTACGCCACCTTGTGGAAGTTCAACATACACAGGCAATAGCCAGTCTTCACCATGACTGACTCAGAGGCCAGTTAAGGTTTAAGGGGAGCTACGCCCATTTTCAAAATTCATACATGTCTTTCCTGTGGTTTAAGACAGTCCAAAGATATTGGTAAACAGGAACATCTCTCTGCCAAATCCAAAAACTAGAGAGCTAAAACTTTGTGATGTCATCAAGTATAAAATCTGAAGCTGCTCCACTGACTATGAATTGGGACAGATGTTCTTGATGACACTGAGAGCACCCAGGGGAATGTTCTGAGTATATGGGTACATTTTCTGTTTCAGATCTGAGAACACCACAAAAGAATAAAGCTCATTCGGGTAAATAACTGGGTCAACAAAATCAGTCTCTCATTCATCTTCTATGGAGCAGCTCCAGAATTCATACTTGATGACATCATAAGTTGAAGATTTACTTCTCTGGTTTCTGGCTTTTAGAGAGAGAAGCTCATGTTCACAGATATCGATTGAACTTTCCCAGGCCATAGAAATAAGATACTGGAATTCTGAATTTAGGTGGCGTTCCCCTTTAATAATTATTTTGCCGGTCAGCGTATGATCGTTTGACTACAGTAATTACATGTCCAAAAAACTGCACTTCTTGCCTTAAACTTTCATTGAAATTGGACCAGTGGTTTGGCAGTACTTGCTTTTTTAAGTTGGAAATGTTGTCTTTAAATTATAGCATTCCTTTTCTATTTTAAATGCCTGACCACAAAGCAGAAATGATCCAGCCCTCAATTTTTTTTTTTTGAAATATCAGCAGTAGTACTGAATAAATCACAACCCAGTTTGTTTTTTCAGTGCTAGGATGCATCATTTTCTCAGCTTTTGCAAAAATCTGAGCCACAGCACCACAAATGTCACCTGAGACAGATGGATAGAAACACCTGATCCAAAACCTTTTGATTGTATGTTTTGTTATGAAGCAGCCTACCGTGGAGTGAAGCAGTGGGGTGTGGGAGGTGCTCGGGCTGCTGAAGAAGCCATGTTGCGGCACCAGGTACTCATCCGCATCCACAGCATCCACCATGTCCTCCCCGCTGATCAGGCTGCGGTACAGTTTAGTGTCTGTGGGGCTCGGCAGGTGCATGCGGTCATCGCCCTGGAATAGAAAAAAATGTACCTAATCAGCTTGATGTGTCAAACAGGTTCCAACACTTCATCTTTAAATAAAGATTTAAGACTGTTAGATCTGAGTTAAAATTATACCTGAATGACGAGATATCGAGAAGGATCCCGAGCCATTTTTGTAAATTCAGCTATTAGTTCTCGGAAACGAGGTCGGCTGTCTGCATCAATCATCCAGCCTGCACAGAGACATCAGCAGATATCATCATGAGACAAGAAGATAAGTTTAAAGGAATACTTCACTCACAAAATGATCATTTGTATATTATTTAATCGCCCTGTGTTACGCTGAATTTGTGAGTAAAGTTTTTTTTCTTTTTCTTGCATGCCTCCATGAAGAATTCAAAACCGGACAAAATTCCTGATGAATCTGAATAAAAAGGGGGCTACACTTAACAACAGTGAAACTATAATAAAACATCCATCAACAAACCCTCACATGACTCTATAATAGTATATTATAGAGTCATATATTTGAGTATACTCAAAGTCTCATTTATCCAGTTATATGCTCAGTACTTCACTAAAACTTACTATTTGAAACAAATACGAGCAGCATGCCTGAGCAAGCGGATGCGTTTGAATTCTGCCTGTGCTTTTTGTTTCTGAGATTGGAAGAAGTTTGAACAAAATGCTTGTATTTGGGAAGTAGTGAGACTACGACTGAATAAATGAGACTTGAATTACATTGGAGAGTTGTGTGAGAGTTTGTAAACAGATGTTCAGTATAGTTTTGCTGTTGTTAAACGTGGACCCCTTTCACTCCAGTTCATTAACAATTTTCTCAGTTTTTTGATCTACATTCACCGTGGAGGCATGCCAGGAAAACAAAGTCTTCTTTATGTATTCAATGCAACACAGTGTGAGTAATCAATATACAAATAATAATGCTGTGGGTGAAGTATCCCTTTAATCCGAAACATTAGCTGCAGCAGCAAATTCAAAAGGAAAATATCATGTAAATGCACTTTGGACAAGCAGGAGGTTTCAACCATTCCACCAAGCTTACATTTCACCATGATCATGTAAACATCTATGGTACAGATTGGTGGTTGAGGCAGCCGCTCCCCTTTCTCCAGGACCCCGGCGATATCACTGGCTGGTATCCCATCATATGGTTTGGTCCCAAATGTCATCAGCTCCCAAACTGTTACGCCTACAGAGAGGAAGACAGTGTCAGTCTGTTGAGCTGTCATTCACTTTGTTTTGCTCCCAATAAAAGGGAGGCAATGAGAGTGACAGGATGTAAGCTTCCCAAATATCACACAGTATCAAAATAGCTATGTTGACAAATTGGCTCTGCCTGCAGGAGTGGGAGTTAGCAGGATGCATCTCTGTGTTGGAGGAACTGAAGAAAGGAAAAGGAGGAAAGGAAGCCCGTCACTTCTGCCAGGGTCTGCTGATGCTCTTGCCATATTGAACGGAAGGCATGATCAAAACCCTCGGGGAAAGGAAGATTTGGAAGCTGGCCCACACATAAAGCTGTGCTGTGTACGTGTGTGTAGGCATCTGTGCATATGTGTGCTCCTGGTGCTGGAAGAAATGTTTATGTGGGTTGTGGCAACAATCTCTTCTGACGTGATGTTGTCCATCCGAGACTGCTGGTGTGTAGGTGTCTGTGCTACCTGTGTCCTAAAAATCACAGATGCTTCCAAGATGTTCTCCCTTCTCATTTTGTGTTTTAAAATGTTGACAGATCCAAAAACAACATCCAGCTGAGGCTTCAAAATGTCTCTCCTCTCTTTGCCTCACTTGCTGTTAAAACACTTTATTTGGCAATGAATAAATATTTCTCCAGTGAGACTCTCATCAAAACTCAAGAGTACAAAAGCCCAGCTGTTTAACATATCTGATGTTATACAAGGATCCGAGCTGTGGGGTTCATGCATCGCAGTTAAGTCGCCAAAATAAATGTTGGCATGGTACATTTCTGCAAACCATGGATACGTTACATTTGTACATTTCATTCTTATGACGCAGTCCAGATTACATGTATGTGAGTTGAGTTTCTCATCAGAAGAAAAAGGGGAAGGTGTATGGCGTGACACCTAGGTGAGACCTCTGCCAAGCAGCCGACAACAGCAGACCACTGTTTGAAACCAACAGACCAACAGTTCCCACCACGTCTAGCCGTGTCTACGGCGTCCAAACTGGATATTTTAAGCCAAAACATGCTGTTTTCCCAAAACTTACCAAGTGGTTTTTGTGCCTAAACCTAACCACACACTAACCACAGTGTTGTCACAGCATAAAATCAAAAACTGAAGCATCAAGAAACGTTAAGTTTCAATATATCAGCTACATGTGAAACATAAAAATGAAACATATCTGTGGTTTGCAGAAACCCACAATGTAAGCATTTATTCTGCCCATTGGGTCGGGCCTTGCTGGGTTAAAGGTAGAGCATGTGTTCACAACATAAAGCACAGAGGCTTACCGTAACTCCATACGTCACTCTGGTGTGTGTATGTTCTGTTCAGGATAGATTCAAGAGCCATCCATTTTATTGGTACCTGGTGAAGAAAAAGTAGTAATGTAATATTCTCTAAATGTTACAGCAACTCCCAAAAATGCTTCATACCTGTTTGAATACATCTGGACGATAAGCTTGACTGGAAAACTGACATAGAAGATATTTTCCTGTGAAAAATGCAGTCTTTTGATGAATACAGCACTGTGCTTCATCAGAGGATTTTTTGCTGGCAAGATTTTACATGCCTATGTTTGCTGAGGGTGTTTTGTAAGAGGGATGAAGAGAAGGTTAATTAGCTCTTTGAGACAGCGGCCTAAACTGTATACTTGCCAATGGACTCTCGACAGCAACATCTATAATAGCCTGTTAAAAGCAGTAATAACTTGATATTATCTAGTCCAATTTGGCACTTTCTTAATTTAAAATCCCTCACTGTCTTTGCCACATACAGAATATTATGTAACTGCACTGTCATCTAGTTGTGCAGATTTGCAATTAGTCAAGCATACAGAAAACCACAAATTCATGAAATTTCAGTTTTAGAAATGTAAATGTTTTTGATGCTGAAATGAATTTTAAAGAGCTAGACATCTGCCTCTGGGTTGATGACAAGAAATAAACTCTCTGGAGGGAAATTCTGTATTAAATCATCAGTAAAAGTCATGATCATCAGTTTGGAAAAAAATATACTACAAATGTAATGAAACTCCGACATCACAAAAGGCTAATACACTAATGTAAAGAATAATCTACCATATTATAGAATTTTTGACAAAGTTAAAGGGGCAGTTCATCCCAAAATACAAAACAGATATTTTTCTGCTGCTTCACAATCTAGATTGTTTTGGTGTGAGCTGCCGAGTGTTGGAGATATCAGCAATAGAGATGTCTGCCTTCGCTCTAATATAATGGAACTAGATGTCACTCAGCTTGTGGTACTCAAAGGACCAAAAAATACATCTGAAAAACTAAACAGTAATGTCTCTTTCCAGAAATCATGACCTGCTTACTCGAGAAGGTCATGCTCATGACAGCGGGAGGTGTAACAATAAATGGCGTCCTCCATGACTTGAGCTGTAACACAAGCCTCTCATCCATGAACGGATACACGTCCGCGTTGTGATATAGTTGGCGGGTGTAGTTTGGTAGAAAGAAAACAGCTTCTACATGTTTTCAACAAGGTTGTGGATTATCTTGAGTAAGCAGGTCATGATTTCTGGAAATAGACATTGCTGTTGAGTGTTTCAAATGTATTTTGTTTTTTGGCACTTTGAGTAGTACAAGCCGATTGCCATCTAGTTCTATTATATTTGAGAGAAGGCAGACATCTCTATGATTGATATCTCCAACACTCAGCAACTCACACCAAAACAATTTAGACCGATAAACATCACTACAGGAGGAAAAATATGCTATTTTGATTTTGAGGTCAACTGTCCCTTTAAGCAAAATAATACAAATGTTTAAAATTATCATATTGTGGGAAAATGATTACATTATTATGTGCTAAAGAAAGAAGTGTAAAGGTCACCCTGCAAGTAAACACAAGCGCTACACATTTTTCTGTGAGAAAAATAGTGCTTTCAGTTGCACAAAGAAACACTGATAAGAAAAGGGACTTATCTGATTTGTCATTTCTCTCCTCTTTGAGAGGACTATTTATACTCATTACATAAGATACAATCTAGAGCAAAGCTACAAATGCAAAAATACCATCCTTCCTAACATGGAGCAAATTCATTCATCTACAGGAAGTCATCTGTCTAACAAGCACCCAATTTGTAACAAGCTATAAATGCACAAGTGAGGTTGCTCCTAGGCCTGTTTGTGTGCAACAACAACTCATAGCTGTGAAACTAGAGAATTAATTTAATTTGGAGGGCGGAAAAACTTTCTTTTAAACTTATTTTATCTTACTGAAACATTCATAAAGACAGATCAGCACCGGCTATCTGTAGACTACTTTAATCTCCAACCAACCTTTCCTCCATCCGCGTGGTACTCTTTCTCATCTGCATTGAGGAGTTTTGCCAGACCAAAGTCAGTGATCTTGACATGTTGAGGAGTCTTCACCAGGACGTTTCTCGCTGCCAAGTCACGGTGTACTAAGTGGCGCTCCTCCAGGTAGTTCATACCCTTTTGTCAAACAAACGATGAAGAACAAGTTATTACGTAAGTGCAGTGCTCTTTCTCACAAGCTGTCTGATATGGCTGCATTCTACGGTGTCAGAACATGGAAACACTGCTTGATCAGACACGATCAAAGATCTAAAAATGCTTTCATGCTAGGCGTGTCATCATCACCTATTTCCCTGACTCAAAACTAAACGTGGTGAAACTGCCTTTAGCTTTTATGCCGCTCAAATGTGGAACAAAGTGCCAGAAAAGCTAAGACTTGAAACAATAGACTGCTGCAGGGATGAGACCTAAAACATGGAAACGAGTTAGTATTTTGTACATTTTGTCAATGGTTAGATTCCTGGATTAAGGTCTGCAGTTAACACAAGCTTGAGAGATTTCCACATTTTGTTCCACAACATAAAATATGTCAGTAAATACCCCACTTTTGAATTTTGAAGTTTTTACATGTCTCAAAACGGCAGTTGCTAGCAAGCTAAATGAGACTACAGAGCAACATGATGCCAAACACAGCTTCACAGCCTCACTGTGCTGGTGGCATTAAAGTCATGAGAGCAAGGTATAACTCGTTTATAGCAGGGGTGTCAAACTCATTCAGGGACAACAGCCTAATTTGATCTCAAGTGGGCTGGACCAGTAAAACCATTGCACAATAACCAATAAATAACTTTCCCATCTTTAGCGTACAGAAGTACAATGTGAAAACATTCATCCATTTTAAAAACAAATCATGAACAGCTCATGATATCCTCAGAAAAAATGTGCAAATGTAACAATATGTTTCAGTTTTTCCACATTCAGTCAATCTACTACTCACTTTCATTACATGCACATTTTTTTCATACTTTTCCACTAAAGTGGAAGCTACTAAAGAAGTAGGTTAAGTCATCCCCTGCCTTACAATCCATTTACAATCTGAATTTTTGTCAGTGCCGCAGCAGCAGGGTTTCACTAATATTGTTTTGAGTCAAAATTCTGATACAGATTCTTTTGTACTGAAGCTGCTGGTTGACAATATTTTGCACAATGTTCAATATCTTTAAATATGACCACAGTAAGTATTCATTGTTATTTCAGAGAGCTGTATTTCTCCTGAAACTTCTCAGCCTTCACAGGTGCATCAACATGAAGTGTGCAGTCATCTAGTGGGCTGGATTGGACCCTTTGGTGGGACGGTTCTGGCCCCCGGGCCGTATGTTTGACATCCCTGGTTTATAGCCTAACATTAGCTTGTACTTCTGGCAATTGCATTTACGCTTTAAAAATCATAAAAGTGGTGTTTT
>JAPZEB010000004.1:20765663-20778781 GCA_029783705.1 Chaetodon striatus
GTAGACAGTGGTTGGCACACCTCCAGTTTGGAGAAGCAGATGGGAGTATCACCACGAATGCCAAACCATGTATTGCTGTGGAGGGGGGTAAGCAGCAAAATGTATTTTAGCCACATTATAAAAGGCCTTCCCAAAGAAATCATCATCAATTTAATTGGACGTTATATTCAGAATATTTTCACTGCTTTACTTTGCCTTTAGAAAGCCCTTTCCCTTGGTTGTGTTAGATGGTAACCCCAGATTTGCAAAAGTCCCACAATATTTCATGTACCATGTTTCATGTGATCATTTTAACCCAAACAATGAATTTTTCCTAAAACTACCCATGTTATTTTGTGTCTAAAACTAACCAGACCATAACCACACCAGTGAGACAAGAATATTTGCAAGAGTTCACAAATCTAGGTTACCATTTAGCTACAACCCTTTCTTTTGGCACATTTTCTCAACCTTAGAACTTCCATATTCCCATGTGTCTCTTCTTTTAGCCTGTTCAGTCTCCCTCTGCAAAAGTTCTTTTTCTATATAGAGTGCTGCTTGGATGTTTTTTATTTTAACCTGACCCAGAAGTTAGCATCTCCCTGGTTCCCTGGACAAATGCCAATGGGATTTTTATGATTGGATTTTGGGCTATTGCCAAAAATAAACTCTGTGGCAATGAAAGAAGAGTACACATTTTGTTTGGCAAGATACTCACAACAGCACTCCACTTTTGTTTTTGAACTGTGAATGCAATCACCAAAAGTAAAAAGCAGACTTTAGGCTATAAATGAAGTACACCATGGTTGGACTTCAGCAGTGTTTGGCGTGATGATGCTCTGTAATCTCATTTTGCCACTTTTTAGCGAGCATTTTTTGTTTGTTTGTTTGTTTGTTTGTTTTTTGAGATACTTAACCACATTTTGTCACACCAACAACACAGTGAGACAAAGATATTTTGAAGTGGCTTGCAAGATTTTCATAAAATCTTGGGTTACAATCTATTTTAAACTGATTTTCTAAAACACTACATTTTCTTAACCATAGAACTTCTGTATTCTTATACATCTCTCTCTGTCTGCCTGTTTATTCTCCCTGTGAAAAAGTTTTGCTTGTGTATAGAATGCTACAGGGATGACATTTTTTTGTGCACTCACCCAGATGTTAGTGTCGTCCAGGTTCCCTCGACAAAAAGCCAGTGGGATTTTTCCATTGGATTTTGGATCATTGCAGAAAATAAGATATATGGCAAAGGAAAGTTTATGATACGTATGTGTTTTGTTCAGTAAGATGATCTTAACAATTTACCACCACTTTAAAATCTTCTAAGCAAAAATACTATCTCCAGACGTAGAAAGCTAACGTTAGGCTATAAACAAGTCATTTGTCAGCAACCACCTTTTTAAAGACACAAAAGCTTAAAATTCACAAGAGGTGGATTTACTGACATATTTTATGTCATTAAACAAAACATGAAAGTCTCTAAAGCTTTTGTTAACCACAGACCGTATTTCAGGCATCTAACCAAAAACCCATTGACGTCAAGACGGGAGAAGCAGGAGTTGTAAAATATTAACTCGTTTATTGATTTTAAGACTCATTCTTCCACCATTCCTAATTCTGGTTCATAAAGGTATCCTCTTGTTTCAACGGTAAACAGCATTTTGTCAGCAATGTCATAATCACTAATTCTTTTTATTTTCTTGTATTTGTTGTCTTCCATCGAGTGTTGAAAGCCTGACCCAAACTGCTGTTGTGTAACATGGTGCACAGCACAGTTGCAGTTATGTATAAAAAGTGAAAGTTCTATGGTTGAAGAATGCAGTGCCAAAGGAAAGGGCAGTCTGTAGGCAAGGTGAAGCGATGAAATATTTCACAATAGAGTGGTCCATAAATGAGTCTTTAAACCCGGAAATGAGTTAGAATTTGAACACTCTTGGTTCTCTTGTCTCAAAGTCAATGGGTTTTTTTGAATGAGTTTTTGGTTAGATATCTGGAATAAGTACTAAGGTTAACACAAATTAAGAGACATTCACGTTTAGTTCTACCACATAAAAAACATCAGTAAATGACCGACCCATCATTGTGAAGCCTTTAGGCTACTTGTCTTTAGAAAGGCAGTTGATAACAAGTAACTAAATGGGACTACAGAATGTAATCACACTGAACATGGCTTTACAGTCTCGTTTTGGTGGTGACTTTATGTCACGCAACTGCAGTGTAGTTTGTTTATTGTTTAATGTTAGCTTTTTACTTGTGGTGATTGCAAGTGGTGCTCATTTGTGAAAATTATCTTGCTGAACAAAGCCTGTACGTATAATAAACGTTGGTTTGCCACAGAGCTTTTTTTGCTGCAATAATCCAAAATCCAATGGAAAAATCCCATTGGCGTTTGGTTAAAGCAACCAGGGCAACACTAACTTCAGTGTCAGCCTACAGAAAAATGTCATTGCTTCTAACCCCCATCTACAGCAGTACATGGCTTAGCTTTAGTGTCAACACTCTGCCTGCTTCTCCAAACTGAAGAAATGCCAACTGCCATGTACCGTAAGTAGTACACTGACTATTGATAAGTAACTCGTATAACCCCACATGGCGGTTAATGACGCTGTTGACTATGATTGTGAAAAAAGAGTCACCTACAAGTTTAGTTTTTGTCTAGGCTTTTTAATGTTTACATTTTTGCAAAGTCGCTCCACTAAAAATATGCTGTATAAACAACTAAATATTGTACCTATGAATTTACAGACTACTATCACTATATAATACTATACTACTATATATGTATACTATATATAGTATACTATACTATATACAAATACTGAAGACAACATAAAACCTTTGGAGTTGCACATTTCTATGATTCCTGGGCATATCTATGGCTGTTTCTTTGCAAATGGCATCGGAGATCATGATATCCTCATAAGTGTTAGACACTCTAAATCAGAAAGTGTGTATTACGACTCTGCATTCAGATTTGATTGAGTTGTGACTTGCAACAATGGGTCTCTAAGGGTTTTAAAGTACCTTAATTGCTCAATGAGCTGTGTGTATTGATAAGAGGGTAAAACTATGATAACTAACTCCCTGATGTCATTAGTGCACCAGCATGCGCTTGTCCCTCTCACCTCACGTAGTATCTGTGCCTCACATCTCTCCCTTTGCGCCCCTACAGTACTACAGCAAACATTCATTGAGCAGCTACTCAGGCTCAGACTGGCAATCTGGCAATTCTGGCAGATGCCAGATGAAAAAGAAACATGGGGGAAAAAATGTGGGAAAAATATATTGATCTACAGGCCCAACTGATATTGTAAAAAGCCCATCTGATAAGGAGTAATACGGTCGCAAAAAATTGTTGATATGCTGCCTTTACTGTAAGGCAGGTGCAGTGGTACAGACTGGCATGACCTCCCCCTCAACCCTTCAAGTGGATCCATCCATGAAATGTCAGAGGTCAAGCAGAATTAATCAAATGAAATCATGACAGAAAGAGCAAAGTTGAATGTAAATACAAAGGAAATGGACTATAAAGGTCCAAGAAAGTGAAAAGGTAGAGCGGAAAAGGTTAGAGAGGACAAGAAAAAAATATCAAGGCTGATGTTGCAAAATGTTTTAAGATAATACAGATATTATTCAAAAATAACACCATTATAACAAAAATTCTGGCCTGAGGAGTATTTAATAACCCCTGGCCTATACAACGGTGGTACATCATGACAGTACCCCATAACTGTATTCAGTGAATCTGTTTCTGTTGCACCTTTTTACAGTTCACTAACTGTAGTGTAGATGACCTGTCAAAAACTCCTATAATGTAGATCAGTGGTTCCCAACTGGTCCAGCCATGGGTTCCAGATTTCTCTTTAGTCATTAGTTCTTTATTAGTCATTTATAGAAAATGTCTGGCACTTAAGACAGAGAATGTTGTACCCAACATAATAAGATGTTTCTGTTATGGAATTTGGCTGTCCTGAAATGTTTACTTTTCCTTTGGAATTGGTGGTCTTGTTGTTATTGTTCTGTCATGTGGCCATCCAGGCTGTTGTTCAGTTTAGTGTCTTGTAAGCCCATATGGGCTGGGCACCACTTGGTGCAAGACACTTAAATAAATAAAATCAAATCAAATCATACAAATTATTGGAAAACATGATTAGTTTATCCTGTATGTCTTCATAATTGACATGCATCACATAAACTGATCTCATATTGTATGCATGCCTAATTTTCCAAGCTTTATAAATAAATAACACCTCTCTCATTTGGATCATGACAGCTGGACAGTAAGCAGACACCATATAGATAGAGAGATATAGAGATATAGAGATTTTATCAAACTGAAGATGAAAAGTGAGGGGAACTAAAATTACATTTTTAAGTGAGGGAGCCATGCCCCCTCCTTTAAAACTACTGCATGACATCTGCTGACTGTACGTTATTCTGTGTTTGTGTTTGTGTGTGCAAGCCTGCATGTGAGTGTGTGTGGTCCCCCGTCACATCTGCCCAGTGTTCACAACTTTGTCGTTACAGCTGGGGTTCAAGCAAAACTCCAACCAGAGCGTCACAAGCGCACTGAATCATCCGTCACTATGGACTTGCTCTCCACTGATTTTAATTATCTGTACTGAAGTGATAAGAGCAGGGAAAGGCTTGTGAAGATGCAGGACAGATTGTCTGGCAAATTGAATTCAGACCACCGAAGAGATGATAGGAAACTTCTCCCATCTGTTATGTGCACATTTAGCCTCTGCTGCTAAAAGAGTCTTTACCGTGAGGAAGGACAGGTCGTGGTGCTCGTCCATGTAGGTGACCTCCAGGTTCTCCAGGACCACAGTGCAGTTGCTGTAGGTCTTCACCATGTTCAGGTAGTGGTCCTCTTTGGAGCCCAGAAGGTTTAATCGGTTGGTGATGCCTTGGCATACTGCAGGGAAAGACAAAACAATTACAGACTTTGTTAGATTTTTTCCTAATGTTACTTGAAACACAAGATACAAAGTGGTTGTAAATCATCTGCAATGTCACAAAAGCATTTATCCAAAGGCCCACAGTGTCAGAAACATCCATTGGTTATGTAACACCCTGGCTCAATTTATGACTGTGTGTGTCTCTGTTTGTGAATTTGGTCTGCACAGTCATAACTTGGCCAACTTTCATGTGAAAATAACCATTCTGGGTTGCAACTACAATAGGAATCAAATCTCAGCAACGATGTGAGTTCTGGCTCATGAGTCAAAGTGAGCTGGCTGTATTTATACTGGCAAAGGCCTGAATCTTTCCACTGCTATGCAGGCTAGTTAAAACAACCACTGCGACCAGCATCTCGGGCCTGTTGTGTCATTTCAGAGAAAGGTTTGGTGTGTCACAGATTCCATGAGATTTGTGAGTACGTTTCTTGGGGGAATTTTAGTTCTCTAAATCTCATAATTGATAATGGTCTCAACAACTTTAGCCGAGTTTAAGCGTATCTGATTTTAGGGCGAGTTCTTGACATGACTAAATAACAACTAAGGGCTTACATCGAATGCTGATCCATGCACTTTCTCGAGTTTGCAGTGCCAATAACAACAAAGCCATTGAGGGAGAGATTCACAGGACTACAAATGTGAGCTGATAATGCAGCCTATCTGGCCTTATGCAATAAAGGGTTGAGATAAGGAAGGCAGTTTTACTGATAAGTGCAGGGGACACTCGGGACTTTCTCTTAATGCAGTTTTTAAGGGAAGAATGTGAAAGCAGGTTGTCTTCCTCTGTTCAGTAGTTTCCTGAGCTGGTCAGACAGGTTGCGACTGGCACTGAATAAAGAGTCAGCGGTGTTTAACACTGTGACACCACCTCAACACACACACACAGACACACACATTCATACATGCAAACCCTCTGCAAACACATATAATAAGCATATAATTGATCTTCCTCTTTGAAGTTAAATTTATGGGTTAACTTGAGCAATAGGTTTAGGAAAAACAAAACATTCTTCTTCCCGATTTAGATGGGACGGTGCTGGTGAAATGTTACTTGGGTCACATTCCACAACATGTCTGCTCTTGACTGCAAAGAGAGCCAAAACATGTGCTCTGAATTCTGTAACACACCTCACAACAACTGTACATAACAGTTAACTTAATTGCACTGCGTCATTTCTGATTTGCCAAATTGAAGAAAGAGACATAACATCATCTTTCAGCTCAGGCAAACTACAACCTGAGGACAATGCTTTGTTCTTTTTTTTCCCTCTTTCACTGTGCATTTCACTCAGGTTGTTGTTTTGAATTCACACAAACCAACAGCGACGGTGCACCGAATCAGTGAGAATTAGGCACAAACAGCTGTCTCCCGCCCTCCCTCTTCTTCCTCCTCATTAGTTTGTCCCTGAGGGATCTCCCTGACATGAACCCTGCAGTCCAGCAGCCTCACGCCCAGGCAACAGAGGGAGACTAGCAAAGGCAGGCTGACCGTTTTAATTAGAGGAGCCATGCGAGATGTAATTAGCCTCCTAATTATTGCTCAGACTGAGAAACCACACTGTAATAAACAAAAAGGTTGTCATGAGCGTGCAGCTGTGAATATTAATCAACCTGATTTGGACTTTCTGAATGACAGTTTGCTAATAGGGATGCTGATTATGGTTAATTAGTTTGTTGTATTACCATATACAGCACAACTATGGATGTGTCTCTGCCTGCTTCCTGTCTGAATGTTTAGTTCAGTTAATATTTATGATGTGCAGTTAAGGCTACATGAGGCAAGGTGACTAAAGGTTCAACAAACTTCCCCCACCGTTCGGACTTGTGTGTTACACAAATAAAAAAAACTGTTGTTTGCCAAGGTAAGCAGCAGTATATCCACAGTAAACACTCTCATCTGTGTCCACTTGTTGATTTCACAACTCGGTTGCAGGTGGTAAATGACCTGATATCACACGACCATAAACGGACTTCCTCATTAGGTCCCAGCCCATGAGAAAGAAACAAGGTCAGGCTGTAGCTACACAGATGTTATTACTTTAAGGTGGCTTCATAGTTATAACTAGAGTTTTATTTTCTTCTAACAACACAGCCATCTACAAACCCAGTATCATATTCAGTATCTGAGTTAGCAGTGTCATAAAAGGTTGCACAATTTGCAAACTACCTTACTGCTAGTAGAGACAGCCAGTGAGTAAAACACATGCTGACTGGAAATCACTGGGAATTCTGTTTTTTCCATAACATCTGATTTCATTTTGACTCATCGTATCCACTTGAAACACGTTACTGTCTGCGATCTGCTCAGATGCAAGGGTTGGGCCTGCAGTGACGTAACTGATACTGTGACAAAGACTAATTACAGATTGCTTCACTTCCTGCAGCTGTATTGTCGTCACAAAATGTCCAGGAGGTTACTCTATGAACAAGGAGTGGCAAGTCTGGTATATCTCTTCTGTGGTACTGTATGCATGGTTGTGAGTGTGAGTGTGTGTACAAGCATGTGTGTGAGTGTACAGCACTGTGAGGAGTACATAGTATTCCTTGGGTTGCGCTGCGCTGTGCTGATCAGCACCCAGTCAGAGCGAGACAAAAGACTTGATAAACCCGATCATTAGTCATCTAAGCTTGTTGAAATGTGCGGTCGCATATCACTCTTTTGCTGTTTACTTGGGGACTAGTGTTGGAAGTCAAGGGTGTGTGGGTAGATATTTGTTTCTTGAGGCTATAGGATCTGCGCGACTACAGAAAAAGAGACTGCTTAAGCTAATAATGTGAGATAATTACCCCATTGTTCAGGTCCACCCTCAAATACCACACTGAAATTGAGAATGCACATGTTATTGTTGTAGAGAATGCAGGTCAAATCTGTGTTGGAACCACCTATATTTCTCTCCAAGGGCTGGAAATTGAGAAGATATTACTTAAATCTTAACATAGAAGACTTAAGTTTGTTTAGCATTTACTTTCAAAGAGCAGAAGTGTGCATGTAAAGCAGGAAAATCACAGAAAAGCCTTACAATATACTGTCATCCAATACAAATATACCACCGTATAAAAACCTGAGAAATAGCTAACATTTAGACAACAAATTCTAACTTGAAGTAACAGGGATATTCATTTATCTGATTTCTGTCGGAGAGTAAGATGAAAAGATTTATACCGTTTTCCTGTCTGTACAGTGAATGAGAGGCTACAGATCATTTTGGTGTAAGTTGCTGAGTGTTGGAGATATCAGCCGTAGAAATGTCTGCCTTCTCTTGAATATAATGGAACTAGATGGCACTCGGCTTGTGGTGCTCAAAGCACCAAAAAAAAAAAGAAAAAACATATGGAAAACTCAACAGCAATGTCTCTTTCCGGAAATCATGCCTCAGACACTAAAGATAATCCACAGACCTTGTTGTGAGCTGTTACATGTGGGAACTATTTTCTCTCACCAAACTACACCCACCAACCGTATTTCTGCGCAGAGGAAAGCGTGCCTCTATTGCTAGCTAGGGGGAAAAACATCGATACAGCATAGTATTGCGATATTTTTGTGTGCCAATATCGTTTCATCACCCAATGCAAAGTACTGAATGTTTTTTATTCCGTAAATTATTAATATGACCAATACAAATTAAACTTTAGGTAGCCAACTAGAATAATATGATCAGTTGCTTTTTCAGTCCACTTGATACCGCTGCAAAAAAGTACTGAAGTGAGATGAACAGACTGAAAACTATCTTATTAGATAAAACAGATGGTGACAAACTTTTCCTTTGGGGACATAATCTACAGTTGAAAAAAGGTAATAGATCACAATATGTTTTACTGCAATAATCAGCATATCGCAACACATTTAAAATTGCAAGAGTATTGTATTGTGACTTAAGTATCATGATAATACCGTATCGTGGAACCCCTTGTGATTCCCATCCCTACTGCTAGCTCACCTTGCACCACTGAGCTGGCTAATGTTACAGCTCAGCTGAGAAGGATGCCATTTATGTTTAAACCACATGCTGTCACAAGCATGAGACCAACGTCCATGGGTAGATGCACACTTCCTTCTGTGCAATGACACAGTTGGCAGGTGTAGTTCAGTAGAGAGAAAATAGTTCCTACATGAAACTGCTCACAGCAAGGTCTGTGGATTCTGGAAAGACACAATGCTGTTGAGTTTTTCAAATGTTTTTTTGGAGCTTTGAGCACCACAAGCTGAGTGGCATCAAGTTCTATTACATTTGAGAGAAGGCAGACATCTCTACAGCCAATATCTCACACTTGGCAACTCACACCAAAACAATCCAGACTGATAAACAGCACTACAGGTGAGAGGAAAAACTGTGTAGGCCTATTTTATATAGACACAAGAGTGATATCAATCTCTTCATCTAACTCTAATAAGCATATTTCCCAAAATATCAAACTTTTCCTTTAAAAGCTGTCCAAAGCTGGCCTTGAGTGAAGCAGGGTAGAAAACCAGAGTCACGGTAGACAAATGTTACAGTAAATATTTGAGACACATTAACTAAACATGGTAAGATCAAATGTACAATGTTAAGTACCAAAACCAACCAAAGGAAAAAAAGTCTGCCATATATTCACATATTGAGGTCTCATTTACATGTTTGGATGAAACTTCGCAGTTTCCAAGCCATGAGAGGAAATACTGAATGTCCACAAATGCAAACCAAACTTTCCGGGGACACGGCAAAAACTTCTCTAACCCATCTAATGGTTTCCTTTCGGTACACTGAGCCATCTACTATACATTTAAATCATCAGGCTTTATACCTTTCTACAGACAACAGAAATGGCCCTGCCGCGTTCTCTTCCTCTCATTCACTACCTGCAATTCAATTACGCTGTGTCCAGAGTCTGATAATCACATTATCTGAAAACTTATACATAATTAAAGGGGAGTAACAATGCTAACTGACATGACTTGTTTATTTCTCTCTCCGAGTCAACAGCATTACGGCAAAGTATCTCATGTAACTCAATCTGCAGTGTTCCTCCGCTGATAACAAATCAATGCCAAGATTAATTCCCTCATTTAGAAGTAGATTATGGTTAACCCCCTCATATGTCTCTGCACGTATGGTAAGAGGATGTTGATAAGAGGGGGGAAAGAAATACACATTCTGCTTTCACTGGACTCAGTCTTAAGTTGGGGCTCACTTGGGGTTGCACTGACTCAGATTTCCAGACCTTCAGATTCCGGGGAAGCATAAATCTCCCAAAGCCTACTATCAGTGAAGGGGGGAAATCCACTTCCTTGATTCTGTCTGTGCAGTCAGCTCATACTTTGTCCTCTTATATCCTCTGGCTAAGTTTCAAGAAGACATGAGGAATCAAATATCATATAAAAGCAAAACCAGCAGCACAAGTCGTCATACATGCATTATTTGTGGTGTGTACTACAGTCGTATAAACAGACTTTGTTGTTTGACATAAAATTCCTGATATCCTGTTCTCTGTTCAGGGGAAACGCAATCTTCCTATGCGTGGGAGATGCATCAATCCCTTAGAGAAAACATCTTGGGGCCTCAGAAAAAGAAAAAAGGGGCCAGTAAGGATGAGAGGATACCCCCCCACTTTCCCTCCCTATCCCCAGTGAATGCAGCAACACAAGTCCCTTTGACATCACAGGAAGTTGATCTTTGCACAGGGTCAGCTCCAGACGGCTACCCCGTGATGCTGAACCAGATGGTAGCTGATTGTCGTCTCCCGGGGAGGAGGACAGTCTAAATCTATGTACTATTGGAGAGAGAAAACTGTAGGAGAGGAAGTGAGAGAAGAAAAAAAAAGAACTGAGTCAAAAAAAGGAGAGTGAGGAGTGGTTTGTGGTTTAGCTAAACGAGATGTAGATGTGGGACACTGCAGCCGGCTGTGGGTCAAACTGTGGAAAGAGGGTGTTAAAGCCTCACACTTGATGTATGAACGTGGCTGACCTTTCCCTGAAGGCTAACAAAGGGGACGAAACACTGGAGCGGCCAGCTGTAGAGCCCAAGCAAATGAAGCATCCCAGTGAACACATCACATGTCCTCTAAACAGTTCAACCCCTGTGACTACACTCACTGGCCCTGCCTGAGTTTAAGCGCAGTCAGTGGAGTTTAGCCTGTTAAAAGCTCAGCAAAGTGACCAAATAAAGCCCAAAAAGGCTCATGTTTACTCTCCGCTCCTGAGGAGCACTCTCTACCAGTCAGTGAGACACTCCAGATACCTGCGGCTGGGCCCATCATAATGTTTACTCTCCACCTCAGCATGAGGAAACCGTGGATTTAGGTTCTGCACAAACACAGGAATACATTATGTATACTCACACTTCTGCATACTGTGATCAGCATTTCTAAGACCTTAAACACATATAAATTAGTCTACTATAACGTCTCATTAAAAAGCCAGCACCAGTTTAGACCTTTAGAGCTTTTAAAATCTTAAAGTCTTATGTTTAAAGGTCCAGTGTGTAGAATTTACTGGCATCTAGAGGCCAGGGTTGCAACAATTAAACTTCTACTGTGTGCAAAGCATTTGGTGAACTACTGTGGCCAACGTGAAAACTTAAATGAGTCTATCTAGAGCCAGTTTTTGATTTGTCCACTCTGGGCTACTGTCAAAACAACATGACTTTGTCCATGGCAGATGACCGGCTTCATACGTAGATATAAACAGCTCATTCTAAGGTAAGGAAAATTCATAATTAGAAACTAATGAAAACATAGTCAGGATGTTATACTTCATTTCTGCCAATAGATGCCCCCAAATCCGACACACTGGACCTTTAAATTAATATGTAGCATATACTATAAGCCTACATGAGGTTAAATGTCCATCCAAATAAAAAGAAGTGCAACCCCAGGACAATGGAAGTAAATGGAATTTTGTTTGCGCTGCTAACAACAATAAAAAGTGACATTTATAAAATTGAACTGAAACATGTTTTTAGTGTCCATGTTACTGTGGAGAATCAACAGACCTCACTGTCAACAGTTTCAAAGAAACAAATTCTGTGGTATAAATAGCTGCAGTGAAAACTGTTCCTATTGAAGTCTGAGGACTATTTACAGTAATGGGTACACCATTTCTGGGGAAGAGGGGGGAAGCTGTTTTTCCTCTTTTTAAGGCTGCAGAAATCAATATTTGTATATTAACAATGGGTCAGATGACTATGTGTGAGGTCGATCTCAGTTACACACCACCCAACTCTGCAGCTCCTCTCAATTCTAGGGAGCTTTACAACATCTTTCAGCTCAATGTTTTGTTTTTTCCACTCACAACTTTAATGTTTTGGTTCAGTTTCACTCCCCATCAGTGTTGTTTCCAGCTGCAGCGGGCAGCTGTTTTCAGCAAAGAAGCTGTGATAATCCTACCTGCAAAACACCAGGCAGGAAAAGTTGGTGAATTACCAATTACTAGCCAAAGATTCAGATAGTTCCCCCAGAAGTTAAGGAAAACAATGTAGAGCTAAAAAGACTGAATGTTACTGTTACATTTGCCAAGCAGCTAACGACAAAATATAAAGTGAATAATAATGTTGTTCCCTGTCAACTCAATATGTGACAATATGATAATATATCAATGTAGGATTTAATGTCATCTAGCAGTGAGGTTGCAGAAGTAATACTTCTCCTGTGTGCCAGGCGTGTAGTAGAACTATGGTGGCTGACACGAAAACAAAATGGTGGACTCATTGTAAGAGGACCAGCTCCATATGTAGACATCATTGATTCATTCTAAGGTTATTTAAACACAACAGTTGTTATTTTGATTCAGTATACCATGCATCTCCGCGTATATTTACAAATGCAAAGTCACCTACTCATCACTGCATTCTTTATGATTTGGTAGGTTGGACATCACTGACCACTCGCAGACAGCGGCACTGGCATATTTTTGTCTATAAAGCAATAATGAGCAAACTTCCGGTCTGCCTCTGCACCCTTCTGTGTGTCAGCTCTGGTAGGTACCAACTACACTCCTCCAGGTGGTTGCTTTTTAATGTACCCCAGGTTTTAACAGATCTGGGGGAAAAATTCTCCTACTCTGCACCTTGGACATGGAACAATCTTCAAAAAGATCTGACATTACAAACACTTACATCCACTGATGAATTTAAGGGCATCATAAAGAATGTGGTGACAGAGACATGTGCTTGTTTTTCTTGAGAGGCCACTATGTTTGAA
>JAPZEB010000004.1:20784652-20796469 GCA_029783705.1 Chaetodon striatus
CTTAAAAAAAACACCCCTGAAAAAAAAAAAAAAAAAAAAAATCATTACTTTAAGCGTACCCTATATCTAGATTATTTTACTGCTTTACCTTGCCATGAGATAGGCTTTTCCAACAGGGAAGTGAGGCTGATATCTATGCTCTAATCAAAACCACCAGACTCAAATGACAGAAACAGTAATTTATGCTCACAGCACATGGAGGTGGCTGGTCTACCTACTGTCTCGGTCATTTAGTTGTTAGTCTTTGTGTGACTTCCATGACTGAACTAACATGGCGCCCACAGCAGTATGTTGGTGATGTAGCAATGACATCATGCAGAAACCTACAGACTACGTCAGGCCACATGGGGAAAAGTGACCTGGCTTGAAAGAAAAAAGCATTTTAAGGCCAAAACATCCATACTTCAACCAAAATTGGAATTTTCAGATTTGAAGAGCGCTCCTGAATAGCGACAAAATGATACAAAAAACACACACACAAAAAACAAACAAACAAGAATTTATGGAGCTGCCCTTTAAGTTTTCACTCTATGCCATCTTCTTAGTTCATGACCGAAAACTAGCAAAATTAATGGCAATACCCATCAGCCTCAGCACTGCACATTGAGAGCATTTCAGCGTGCTGAAGTTGGCATTTAACTCAAAGAACTGCTGCACCAAATGAAGCCTCATAATGCCACTATCATAGCTGTAGAGTTTAGATTTTTTTTCTCTACTGATATTTGTGTGTAGGATTAGATGCCTTGATCTAATATAAAGCCCCAAACCAGCTACATGGATCCTCTTACCCTTGCAGCCGTCATAACTTACAGCATACAGGGGTGCCTTTCTCCTCACTGTTGACACAGGGCTGTAAAGTCATGTCTACATGGCAAGTTAAGGTCAAGGAAGACAGATAAGCCTGTGTCAAAGAAGACAACAAAGTCCTGAATAAAGAACCTTTTGTCCAAAGACTCGAGGTTTCAGCAAGGAAGGAGACATCCATTCAAGTGTGGTCTACACATAAGGAAAAAAGGGGGTGGGTGAAAATGAATTTGTCTCGTGCACTTTTTTCTTTTCTCAACCTTGCATGTTCTCTAATTATCTTACTTGGATCCCTGCCATCTAGCCACTAAGTATATTGGCTAATTTTCAGCCTTATTAACATTTTCTGTAGGAGACACTCCTGTAAGGAAGCCCAGGGAAGCTTTCCACAATAGGCACACTGTAAGTTGAGAATTCAAGCTTTGCACTCTGCAACTTGTCAGTACCAGGCCCATTCAAGGATGTGACAGGGGGGTCTAGACTAGAAGAAACCTGCAGGCGATACAGGTATCAGTTAACAAGTGATTTTACATGTCTGTGGATGTTTACTTTGCTCATGAGAGAGAAAGTCTTCTCTGTAAAGCAAGTTTCCTATTTTCTTATGTGCCTTCAGTACAAATCAATTCAGCAAGCGAATAAACCATTATTCTCTTAATGCTGGCATCCAAGTGCTGCTGAAAGCAAGATAAAAGGTTATTTCATCACTGAAGTTGTTTGTCTTTTCCTTGCAGAGGATACAGCATATGGCAGAGTCTACAAAGACCAAATATGGCAAAACTCCTTCTGTTTCAATTTGACTAGTTATTACTTGTCACTATTGGTAAGTCACACACTGTATGCCTTGATTGACACTCCACCACACCCTGGCAATGAAGCATGTAATGCCTTAATAACACTGGCAAAGAAAACACACTTTTTCATAAGTAGCCGAGCGTTGAAAACAATCCGACAAGCCTGATCAGGGTAACCTTGAAAGGCATAAATAATTATGTATTCTATAAATGAACTAGAGTTTGACATTAATGACGAAGTTGTCACCCTAAATCTGAGTCAAGTTCTCAGGTAGTTGCAGTGAATTCAAGTCAAGTCAAGCAGAACAATTTTACGTCAATGCCAGTCACAGATTTTCCATTGTTAACAGGTGTGAGCGTGGAAAAAGCTAAACCTTAAAGCAATAGAGTCGACCAGAGCAAATACAGACTGATGGAAAATAGCCTAATCCTTCAGGTTAAAGCTGTTAAAGAGCTCCTGCATCCTTTTAATCAGGATGTGAAGCAGGAAGCCCCCCCCTGCCTCTCTTTACACCGAAAAGGGGATTACAAATTAAACATCCTGGATCTCCTTCCCGATAGCTTTCGACATATGCAGGAATTCATTTACAAAAATTGAATAAATTAACCATAATATGCCACAAGGTCCAAACCACTGAGAGTGAGTCACAGCTTAAATTGCACCATTTAGTTTACTGGGCCAATGGACCACACAGGAAGAGGCTAAATGCTATCAGGGAAGCAAGTTTCACAGATCAGCCACCACCCTTCAACTAATGCTTTCTTCTGAGATATTCTGAGATGGGGATTTGTTTGTGAAGCTATTGTTCCCTTCCCTGTAGGGGATTCCTCTTTTGGGTGAGCGCTGCTTGAAATGCTGCGCCTCAGAATGACCCTTAGGTCATTAAAGAAGACGCCACGCCTACAGGAGGTCTTTGAGGTAATGGTGGGAGACTCTCATCTCCAATTTGAATGCCAAAGTGAAGCAAAAGCAACAACAAAGAACAGACTGAGGCCTCTTTAATGATTAAGCGAGGGCACGAATACAAAAGTCAAAGATCTCACCCTGTCTTTCTGATATTTGTTTGTGTATCTTCAACTTTCCTGTTTTTCTCGCCTTGCTGCAATTCCTCCTTTAATCCGTGCACCACCCCTGTCCATCTCATTGACATCTCTTACATTTGCATCGTGACACGAAGATCCACAGAGCGCAGTGCTGAATACAAATACAAAAACTTATTTATCTGCAAGGGAAAGAAGGTCTCAGACTATGCCTGTTCAGTGTCCTTTCTGAACTGAACTGCAAATTTCTCCTGAGCAAGTTAGAGCGATGGTATTCATCCAAGCTGAAAGCCTCCAGGATGGAAACATGTTGGGTGCCCACTTTCCATCTTTACCTTCACTACTAAAGCTGACTTAGTGTTTCAGCAGTTCCAGCCTGAAAGGACATGTTCAAAAACTGCTTTGTCAGACGAATGAAAAACATGAGAATCAATTACAACAGAAATTAACCGGTAAAAAGTGTTTCAGTTGCTGCAACTAGCAGAAATGTAGAGTAAAGGGTGTGCAATGGCAAACATCCACAGCCAGCCAACCAAAAGAGAACATTATTTTCTTATTTGAACCCCTAATTGAGCTAAAAGTAAGTCACGCATTTGTTTCCACGCCTGTTTTCTATGGTTATCAGTCCACTGTGAAGTGAAACTAGCATACTGATGCGCAAACTGGAAACATACAGTACATGCAGATAAATAATGAAAATGAGGGGATGCATCAATATGTTTCTTTGAAGATGCTTGAAATTCTGTGTGTATTTCTGCTCTAAACTAACACACCAAACACCAAATGCTTTTTCAAGTGATTTCACTGTTGCAGACAAATCCAAAAGTCATAATAAAATCAGGAGAGTTTTGCAAGGGCTGGTACACGATACCAGGATCTCGATTGTTTGTAAAGTGGTCATAAAACTCAATTCAAGCTGTCTTACGTCAGTCTTTTTCTCATCTTTACATTCTGGACTGAACCAAGCGTGTTTAATATTATCAAAGTTTTTAGTCTTGGCTCATGCAGGTACTAAAGTTCAATGATGTCAACAAACAATCAGTGCACTCTCTCCAACACCAAACAGGAAGCAGCAAACCAGGTAGACAGTAAACACGTAGAGGACTTCGGGGAGTTCTCTTGTGCTTTGGAATAGGAGGTGAAACTGGTGGAGTTGTGGAGTAAACAAAGTTCAGCATGTATCTAACCCACAAATGTTGAAACAGTTCACAGTGGCAAAATCTAAAATGGAACATTTGTATGCAAATACAGTTCATCCTTATTGATTATACTGATGCCGAATTGACAATAATACTGTCAACATATGATGCCTTCGTCTTGTGTCTCTATAGTTCTGTGTTTTTGCACACGTGAGAAAATGTTGACATGTTGTATTTCTTAAAAGGGAGTTTGGTCTAATATTTTCCCCCAGAAAAGGGATGTGAAATAAAGTCAAAAGGAATCTGGTTGTGGTCTTGTAAATACTGACCCTGCATGGTCCCCAGTCTTTGGAAAATCTATAGTCCGTGACTAAAAATGCGCATTATCTTTCAATGTGAGTGGCTGTCAGACATTAGTTTTTTAAAAATGTCCTTTCAAAGTCTTCTAGTGTAGGCATAAGTAACAATCAGTTAGTATTTGGTCAATAAAATGTTCCTGTTGCCAGGGAGGTCTTCAAATAGCTTGTTTTGTCCTACCAGCAATGCAGTCCTAAAGATATTCAATTTAGTATCGCAAGTTTAATACATTTTTTGTGCTGATGGACTTTCAGCTTGTGTTATTTATAGAGATGCCTACGTTGGTTTTTATTATTTTTCCAATTTGACTGCACAGTCATAAAATGATCTGTCAATATAATGTGCATCCCAAACAAAATAACAATTACCAGTGAGTCATGATTTTTCAAATGTCCTTTTTTTTATCAAACAGGGGCTTCAAACGTCACCGGAAAAGGCAAAAGAATGAAATCACGCGGAATTATCAGCACTTCCCAACAACCCCTCACTTACGAGACAGACAAACATAGACAGGCTTAATAACTCATTTGGAGCTGTGGCCTCTTTCCCTTTTAACACGACACTGCATCTGATGAGATGGGAAGATAGCAGAGGGCCTTTTTTCCAACCTGAATTCCTGGGTCTCTTTCCACTGGAGACTCCACAGCTACTGGATCATGGAAAGGCCATAAATGCAGCAGATCACTTTGTTACCATGTTCAAACAAATCAGTTCAATGAGTAACCACATTTACTCACTTATTCCATGCTGGGCTCTCAATGTATGTATACAAACTACAAAAGGGGTTTTAGTAGCTGCAGTTGCAACACAATAAACACTAGTTTACTTTGAATGAGAGGCCAAAAGAAGAGCTTTTTAATAATTGAAACCAGTGATGTAGTCGGCACAATTTCTTGACTTATCAAATATTCATGGTGACATGAGAACAATACATAAAATTTTATTGTTTGTGGTTTGTTTGGACTGAAAAGCAGTGCAACCAGACACATAATTAACAGTTACAGAACTGCAGCAACTACTTGATTTTTAGGACGACACAATAGATTTACTGTATTCAGATGTGTCTTTACGGTTAAAAGTAAGAAGAAGAACAAAAGCTGCTTCACTTCTGTGTTCCCTCTCGATGACATACGCGTCTAGCCTCGGGTGCGTCTGCTGCACGGCACAGATCTCGCTTGCTCTACAAAAGTATCAGTGCTGCCAGATAACCTGCCCTCTACAGAGGCACTATTGTCCCAGAGTGAAACCAAAATCCTACACCTCGCCAGCAGCTCTCTAAAATCTCTACCACTCAGACAGGGTGCAGTTTATCAAAGCTGGGATGGAGGGCAGCAAGAAATGATCCTCCAGCTCCCACGGCCCGAACCAAAAAAGCCATATTTCCAACAATGGCTGCAGCAGATGGGAGTCTGGCAAGGTCATCAGAGGACTAGCAAAGATGCAGGAGCAGCAGCAGAAACTCCAGGGCCACTCTGGACCCTAAAACGCAGACTAGAGATTCTAGGATTACACTGGATCATAACCTATATTTCACTACCGACATCCATCTAATCCCAGAGAGTGGGCTTTAATGAAAAGAAAAGGCACGGTTTTCTGAAAGTAATGGAAAAAAAAATAGATGACTGATGAGGAAAGCTGGCTTGTTAGATCCCAACACCATGCAGAGGGAAAAGCACTTACTCAGGATGCTGAAATGCACTGCAGGAGTGAAATTTTGTCATGATTCAGCTCCACTTTTGCAGGTGTGCAAGCACATTTAAATTCAGAATGATGGAGCTGAACTTCAACTATATACATATTATCTTCCAATCTCATTCTGTCGAGAACTTGAATAACCCATTAACTCTGAAAAAGCATATTGATATTTAAGCGGGGTTTATCCTGTGCCCAAAGCGAGCCGGGGAGCCTCGCATCAAGGATTAAGGATTTAGCCGCTGACATGCTCCTGAGATTAGTTTGATCTTTCACAGGTTAACCCATAGCCCAGTTAGCGGGGCTCTCTGGTGGGTTCACCTCATATCTGTGTCTGTACTTTGGCAGCGTGGTAAAGCAACACTCACTACTGTAAGGTAGAAGACATATTTAAGCGTGTAATAAAAACTGAATCATCACCTCTTCAGTGCAATCCAGTCACAAACAGAAGGAGTCCGATTGATTCCGAGACCATTTAGCATTTCATCTGGGAAGTAAATCACCGCAGTTATTACTTGTGGTTGGCTGCCGGGTGAAGCTGTGGGCATTATTTACAACCTCCCCACATATGATGACAGTTAATAAACTGAGCATGCCAGCACGCGGGACGAGGAGCTTTTCTATTATTCAGCAAGTCCTGTCTGACTCCCACAGAAGCCATCACGCCCTGGCAGGCTGTCGCTGAGCAGAGGACTGACAGGTGGGCTTCCTGCGGGACAGGCTGCTTGCTGTCAGGTGCATTAGCAAATCTCAAATTCATTTCTAAAAGTCTCCTTAAAGGGCTTCAACTGGGGGTGGACTGACCATGTGGTAAAGAATCTGTTATGATTATCATTCAATACCTTGAATTGGGGGAAAAAAACATATTAGATATCACTGCTTACAGCTGTTTTTGTGTTACTGCGAAAACGTCCCCCTTAGTTACTGTTGCTACACCTGTCAAGTTTTCTGTCCTCGCGCAGCCAACCCAAACCCAAACACAGAACAATATGCACCACCAGATCACTCACCATCTCCATCAATTTGAAGTTTTTCTCTACTTGAGAATTCTCTGCCACTTCTCTGTGTAAACAGCTGACCAGATGTTCTCACTAGCTTCCTAGCAACACAAACACCTTCGAGTCAAACAGACTCTGCTAATAAAGATCCAACAGTCGTCCATCTTTAAAAACATGTACATCCCGGTTTGGTGATTTCAGAATAAGTCGAAGGATTACATGCTCCTTTGTGGGCTGAGGAAATTATCATTCTTCTTAAGGCTTATAAAACCCTTTGGATTATCTAAGAAACACATTGTCACTATAAGAGCAGAGCAAGACTCGTATTCTTTCTCTTTGATTTGACATTTCGAAGATACTTTGTTTTCACTGGAGTGTTATATTACAGCACCTCATGTACTGCACCATTAAATTTTAATTTAAATCTAGCTTATATTTATTACTTTAGATGGACATGAAGCTGACACATACAGACAGGTTCAGTCAGCATCAATAATCCTTCATTATTCTTCCAAACAGGAAAATAACACCTTAGATTTTCAAAATGAAAGCTGTCTACTGTCTATCAAGGCAATATTTTCCAAATTCAGTTTTAATTAAGATAAAATAAGATAGACTTTATTGTCCCAAAGGAAATTGGTCTTGCATACATGCAGTACCTGCCATAAAAGAACTGAAGTATTATTGTGTTTTAACAGATAAGGATCCATCTCGCTGACACATGATCAGATCACCCATAACATCGACATCCAGTGAAGAGCCAAAGTAAAACCAGAACTTCCAGGTTCTGTTACAGAACTAAGAAGACTTCTTTCAAACCCCATGACAATAATGATGCAGATTACCTAAAAAATCCATTCCCGGAACACAGACTTTGTCAGATGTATGTCATGTGGCTTGCAGCTATTGAAGAAATACTTCACCTCCCTCAATGACCATTTGTTTATCAGTTACTCACACCACCAGGTTGAATTTGTGAAGAAAAGTTTTTTCTTACATGCCTCCAGTGTATGGAGAAACAGCAAAACTATATCAAACCATCCACAAACGTTCACACAACATGTGCAGAAGAGTCCAAGTCTCATTTATCCAGTCGTATGCTCAGTACTTCCCAAACAGACTGTCCTTTCTGACGGGAACTGAAGTAGAATTTAAATGTATCTATGCTCCCTTCAAAGCCAGACTCCATTGACAAAAGCAGTAATTTTACCTTGCTGAACATGAGAGTTGCTGGTCTACCACTGTCTCCATCAGTTAGTTAGTGTATGTTACTGCGTCACGTCTGTGTTTTAGAGGCTTTGTTCGGATTTACTGAAGCGAATGACTTCAGTTCTTTAAGAATTTCCCTTGTTTTTTAAATTCTTCATCCACTGTGGAGGCATGCGAGAAAAACAAACTTTTCTTCATGAATTAAACATAACACAGAGTTAGTAATTGATATAGAAATGGTCATTTGTGGAGTTAAGTATTCCTTTGCGGAATCAGTTCTGCTGTTTTATGTTGAGTTAATGGATAAACCAAAAGCAAACTGGATGGCACATCACCAAGAACACACTGTAGAAGCCTCCAGCTACTTTTTCTTTAATCGATAACAAAAAAAAATTAATGTATGTGTTACTTGTGTTCATCAGGATGTAGAACAACCCACATATTCAAGCATTTGTTATCCGGCTGTTCCAGTTTGGAGAGTTGATGTGATGTAACATAATTGGAGCTTGACATCTTGTTCAAATCAAGTTTTGACTATTATGGACACTGCGTGTTAGGAAAACACGGTGTGCCACACAGAAACATCTGTCTTAGCCCCTGGCCAAAAACAAAAACCAACAACAACAACAACAACTAAAACTGTCAGACCATATGGTGGAGCTCACATTTCCCTGGAAATGGAGATGAACAGTAATTAAACCAAATTGTGCTGCATACCATGACTATCATTACAGCTGCTCATTTCTAATCTTCTGTGGTCTTAATAAAATTCTAAAATCCTTATTTACTGTGGGAGACTTGCTGCAGCGTGAAATGTGCGCTGTCTAGTTTGTTTAGAAGCCCAGAAATATTTAGGAACTCTGTCTTTTTGGCTCACAAACACTTTTGATTTGTTATGGTTCTCTGAAAACCGGCACTGTCTGGTTGTTACTTGTTGGAGCAGACGGGAAAAGATGCAACTTGCACGTGCGGTGCTGGCACCGAGCACACTGTGCTTATCTGCTTATAAGAAGGAACAACAGTGCAATGAGTGTGGACAATGATGATTCATAAGAATAGGAAGTCAAAGTCATTAGGGAGCAAAGTGATACTTCTGGTCACTTTCCCCCTTGACATCTGGCCTGCATGAGGTCCGAGTCACTTGAGCTACATGTGGAATATATTTAGATATTTCCAAGTTTCAAATCTGAGTCAAATATCGCCTCGAACTTCGAGACTGAACTTTCAGATATTAAAAGAAAAAGACAAGACAGAAAGAAAGCATTGAAGTAAGTCAAAACACTGCCATGTCATTTAAGAAAATAGCATTTATGTGACCTTTACTTCAGGGTCAAAAAAGAGAACTGCAAGCAAGCAAGACAAACCAAGAACCCTGTTCCTCCTACTTGTTTTCATACTTTCCTCAGCCTCACCGCTCTTTCCAGACTCTCTCTGCTTTCTATCATGTCTGCAAGTAGGATGAAATGACTGACTGTCTTCACATTATTATCTAATTTCATCTGATGACCAGACACAACTGGGCACATGGAGGAGATTTTATGTAAGACGATGCTCAGAATATATTTTAAAAAATGAATACATGTGAATGGGCAACAAAGGTAAATCTCAAATGAGACAATTACATGGCTTTGTCTTATGTATAAGAAATAGTTACTGGGTGCATCAAAGAGCTTTTTAGTGTGTTTCAAGGTGACAGCATCGTTCTCCTTTTTTATTCTATTTTTGCCTACAATTAGGTCAAACACTGCATAAAGACAAACATGCTCACACTGCTCACAAACAGACCCAAAATTATACAAAAAAAAGACAAAAAAAACAAACATTAAGTGACAAGAAAATGAAGTACGCCAGTAAATTGCACAATCCACATCCCCTCCCTGCAGCATCATCTTCAACGTGGTGCAAATTTGCGCACTTGGGTCATCGTCATTTCACACGGGATGTGGCACAGATGCGTATTTACGCACTTTTCTATTTGTCCAATTAACCTCAACTTTCCAGCACACACATACACATACACACACACATGCGGCTGTAATCCTTATCCTAAACTATAATCCCGCGTTCGTACTGGACGCTTAACTTTTCTTAGAGCCTCTCTGTAACTTTTCCCAGGTCACAGGCTCAACAGCGAGACGGTGAGAAACTTTTTCTCCCACGCTGGATCAAGTTTCTCTGCGGCTTTTTGAGCGCTCTGTGATTTCTGTGAGATTTATGTAAATGCCGGACAAGCGCACAGAGAAGAGGAAAAGCGAAAGCCTGCTTGGGCATTACAACCCAGCCACGTACTAGTGTAATAGCTCCCCGACATACCTTTCTTTTCCGCCAGAACAGAGCAGCCCAGGCACAGCAGAGAGGTGAGACTGATCCACTTCACTAAACGGGTTGCCATCGTGTTTTTGGAGCTCCCGGTGAGAAGGTGTCATTCCATGCCAAACACACGCGATATTCCGCTTTATCAAAACTCAGAAATCTGTAGGTTTTTTTACTCTCGTCAAGTATAAGACTTTTCCTTCCCTAGGAAACTTTGACAGCTCCTCCTCCTCGCAGATATCTCCAGCAGTCCGAGGGAGCTCGTGCGGCGAGGACAAACTACTGGCTGCTCTGACGTCAGCAAGAGGGAGGATAGATGCGCCTCTCAGACTGCTCAGGTAGGTGTGGATGGTTTTTACAGACAATATATGCACACTGTTGTAATAGGGTTTACGGGAAAAGTCTGCAATACGGAAAAATAAATAAAATCTTTCTGAAGGGGTCACAACAGGTTGCAAAATGCCAAATAGCACAAGTTATTTAATTTGCTGTCATTCCCAAGTTTCTCTAACTGATGCAGTGATTGACAAAAAGCTGGATAAACTTTCTGTTGTGAACAAAATGGTCTGTTTTCTTAAAATTATGTAGCTTGGATACACTGAGCTGGGTGAAGGAGGAGATGGAAAAGGCAGATAAGCCAGATAAACAAACTTTATGCAACATTTTAACAGCAGAAAAGGTTGTTTTGTTTTATGTTAAAGTTGATTTCATCACTCATAGTTCATATTTTTGAGTATTTACTAGACACTGACTGTCGGGGAATTTCTGAGGCTGATGCTGATATTTTAGACTCTAAAAATCTGATACTGATATTTTTATTTTTATTTTTTAAGACAAATACTAAATGTTTTTCAGATCTCTCCATGGCAGTGGTTCCCAACTGGCCCAGGCACGGGGTCCAGATTTCTCCTCAGTCATCAGTTCAAGGTCCACACAGTTTAATACATTCAGCACCATACTTGCATTTGACCATGCTGTTAAGCTAGTTTGTTGTCTCTGCTAAGTAGCTGTCCATTTGTCACTCACTCTACAGCAGGAAACAGCACTTCAAAATAAAAAGTTTTGTACCAGAAATTCACTGCACTTAAAAAAAATTGAGTTTTTTCTACAAACTTGACATGTTTCAGAATCGCTTGCGGGTCCATTCAGAATGGACCCACGACCCACTTTTGGGCCGCAACCCAAACCCCTGGACCTTGACTGGTAATAGATTTTTGAGGCTGACAGTAAAATTTTAGAGTTTAAAAGTCTGATATGGGCTCTTTTTTTCAGAAACACATAAACATTAAATTTGGTCATTAAATTATTAATTTTTTTTATCAAGACAAGTACTCGGCGAAATAAAGAAAATACATTTTCTTATATCTCTCTGGTAGATAAACCACAAATAGAGTGACTGTCCCCATTATGACCTCAAACATATATTTTGATTTGGGGGTCCTCTGCCAAATAATTTAAAGCATTAAACATGGA
>JAPZEB010000004.1:20796569-20812620 GCA_029783705.1 Chaetodon striatus
TCCAAAGACATGCAGGTTAATTGGTGACTCTAAATTGCCCGTAGGTGTGAATGTGAGTGTGAATGGTTGTCTGTCTCAACGTGTCAGCCCTGCGATAGTCTGGCGACCTGTCCAGGGTGTACCCTGCCTCTCGCCCAATGTCAGCTGGGAGAGGCACCAGCACCAACGTGACTCCCAACACAATCAGCGTTACTGAATAAATGATAAACTTAATTTAAGTA
The DNA here is from genome assembly GCA_029783705.1 of Chaetodon striatus. Classification (NCBI taxonomy): domain Eukaryota; kingdom Metazoa; phylum Chordata; class Actinopteri; order Chaetodontiformes; family Chaetodontidae; genus Chaetodon; species Chaetodon striatus. The sequence continues at coordinate 20,796,791 of JAPZEB010000004.1, forward strand.
GCACTTGTTTGACACTACTTGCCATGAGCTAGTTCATGAACTTCATGAACATTAATATTAGCTTTAAAAACACAACTTTCAGAAAAGTGGATTAAATGTGTTTAACTGGGTTTCCGTCCCTCCCTGCCTTTAATGCTCAGTAGTTATAGTTTAAATTGAGATGGTTGCACTCTTAAGTTGCCCCTGGCATTACTCTCTGATGATATTTCTATAGGGAGTAAGGCTTTTGATGTTGCTTTGTCCCCTTCAGCATGCGTATGGAGAGGAAAACAAAGTCATGAAAACATGTTTTGATTAATTTGCATTATGCAAAAGGCCTTTTTCGCAGCAGACATTTGGACTCGAAAAGCACAACCCTAACAATGGCTCAGTTCAATTAAGCCACTAGGTGAACGAACATGCACAATATCAGGACCCTGAACAGGCACACCTAAATGGGAGTGGAGTCATTTTTAATACTTTAATTACACCTGTGGTTTTCCTATTATGTCACATCAGAGGAACAGCACAAAAATGACCACAAATTATCTGAGATAAAGCTTTATGGTGCTGAGTGTTATCAAAGACTGGCCAGAGACTCAGAGGTGTAACAACAGGGTCATTTATTTTACACAAATATCTACTTCTGTTGGATTTGTACACACACACAAACACACACACATACACACAAAATGTTATGTAAGTGTCCCTGGAGCTATTTCAGGTGAACACCTAGATATAGAACGTTAAAGAAAAAGATGGTGATGACTCACCTGGGACGTCAAGCCTTCTGACTGACTTCTTGGGGGTTTTTATTGAATTTCACCTGTACTGTAACAGCAGAGCTCAACAGTGAGTTCTCGCATCCTCAATTCACCCTTTCCTGCTTCTTCGTTTGTTGATGTGCTTGAATGAAAGACAGCCTTCAGTATCAGTGTCATGCAGGGGTTGAATGGACAAAATGTCAAGACCTTTGACAGAGTGTCCGTCTTATCAGAGTCGAGTCTAATTGGATGTCAAGCTGCGTAAATGTGTTTGTTGTTGTACACAGATCAGACTCTATGGGGACAGGAGTGATAGAAATCATTTCTCACACTGGTGTTTATTTCATTACTGCGGCCTAATGGCTCGGCAAATCGTCTTTGGTTTTACTGTTGGAGGAAGAGGTTATTGTGCTGGGTGAAATTATGACCATTTTCCTCGAGGAGAAATTACCTAATGTGAGGCTAACGTTTCACAGGAGACGGCACAGTTAGCTATTTTCAGTGTGCTGCTGTGTGGATGTGATGCAAGCTGCCAGTTTGACTGTTCTAAGTAGTGCTGTCATTGGGAAACAGAAAAATAAATCCATGGCCTTTGTCGTTTGGGTAAGTCAGGGGGAAAATTGTAACTGGAGGAGCTCCACTGAGTGAAAAAGTTATTCCCTTCACAAGGTTTTAAATAGTCCAAGTCTCATAAAGAGGATCAGGAGAGGTCAAATATTGTAGTTATACATTTAATGAAAATCAGATTTCTGCTTCACTTCAGGGTCATTTATTTGAATCTGACTCAAGGGTTGGTTTTTAATGTTTTGAAACCAAGGCTGGCCACATAGTAAGTCACAATGGAGGCTCGTTAAAGGAAAAAGAAGTTAATAAATCACCTTGGCTTCTCACCAGATTTCTACACTGCTGGTCAACGTCTCAATTATGCAATGTTCCACAGTGAGAAAGAAAGATGTCCCAGTAGTTGCAGCCTTTCATATCGCCATCCATCGCTGTCCTGAGGCTCTGTGCGGTTTGCGCAGGCCTATCCATAGCCTCACACTACAGCTGTCTGTCAGCCAAGCAGAAACACTAAACAAACAGAGAATAATGGCCAGACCACTGGGGATTCAAGAGAGAGAGTAAGAAAAATGTGAGACAGAAGAAGAAAGTGTGTGAAAGAGCGGAGAGAGATGACAGCTACTGGCTGGCAAAGCAAATACAAGTCCCACCTTGCAATATTCTCACATTTTCCATCTCTTATGCTCAGGAAGTACTCCGCACCTGAAGGGACATTTTCGATTAGCACCACGTGTCAATTAATGCAGCTCATATTTTTTTCAGGTACAGTAAGAGCCAAACAATATAAGACTTCTCAGAGGGTAACGTTTACAAAAGGAGCCTTATTAAGTGGTTCAGTGAGGCAGAAAGGTTATGTGACTGTGTTGTGAGGGGAGACGACTCACTGTCCTGAAGGTCGGAAGTCTGCATGCATGACAGGGCCCCGATGGACCTGCAACATCTCAGTACATTTTTGCAAAGAAGAAAAAAAAACATGGGAAAAACATGCACAGGAAAGTACCATCCCCCCACTAACAACATTACCATTTGTGAGTGTCTTGTACATAACAGGGAGATGAGCTGCAGAAGCAGGAAAGGAGAGCACAACATATGGGATTATATAGAGTTCACTGTCACTCAAAGGCCCAACATCTGCTGCATTCACCCAAACAGACATCACGCTATTAGTGCTTCAGAAAATAAATATGAGATGAGAGATCCAAAATGAATATCACCGGGAAAAGGAAAGCTTTTTTTTTTTTAATTAAAAAAAAAGAGCACAGTATTAAAAGATGTTGGGAGCTTTAATCACACATCTGGATACTTTCTGAATTTCCTTCTGCTAAATCTGTTATTTGCACCTGAACTTAGGCAGCTCAAAATGACCCCCCAGTATATTGATGAAAAATATAATTTAAAAAAATTGTTATGCTGCGGCAGGCAACCACACAATGCCATCCAAAATAATCATTACCAAATGTAATCATGATTATAAACAAACTTCACAAAATGCCGTTATTATTATTACTGGCTCTAATATTACTGTGTACTGCAGTCCCGTGTGTTGTTTGTCCAAGTGGTGTTGCCGTACACAAACAGAAGCTGTTGCCTGACTTCTGAGGGTACAATCAATGTCAATCACTGTACTCTATTTTTTATTTCATTGCCTTCAAATGTATTAAAAAGTGGAAAACTGAAATGTAATATGAGGGTTATGTACGTTATATCACTGTTGACTGTTTTAGTTTTTTGTAAAGTGTCAGTTTCATTTTAAAAAAGTCATTAAAAATGTCATAGTATGTTATGTCATAATAAAGCCACAGCGTGTGCCCTTGTCTTGTGCAATCCTCCAACATGTTCTCATTGCAACTGGTCAAATACTGCCGCTTTGTCTGTGGACCTAAATGTTGAAATGTGATGCACTGTACCTTCTTGCATCAGTTTTGGATGTTCTTGGATGGCATGTCCACTGACGTTTGTTACATGCATTGTGTCATTTCAAAATACACTTCCTTTTTCACTAGAAATGTAAAGTCTCTGCTTGCTAGATGCATACAGTCTTTTTTAAAATGAAAATAAAAAGCAGGTAAAACACTTCATTTTAAATTTCATTTCCTCAAGTTTAGGCAACAAAACATGTGGTTAGGTTTAGAAAAAAACATCATGGCTTGGCTTACAATAAGTACGGATGCTACTGACGTCATTTAACATCATGTGACGTACGTCACTACTGTAGCATACTGCACATACTAGCACACTATGTTGTTATTAAAATCACTCTATTGAATTGGTTTCACACAGGAAATGAACAGGAGGCTCCTGAGTGAAAGTCCAAAGTTTGTTTGTCCTATACACCCGTACTGTATATAGGAACTGTCACGCTCTTTATGTTACGGTAGCTGCCAGCAGCTGGTATGTTTCATAACGCCACAAAAGGTGCCTTTGTGTGTCGGTATCTGACGCGGACGTCCACTGACAAAGCAGCAGTATTTGATGTACTGGGAATGAGCCCTCAATCATATGCTAACCCCCTAAAATGGCACTCATTCATCCAAACTTTGAGAACCTTGATCTAACCCAGTGTGCAACCAACATTGTTAGTCACTGCCCAAGCGCCGGATTTCGACAACTTTGGAGTGAGACCAGGTTGACCAAAACCCAACATGTGCAAATGATCATAATGTTAACATCGACACAACGTGAAATTCTAATGTAGACATTTAAAGACATTATTAGTCAACTCAATATTTATTCTCACCAAAAATTAGCTGCTGGGAAGATTTTTGTTTCAAAATGCTCTAAAATGGTCAGTTTAGCTGATAAGTTTCCAAAAATTTCTCATGGGGGGACTTCCCACTAGACCCCTCTTGAGGGTTGGGTTGCAGAGGCGGTATATTGGATATGGTCCCCCTCCTCATTATGAAATAGGTGACTACAGGCCTGACTCAATACTGTCTACTGTCATCACACACAACACAGTTGATGAAAAGTGTTTCACAGCCCAGACAGACAAAAGAAAGGAGAAAAACATCAAAACATCAGCACATTAGCATCTTTCTGTATCAAAATAATCTTGATCCCAGCAACTTCAAAACCTTTGTGCCTCATAATTCACTATTGATATTTTGTTATACAATTCATTTGAAAGGTATTTAATTATTGCCCAAAGAACAAATAATACAAAAAAAAACAACAAACAAAAGCCTTGAAGAATGACAGCATTGTGCAGATACACTAAACTCTATCACACTCTTGTGTGATATTGCCTCCAAAAGTAATCAAATAAGATTCAGACAATTAGATGTTTAATTTCAGATGTCCTTGCTCTAAATCTCTGCACTATTTTAGGCATTTGTCACTGCTGCCATATCTCTGACATGTGAGATAAGACGTGGATTAGATGTGACTGAATCCATAAAAGCTTTAATAATAGCTTTCTAAATCCTGTTTTCAGTGGTATGGCTGAAAAGCCTCGGGCGATCCGAACAAACTGTCAAGTACCAATTAATTAGGTTTAATTAGAGAAGCCAGTGAGATTACCTTGTATCTCACCATCTGCCCCCCTGAGGGGAATTCTTCTTCAGCTTAACTTAAATAGTAAAGGCAAATATTTGAATGTATGAATGGATTGTTGTTTTGTGGTGGTAAGTACACACACACACACACGCACACACACTTTGTTTTTTCCTCCTATGAAAAACAGCGAAACATGTGCATATCTTATTGCTCTGTGTTTTACCGTTTCCTAAAGAGGCCCCCAGTCTTTGGCTCTGAGCCATCTTCACTTGCCAGAGCATGTGGTCTCCATGGCAGCCCGTTGGGTTACACAGTAAACACCTCAAAGTAAATGAATGAACCAGTTTTAATCCAATAGAATCCCTTTCTCGACTTCTCAACCAGTCACCTCCTATTTCATAACGTCGAACACCTTGTTCGCTGTTATGAGTAATGTGAATGACTTCCTGAAGGTTTCACATGACCAGATGTCAAAGGCAATTTAGCAATTTAGGTCTGAAAGAAATGAAATGTGGGTGGTATGCCATGCTTATAATAACAGTGATGATAAGTTTATTTATAAATCAGGAAGTTTTTTAAAGGAGCCAAACACAATAAAGAAAGTTCAGTGAAAGGTTTAATCAAATATGAATTAAATGGCAACACACACACACACACACACACACACATATAAAACATGCATAAACAGAATAGTAGGGCTTGGTATCTTTAAAAAATATATACAATACCAGTACCAAAACCAGTAAGTCATACCAACTTCAATTGAATACTTCATTCAGCACCTTTTGTTTTCTGCTTCATTTGATACCTGGTATGTGAATGGAAGCATTCAGTTGCAGACAATGCCACCAGATGCCAAAGACGTTTAGCATTTTTGCGCTCCAGGTTCCCTGGTCTCTGAGCCAATGGATTTCTGAATGAGTTTTTCGTTAGATGCCTGAAATACGGTTTGTGCGAGCTTAACAGACTTTCACATTTTGTTCTATGACATAAAATATGTCAGTAAATGTCCTACTCATGACTTTTGAAGGCTTTAGGTGTCTTTAAAAAGGTGGTTGCTAACAAGTGAGACTACAGAGCGTCATCAAGCTAAACATAGCATTAGGGCATCAGTGTGGTGGCGATGTTAATTCATGCGGCCATAGTTTACTTCCTTTACAGCCTAATGTTAGCTTTTTACTTTTGGTGATTGCATTAACACTTTAAAAATTATAAAAGTGGTGTTTATTTGTGAAAAGTATCTTGCTGAACAAAACATGTGAGTAACATAAACGAGTGTTTGCAACAGGGCTTATCTTCTGCAATAATCCAAAATCCAATGTAAAAATCCCATATGCTTTTTGTTGAGGGAACCAGGGTGATGCCAACTTCCGTGTGGTCGCATAAAAAAAACATCATCCCTGCAGCACTGTGTTCCATCATATACACCTTGACTTCCTTACGGCTTGACTTTACCACACCACAGACTGTATGGGTTGTAGCTGCTGCTTTAGTGGGCAAATCACATGCTACACGAAATTGAACAACACTTGTGGTGATTGGATGTGAGTAAAACCATATGTACAGTCTGTTTTTTTTAGCTCTGGATACAGGAAGGATTGAATGTAGGTATTGTATGCCTGGAGAAGTTTAGATACTACTGGGTTACTTTGGGTCGATACCTTGAGAGTATTTTGTACTGATCACCAGCCCTACAGTATGCACATATATACACACACTCACATTTATAGTATACAGATGCACTAATGTTAGCCAGTGAAAGACAATGGAATTTGGAATCAATGTTATTATTAATATGTAGTGTAGAACAGGGTTGGTTGTCATGTTCCTTAGATCTCACTCCTTAGAGGGCGCTGTTAAAAATGTTTTTACTGAAATTTTCAGAATCAGGCTCAGAGGTCACCTACAGGGTTACTTCTGGAATAAGACGCTTGGCATTGAGGTGAGAGGACTTCACATGTTTTTCATGTAAAAATATAAATATCCAACTCTTCTGTGTTTCTTGTCCAGGCTTTTACACACTGGGTTTAACATAAAACAAGCATTACCATCAAAAAGCATGAAATGAGAGATAGCGATTTTTTTCGTAGCTTGGTTACAACATGTGGTTGTTTGCTCAGTTGCCAGTAAAAATCATAGCTAGGTGGATGGGAGGGGTGATGGATGGGTCCAACAAATACTGTCTTTCACCTGTGAGTTAGTTACTGGAGGAAAAAACCTAAATTTGTGTCGTTGTACTGATGTCGTCCATTTATTTTGAAAGAGACTGTATGTAAATGGTAAATTTCCTGTGAAAACAGAAGTGTATTTTGAAAGACGACGATGCATGTAACAGGCATAAGTTGACACGGCGTCCCAGAACATCAACAACCAACGCACCCAGGGTACCTTTCACGTCGTATCTGGACATGGAGGGTCCATGACCAAACATCAATATGTGACGAGGTCGGAGTGAGAATGTGTTGCCATAATGTATTTGTTTTTTGATAGAATAAGCTTAAAGAGAGTAAGGTCAGTCCATTCCTACCTGACTCTTTTGGCTGTAGTTACACACTAACAGGGAACCTATGAAAGATTTAGTTGGAAGAAGAAGAAGTCCTTTATTGTCATTGTTCCAGTACAATGAAATTTTTAAAAGCCACAACTGTACACAGTGCAAGTAAAAAGGTACAAACAACTGACAACCCAGAAAAATACCCCAGTCATGTCACCAATAAAGCTTTTGAGGAATTCAAATGAAAATAAAAAGTGTGACAATGAACCATATTCTCCCCTATTTAAATGCAATGTGGCAAACCTCTTAAGGCTGTGCTAGTGTAAAAAAAGTTACTATATCAGTCATTAAAACTGTTATTATAACAATTACTAGTAGAGCCAAAATCTTTATGACAGACAAAAGATCTCTAGATGTGTAGAGGGCAACACACACACACACACAACTCGCTTTGTCTCCTTTGTGGTGCAGGGACTCAAAGATCCAATTCCAAAGAAAAAAGTCATTTGCCACAAAAACACATCATCTCTGTGTGGATTTATTTAAAAAGAGTTGACGCTTCAATCATAAGCATCTATCTCAAGACATATCAACCATCATAAAGTGATACAGTACTTAAATACAGCCCATAATTGCATGATAAAGACACAAGATGACTTGTCAAAGTTCACTCTGTCCTGTAGGTGAGGCCAACCCTTTTGGTCCCTGGTTATCTAAAGAAAACGTGGGTATCAGACTCAGTGAAAATGTGCTTTCTGTGATGCTCTTGGACTGTGAGTGTCAGGAGAGTTTAATCTCATTAAGGTGACATCTCTGATCTTTGACGCAGCCTTTATGGTTGATGGAGCTTTGATTACCACAGTGCACTGAAGTGATTTGGTGCTGACTGTGGCACAGTTGGGGCGAGGGTCTACGTTCCCACAGCTGGTGCCACGATTTTCCGGTAAAAGCGTGGCCCAGTCCGTTAAATCCATTGAAATCAGTGGTGAGAAAGTGTCCCTAACTGCAGGAATCTCTGAGTCATTCACAAGTGTGAATAAAAGGGATCAAAAGATTGACCGTTAGCAGACTGGCTGCAGCAGTGCAGATTTTTGCATTGGACCGCAGTTACAAAAAAAACCTGCCAAGCCACAAATGTGTCAGCTTGGCAGATGATATTCTTTCCAACTCTCACTTGTGACAAGTGATTGATAGAATGAGATCATGGGTGTAATCGGCTAAAATGTAGATTTCTCTGCAGGTAGCCACACTCTTTCCAGGGCAACACCAGACTCTGAGTCATGAGCCGTGACTCCTTGAAGAGACAAATGAGATGGCTCCTTTTTAAAGGACTGTAATGCCTTACAAAAAAAACTTTTAGTGTTATAAAGATTCTATCACGAGCTTCTTCCTCACTCCTCCCCATATGTCCTTTCTGCCTGTCGCATCAAATCAATGTCAGATCAATTTCTCGGCTCATTAGTTCATGTGGGGCGGATTCAGGTTCCGGTGTGCCTTGTGCCCTCAGAGGTTTGCAAGCAAACAGCTGACGGCCATATTCCTCAATGAAACACCGCCATCTTGTGGCTCGTTCGCTCGGGGCAGGTTGTTGTAGCATATCCGGGCTATAAATAGCTGTAGGAGCTATAAATGTCTTGAGAGGCTGTCGGGTCGTCTGTTCTGGGTCTTCAGGCCAGAGATCAACACATGGCTGAACTGTGGGACAGATATTTTAAGATAATGACACTAATGGCCAGCTTTTGTCCTGATGATGACTAAGATCAGGTGACTGGTTAATTTCTGAAATACTGGCAAGGGGCAGGCTATATTTAGATTCTTAAAGGGTCACTGTGCAGTTTTATTAGTGCACATAAAGGTGATTTGGCTTCATGGTTTATAAAGGCATCAGCAGAGGAATGTAAGCTCCATCAGTGCACAATCTGGATGTAGGCCCTTTGTTTACAAGCAGGAATTTAAGATCAAACCATCTGGCTGCACATGTGTGCCTCAAACTGCACATAGACGTTGTTCTTACAGGGAAAAAGTCAAACGTACAGGCAGTTCTGAAGAATGGCATTTCATCTCTCATGCACTCTGTAGGGCAGCTCTCATGATGCTGCCAAGCAGCGCTGCGCTGTGTGAGAAATCAAAGCGCAGGCGTCGAGTCGGGAGGGAGCCTATCTTGCGCAGACTGGGTACTGTACATGGCCATTGATGCTGCTGGATAGATGTAGCCCCTGATGTAAATAAGAATGGCGAGGGCAGCGGGTCTAACATGCCGCGTTATCTCTGCTTGACATCGGAACATTTTCATGCCACCATCGGGATTTTTTTTATATTCAAAAACGCGGTGGCCTTTTCTGGTTTTCATCTGAATCTGCCTTGACAGCTCGCCTGATGATTTTCATTTGACACAAGAGCCAAAGCAGACGGGCGGCTTCTTCTAATAAACACTCGGGAAAAACAGGTCATTATGACCTTAGTATCCTCCAGTAAAAGAAAACCATCGGATTGTTTTTACGCGGCAGCATTCTGCTTGCATTTTTTGCTTTGGATTTCGTGTGCTGTGTCCGGAGAGGAGGATCATCAGTTCAGCGTTGAGGTAAGATAAATGGCCTTCCCTCCCTGGTTATCATAAATGACCGTGCTCTCTCCTCCACATCATCCGCTTCAGCATGAAAAACATACATATATATATATATAGATATAGATATAGCCTGTATCATGTATCGACTCCCCACGCTACCCGTGGGCACAATTACCATAACGCATAACATGGATACATTGTAAGCCTATCAGGAAAGCTCACGCTCTGAACGGCGAAAATATCGCGCATTCCTCATTTGTAGAGTGCAATGAAACAGAAGGATGCTCATTTTATTACACTGCGGTCCATGAGCTGAGCTGATCCAGCCTAGCTGATCCTCAATGTGCAACCCAGATATGATTGCACTTAAAGAGTGGTCTATTTTAACAGAGATGTCCTGCAGCATCATGCTTTCATTGCTATATATACTTCTGTGACAGGCCAACATAAAGTCAGACATGCTTTGGCAGCATCATGGTGTTGGAGGAGATTAAACATTTACAGACACAAGCTGCATAATATAGGATTTTCTTTTTCTGTATCTTATTAATTGATGTCATTTTCATCCTCACCTCAGGCTCCCCCCCCCCCACCCCCTCCCTCCACTCTGAAGAAAATAAATGCTGAGGCTGACAGTCACACAAACACATCATTATTCAATTTTATGGCTCACTGAAATCTGCCCGATATCTCTCTGAGATCTGTGCCTTTGAACAAACACACACAGGAAACACGCCCACAGGAGAGAGGAGAGGGGAGAGAAAAAAAAGGATAAACAAGGCGTTTAGCTCAGCAGAAAGAGGGATAGAGGCAGAAGCGGGGGGGAGGGATGGACAGAGGAGACAGCTAGTCAGATTAGCTAGCTGGAGCATATCTCATAGGCTGTGTAGTGATGGGGAGGCAGCTGGTTGGCGTGCAGACAGCTGTGGATAGCGTGGGCACCTCGTGGCCTCTCGGCTTCAGGATTGAGTCTGCCAGTGACCCCTGGATGATGCTCGGCCTCACCTCTCTCCTCTGTGTCAAGCCGCACTCTCGCTTTGTAGGGCAAGAGGAGGCAGGGCCACAGTCCTGCACATGTACGCTGACCGGCAGCCGCAAGACACAACCACTGACTAAGGTCACTAGGAGGGATTTAGATGCAAACAGTTTCGCTGGTGTCCGGGGAGCCTCTGAGCAAATATACTCAGACAAACCTAAACCACTGCTGGATAGACAAACAACCCTCTATTTAAATATAGATATAACAACAGCAGCTCATTCTCAGTGCAGTTCTCTTCTGATGACAAAAAAGTATTGTGGCAATGGTTAGTCACCTCACAGCCTCTTGTGAAGTACAGAATGAATGACCTGCAGCCATGTTCTTATAGGTGTTTATTATGGGACTGGCTACTTACTGGGAAAAAAACTGGGTTGGGTGACTGAACAAATAATACTTTACCCTCATTAAACAGCTCCTGTGCCCTTGAGCAAGGTACCCGAACCACTGCGGTGGAGGAATGTCTTTGAACTCGACAGCCTCCCAGCCTTAAGTGAGATATGAATGCTGACAAAGAGAATATATTGAAACAGTTTCTTGTGGGACCAAATCTAATCAAACAGAAAATGAAGGAGATTCAAGTTCATAGCTGCTGCAAATGGGAAGACTCTCTTTTATAGCCTTTCACTTTTGACAGCTCGCTTGATGCATGTACATTGTAGCGGATGATTAACTCATTTATTATCCGAACAAACTTGCTAAATGCAAATGTGCAGCGTCCTGGAGGTGATTTCAGCCCAGGACCCTTTTTTGCATGTCATCTCCTACTCCATCCTCCCGTTTTATCTCCCCTCTGAGTTTTCTAATAAAGGCAAAGACTCTAAAAGAAGTCTTAAAATAGCCATAACACAAAGGCCCACATCTTTCTCCTCCTTCCTCCTGGCAGGGATGGCTACAGAGGTATGGCTACCTTCCCCGCACAGAACCGGGAATGTCTGTCCTGCGCTCGGCCCACACCATGCGCTCAGCCATTGCTGCCATGCAGCGCGTCTACGGTCTCAATGTCACAGGGACACTGGATGAGCAAACCAAGGAGTGAGTATACACACATGCTCGCACAAACTCAAGCCAAGGTGCACATGTACTCTCACTAGGCCACTGATGTCACATTAATGCAGATGCTGCGCCCATTCATTTGAAAAAAAAAAAAAAAATGCAGTGGCTATCAATATTTGAATGAATTAGTGGAGGACAGAAATAGAGATGTTCATTTCACCCCCCATCAGCTCGTCTGAAACAACCACAGGTGAAGGTTTTTAACACTGTTCCTTCTTCTCATTTTGCATGATGATGCAGTGATATCACGCTGAGGTGAGAATTAATGTTTTGCCTATGTATTACAGTACGAGTGTTCTGTATTTGTGATAATCTGATGGTGGTATGAATGAGAAAACACTCACTCACTGTATTAGTGGCTGTAGTTTGGAGTAGTTTTAGTGGTATGTTGCACAACACTTCCTTATTTTGCTGCTGTGATTATGGCAGGAAGAGAACTACTGAGTTCACTTCAGTGCTTTGTGTTGTCTCGTGATGGTGTTTGCCTTCCTACTCTTATTTTTCAAACTTGAGTCACCTTCTCTTCTCTTCTCTTCTCTTCTCTTCTCTTCTCTTCTCTTCTCTGCTAAGTTGGATGCAAAAGCCTCGCTGCGGAGTTCCAGACAAATTTAAAAGTGCCGCGAGGTCACGGAAGCGGAGATACGCGCTGACAGGACAGAAGTGGCAGCGTACACACATCACCTACAGGTGAGAGATAGTGGAGGCAGTTGTCATAGCGACCATTGAGTTCGCCAGCGCTTATTGTGGGGTTTCAGATGTGCCAGTGTTAATTTTCTCAGCTCTCCTCTGTCTCGCATCTCCTCCTCTTAAACCACCTGGGATCACATGCTCTGTGTTGTCATAGAGACAAATACGTCACATATGTGGTGGCACACACGCACACAAAAATATCGCCAACATCACACATTCAGATTCACACATAAATGGGCCTGTGAGTATGTTTGCTCTGCGGTTTATAAATAGCTTGCTGGCGAAATGAAAAATGAGATCAGGCAGTTTTTTTTTTTCTTTTTTTGTTTAAATCCGCCTCCATTCATTCTTTTCATAAAACAAAACAAACAGTTTTAGCTGAGTAGCATGAAGATTGAAGGCTTTCCTCTCCCTCATATAAAATTGTTTGAGAATCCTGAGTGTAAATTGTCCGTAATCTCAGCAGAAATATTCAAACTCTCATCTTATCTCGCCTGATTAAGCTCCAGCTTTTAATAGGTTCTGAGGAGAACTGATAAACGGGTCTCTGGCACAACTGCAAATTGACAGGTTACAGCAGTAATAGACGATAACACTGTCAATTTATTCAAATCCTCCCTTCCTCCACGAATTTGAATTGATGAGCCACCTCTTCTAATGGAATGTCAATCAGTGCTGAGCCAGTGCTGCTGCTGACTGCACTTTATTCAGGAAAATGAGTGGAGAGAGAGGGAGAAGATTTCCCATTTCTCTCTGCCTGCCAGGGACTGATAACGACTGCTGTGTTAAAAGTTCAGTAAAAGCTGCCGGGCTTGAAATAGTTGTGTCAAGTGCAACTTTTTTTTTTAGTGTCTCCTCATTTTGAAAAGTGAAAAAAAATGTTCACTTGAAGTTAATGAGAGGCATGGGGTTGATGCAGAATATATTTTATTTCCACTTGTGCTGAACGTTTTGTTCCCTGACTATAAACTGATTGCTGCACTGTCTACATCCATGTCTTTCACTACCATGAGGACAGTATGTAAACTACAACCTGCAGAGCGTTTTCTCCTCATAGCATCTACCTCTTTGCTTTCTTTCTACCCACAGCATAAAAAATGTCACACCAAAGGTGGGCCCCCGAGAGACTCACGATGCCATCCGGCGGGCATTTGACGTGTGGCAGGGTGTGACTCCCCTACGCTTTGAGGCCGTTCCATACAGTGCGCTGGAGACTGGCAGGCGTGACGTGGACATCACCATCATCTTCGCTTCGGGTTTTCACGGTGACAGCTCACCCTTCGACGGGGAGGGGGGATTCCTTGCCCACGCCTATTTCCCCGGCCCAGGCATAGGAGGGGACACACACTTTGACTCAGATGAGCCTTGGACCCTGGGGAACCCCAACCATGATGGTAAGTGCAAGAAAAATTAGGTTTGAACTTAAATGTAAAGGGAGAGAAAATGGTAGAAGGGTAAGGAGAAGCTATAGCAGGAGAGTGGAAAGGAACTTAGGAAGGAAGGAAGAAAGGAAGAGATTAAGATTAGGGAAGAAAGTAGAGAAATAAATCTTGTTAAATGCAGAATGTTGGCAGGTAAGTAAACAAGTAAAGGGGTGTGGAAGGAATGAGGAAAGCATTGACAAAGAGAAAAAACAGAGCAGTCATCAGGAGACACAGATAAGGACTAATGGAAAGCAAAAACTGGAAATACAGATGGCTGGGCAGGAGGGCAATATGACAGAGATGGTATCACAGTGCAGGGTACGAGGGATGCTTAACCAAAAACAAAGAATGCAGGGATGTCTTTGATCGGGCTGTGCTCTGTAAAGACGCATCACCCCATCTGTCAGGATTTTGATGTTGTTTTTTTCTGCATAATAAGCTCTTCAGATGACAGGATAGAAAGCTCTGCTATTTTAAGACATTGGTTGCTGGCACATGATTATGGCTATTCTGTTTTTAGTGAATTTGATGTAGCTCAGTGCTTCGTGAGAGGGCACAGAAAACGACAACACACCATTACAAAACGTGGAAATAATGTGATATGATGTTGTGCTCTGTTGTGTTATTATGTTCTACAGCGTTATGTTATTATGGGTTTGTGAAGTTAGTTTATTTAGGTTATATCATATTGTTTTGTGCTGTGTTGTGTTATGTTACACTGTCATAGATGTATTAGGTTAAGTCAGAGGAGTAAATATGGATTATATTGTAATGTTATGGTATATTTATGTGTAAAGTTTATGATAGATTAAATGTTGAGTGTGTAGGATTTAGTGGCATCTAGTTGTGAGGTCGCAGAACTAAAACTTCCCCTGTGTACCAAGCGTGTAAAACTACGGAGGCCGACACGAAAACACAAAAACATAAAAACATAAATGGCCCCACGTACAACCAGTGTTTGATTTGTCTGTACTGGGCCCAGATGTATAAAAGGCACTGGACACAGTGTTGGAGGTGGGCCCTGTTCATTTCTATGAAAGTTGCTCAGTGGCTCATGAAGCCAAAAACGCTTGATTTCTGCAGTATTAAATGACCAGATCTTCTGCATCATTGAGCCCAAAGAGCAAGCCCACTAGAAACTGAACTGGCCAAGCGGCTAACTTCTAGGTCAGTGCTCTGCTAACTTGAATGGGGCTGAAATAATTTCATTGTGCAGCTCTTCTAGACTTTCAAAATGTTATCAGACCAAATGGATTAAATCCTGATAGCGAAACAAGTCATTTTGCAGGAAGTTGTGATGCTCAAAAAATATATAGACATCTCTTCCACAATGTCTATGGGAAACGTCTTTTTGGGCCCAGTGGCATCACTTGATGGACCCAGAAGTTGTAATTCCACATCTGGCCACTAGGTAAAATTGGCTTCAACATGTAGTGCTATTCCGGGGATCTGGTTCTGGGCTGCTGTAGAAAAAACATGGCGGACACCCTGGAAGAGCACCCGGTCTGTATGTAGATATAAATGGCTCATTTTATGGTAACAAAAACAAGACCATTCTTATTTTCAGCCCCTAAATGTTACACACTGGACCTTGAAGCTAGGCTAGGTAATTATGGGTTATGTTATGTTATGCTATAATATGTTCTTCTATTATGGGTATATTATTTTTCCTTAAGTCAGCTTATTATGAGTTATGTCGTGTCATGTTGTTTGATCTTATGTGATATGATGTTATATAGGGTTATGTCAAGTTATGTTATAGATC
>JAPZEB010000004.1:20818811-20829683 GCA_029783705.1 Chaetodon striatus
ACACTCACTGTGAAAACACACACACACACACACACACACACACACACACACACACACACACACACACACACAGAAGGCTTGAATGAGCTGAAAGCCGGCAGTGTTTTGTCGTGTGCAATTTTTGAGGTCATCTTTATGATAATGTCTCTGTCCCAGAGCCTCCTGACTTGGTGTGTGTATTTTAGGAAACCGTTTCTGGGTCTTCAAGGACACAACTCTCCAGCCTTCGTACCCTCAGGACATCTCGCTGTTCGGGAGCGGCATGCCCACTCAGAGTATTGAGACAGCTGTCTGGTGGGAGGATGTCGCCAAAACCTACTTCTTCAAAGGAGACAGGTTTGTGTGGAGTGATTACTAGCACTGTTATGGAGTTAAGTAGTTGGGCAAAACTGGAATTTCTTAGAGTGAAAACGTACCATTGATGGCTGAAGTTTTTATTCAAGTCTTTTGTTTCTGCAAATAAATTGACTCTGTGTTACCAAATGGTATACAATTATAATGCAGTAGCTGTGTTGAGTATCAATTCCTTCCCTTCTGTTCCTTTTTCTCAACATAGTTTGGCTGTGTTTGCAACATTTGATGAATTTTGGGACTGTTTCCCTTGAGATATATAATAATTATATAGGTTTGTTGATCAGTGCATCTTCAGTTTTGGCACAGATTAGCTGGCATACTTCAAGATCTGTAAACTGTCACATTTTGCTTTGAAAATGCTAATTGCCTGTTTAACAACTTAAAAATGCTGCTTATTAGCATTCAACCCGTTATGACCCAATGTTAGAGCGACATCTGTGATGGGATTGCATTACATCACAGTTTAAAGGAGCAGTGTGTAAGATAAAGTGGGATTTCGTAGCATCTGCTGGTGAGGATTGCAGATTGCAACCAGCTAGAATTCCTTTAGCGTTCACTGTTCAGGAGGTTTTTGCTGGGAGCCGAATTATCCACAGAGGTCTCTTTCTCCTCTAAAATAAAACAGACCAGGTGATTTAAACTAGTAAAAACACTGAATAAAGCAGCTTCATGTTACTAATCAGTGTTTCTCAGATGCTGTTCGGCTCATCGAAGAGAGGCCGCAAGCCCAGCACCTGCTTATATGTGCTCACTTATTTTCACTGACAACTTAAAATTTGAACGTTCAGGAGGATTTTGCCGGGAGGTGAATTATCTGCAGAGGTTTCTTCCTCTTCCTTGAAAGAGAGTTACTGCCTCAAGCGAGGGAGTTCAAGTATCTCAGTGTCTTGTTCATGAGTGAGGGTAGAGTGGAGCGTGAGATGGATCGCCGGTTTGGTGAGGCTTCTGCAGTGACCGTCATGGTGAAGAGGGCGCTGAGCCGGAAGGAGAAGCTTTCGTTTTACTCGCCCATCTACATCACAACCCTCACCTATGGTCATGAGCTCACTGATACAAGCAGCTAAATGAGTTTCCTCCGTGGGGTGGCTGGGCTCAGCCTTAGAGATAGGGTAAGGAGCTCGAACACCTGGAGGAAGCTCAGAGTAGAGCTGCTGCTCCTTCGTGTCGAAAGGGGTCAGTTGAAGTGGTTTGGGCATCTGATCAGGATGCCTCCTGGGCGTCTGGAGGTGTTTCAGGTATGTCTCAGGGGTAGGTGGCCCTGGGGCAGACCGAGAACACGCTGGAGGGATTACATATCTCATCTGG
Source organism: Chaetodon striatus (assembly GCA_029783705.1). Taxonomy (NCBI): domain Eukaryota; kingdom Metazoa; phylum Chordata; class Actinopteri; order Chaetodontiformes; family Chaetodontidae; genus Chaetodon; species Chaetodon striatus. The sequence goes on from JAPZEB010000004.1 coordinate 20,820,471, forward strand.
CCTGGGAATGCCTTGGGGAGAGGAACATATGGGGTCCTTTGCTTGGCCTGCTGCCCCTGTGACCCGGCCCCATATAAGTGGATGAAAATGGATGGATGGATGGATGGTCTCTTGCTCTTCAAAACAAACAGACACAGTAATTTAAACTGGTAAAAACACTGAATAAAACAGTTTCAAATTAAAAATTAGTGTTTTTCCAATGCTACTTGTTGTAGAGGGGCTGCAAACTATGGTGGCCAATGTGATAACTGTCCTATTTAGAGCCACTATTCAGTTTACAAGAACATGGCAGACTCCGTGGATGAGGATCCGCTCCTTATGTAGATATAAATGGCTCATTCTAAGGTGACAAGAACACAGTAATTCTTATTTTCAGGTGATTATACACTCCGGAAAACATACTTATTATATTCAATTTCTGCCAACATATCCCCCTAAATCCTGCACACTGGAACTTTAAGTCTCTTCCTGTAATTTATTCATAGTATTTGGTCTACTTGCTTACACCCATTGATTTATTTGCTGTTGTAGTTAGTTACCCGCAGTTGGAAGTGAATTAAAACCCTGAGTCTTTCCAAAAACAACCAAATCAGACAATGTGTTGTTTATCTATGTGCGTCGCAAGAGTCTTAAAGTTTGATAGTATGCCAGTGTGACTCACATGTTTGTTCAGCTGTCATGATAAATCATATCCTAAGAGGTCAGAGGACCCTGTGGTAAAAGCTGACAAAATGCTTTGTCATGATACTGTCATCCCTCAACCTGCTGCTGCACATCATGACAAACAGGACGTTCTGTCCATCGTCTCGAACATGATTTCATCTCTTTCTTTCGCAGTGACAGGGCGGTGTTTGTTCTAATTCAAAGAAATGACACTGTGTAGCAAGATTTATGTGTGTGGGCGCCAGTGTATGAGAAGCAGATCAATCATAACAACCCCCTGAAACAAATTTGCCAGGCAGATAAACACAGTATGAATGATTGATTGACTGCTTTCTCTGGTCATGTGAATGAAGTCAGTTGCAGATATTTGAATGGTCAGACTGAGGTTGTTTTTTTTGTTTGTTTGTTTGTTTGTTATAAGTCTGGCTGCGAGTTACAGTACAGACAGCAGACTGTCACTGTAAACACAGTGTGCAGCGGTCCAATGCTTCTGTGCTATGATATAACTTGGATATTGTATTCTTCCTGCTCTTAAATGCTGTATTATAGTCAAGAAATACAGTTCAACCCCAAATAAAAAAATACATATTTTTAATCTTACCCGTAGTGGTATTCATCAATCTAGATTGTTTTGCCAAGTTGCAGAGTGTTGGAGATATCGGCCGTAGAGATGTCTGCCTTCTCTTCAATATGATGTAACGATATGGCACTCGGCTTGTGGTCCTCAGCGCGCCAAAAAAAAAAAAAGTGACTCAAGCTGCTTCAATGGTTCATGCTGGGCACCTGGTCCTGAAAACTGCCAGACCTGTGAGCTGTCATTTCATTTTGTCATGGAAAAAAATAAACAAAATCTCAATGCTGTATTAAAGCTGAAATCTCAAATGTATTGATTATGTTTTAATCAATATGTTACTGTTAGTGCACAGTTATGATGTACGTTTTAAAGGGACAGTTCACCCCCAATGTTAAAATGACATGGTTTTCTTCTTACCTGTAGTGCTATTTATCAACCTAGATTGTTTTGGTGTGAGTTGCCAAGTGTTGGAGATATCAACCGTAAAATGAACTGGCTTCTCTTGTATATAATGGAAGTAGATGGCATTCGCCTTGTGGTGCTCAAAACGCCAAAAAAATACATTTGAAATACTCAACAGTTACTCAAGATAATCCACAGACCTTGTTGTGAGCCGCTACATGTAGGGACTATTTTCTGTCTAACGCACTTCACCCGCCAATCATATTACTGCTCAGAGGGAAGTGTGCATGTACAGTACTGCTAGGTCACATAGCACCTCTGAGCTAGATAACATTGCGGCTCAGTCAACGAGGACGCCATTAATGTTTACATCTCACAGTGCCTCTCATCCATGAGTAGGAGCACACTGTCTTCTGCGGGGTTACACTGAAATTTATTTCATGTGCAGAAGGTGTTTCAGTCATGGGGTCAGCATGACAGAACATATTATTCGAAAGTCTTAAATAAGTTATCACACAAAATCAGCATGAAATATCAAGTATTGTTGCCCAACATTTAAATAATAACAATGTAATTATATTTCACAGAGCGACAGTTATGCTCTTTAACTACTAAGTTAAAGATACCATATTCCCATATTTTTCCCCTTACCTGTAGTGCTGTTTATCAGTCTAGATTGTTTTGGTGTGAATTGCCGAGTGTTGGAGATATCAGCCGCACAGATGGAGGCTGTAGAAAATTCCTTTTCTCATTTGCGTGACATGACCATATTTATCTTTGGCCCTCAGCCTGAGTTCGAGCTCATGTTCAGGGGAATGATCTCAGGATGATTTGGATGCTGGTTATGGCTCGGAGTAGAACGGGGAAGTTAGCTGCCATTGTGTACTCTAGAAATGTTATCAAGTAGATCTTGTGCTTTAGCATTGATGGATCCTGTAACCAAGTCCAGTTGTTGGATTTATTTAACTGTCCTCAGTGCTGGTTGGTTTTTGTGGGTTTCTGCATACCCACAAGAATGTATACTTTTCCTCTATGTTTGATTGACCCAGGTGAGCACACTGTTACTGTAGGGTCATGTGTCTGACAGGCGGCGCATCTCACTGACTGACTATATTCATAACCCCCTGTACTGACAGCAGTGTTTCTGTGTGGGCTGTTGTAGGTACTGGAGGTATAATGAGGACATGAGGACCATGGACCCAGGCTATCCCAAACCCATCAGCATCTGGAAGGGCATCCCTGACTCTCCACAGGGGGCTTTTGTGGATAAGGCCAACGGTATGGCAGCTTTATGGACCATGTAACTACTCAGTGAGATTGGAGTGAAGTAGTTTCACACACTGGCATTGCATAACTCCTGTTTGTAAGACATTTAAAAAAGATCAAGTGCGACACCTTCAAATACTGCAGGGACATCTAGTTTGTCTGGTATGTGTTGCTATTGTTTTAGTCCTGAATGTAACAATACAAGAAAAGGAAAACAGGAAGTTGACTGAGCAGCATCTGCCATCATTTCAGCTGCAGTTTTCTGGTTTCATTTTCTGAATTTCTGTGTGAATGTTTAAACAGGTGTAAGGTCTCCGTTTAAAATACTTATTAAAGGTAAGAGCACCTGCAAAAGTGCAAAAGGAGAGTGATAAACAGAGGAAAAGAGGAACTCAGTACATACACTGCTGCTGCAATATTCTACAATGAAGCTGCAACAATTAGTAGATTGACAGACAATGGATTGTTAACTATTTTGATAATCAGTTAATCGTCTGAGTCATTTCTCAAGCAAAAATGTCAAATATTTGCCAGACCAGTTTCTTATGTATGAGGATTTATTGCTGGTTTGCATCATATATGATAGTCAATTACATTTTTTGGACTAAACCAGAGGTCAGTTACCTTTACTATCAAAACAGCCTTTATTGCAAAAAATAAAATAAAAAAATAAAAAATTTTAATTTGATAAAATTACACTAAAATTTTAAAAAATCTTTCTGCAGCCGCAAAACTCATTTAAGCCTTAGAATGAAGGTAATACATGCTATAAATTAGCCTTACTTATCAACAAATGGGTCTACATGAGCATTCATTAATATCTTTAACTACAATATCTTTAACTCTGCAATGGGCCATTCATGATCTGGTACTTTGGTGGTCCATATGCTATTAAATTCTCTATTTTCCTCCGAGCCTTTTCCTTTGTTGGATTTGGAATACGTAGCTAGCTTATTTAAGAAGACTCAAGACTAGCTAACACCAGTGAAGTTCAGTAAAATTTAAGAGAGAAGGCATCATGCCTTTGACATATGACGCACATTTTAGTTGATGAAATCTTAAAACATTTTTCTTATTTGGTCTCCACAAACTGGAGAATGTAAGAATCACTTCAGACCTACAACAATAAAAATGAAATGTTAAAAAAATCCACTAGACAAAAGAAGTCATTGAAGAGAGGCTAAAGAGCCGCACGTTGTGCACCTCTGGACTAAACAATCAATATGATTGTACAAAGATAATCATACACTACACTTCAGATGAGCAAAGCTCAGTATTTCTTCAAAACTGATTCAGGAATAATTATTTCTTCTTTTACTTTAAAGGACTCTGACACATAATCAAAATTTAATTTGTGTTTTCTTCTTATTTTTCTAGCAACATCAACTTTCTGGGTTGTACCTACTACAAATGATCTGCCACTTTTGAAACAATATTGATATTTTTCTGTAAAACTTTGTGCCTACTCTAAAAGATCAACCTCATTTATAAGCAATGAAATCAAAAGCACACAGCAGGGAATGAACCTTTTTCTTCCAAAAGAAGATTCTGTTGAGACATAACTAACACATAGTCACTGATTGGGCTACTGCACAATGAAGAGGTTCATGCAACTGCACAGCACTTGCTCTTTGCAAAGTTAAAGCATGTAAGTGAACTTTTTGTGTCCCACAACACCTCCCTCCAGGCTTTACCTACTTCTACAAGGGAAAGGAGTACTGGAAGTTCAACAACCAGATGCTTCGTGTGGAGCCCAGCTACCCGAGGTCCATCCTGAGGGACTTCATGGGCTGCGACGGTCTACCCGCCCCAGACCCTGACTGGGGCTGGAACCCGCCAGTGGCAGAGGAACACAATAACTACGACACCGGCGACGTGGACGTTGTCATCAAACTGGACAGCGCGGGGGGCACGGAGAAAGCAGTTGCCATCGCTATTCCCTGTGTCCTGGCCCTGTGCATGATGGTCCTCCTCTACACTGTTTTCCAGTTCAGGAGGAAGAGCACACAGCGCCACATACTGTACTGCAAGCGCTCCATGCAGGAGTGGGTCTGAGGGACTGTTACGGCACTGTATAGAGAGGGGTGTGAAGCTCTGATAGAGGTCTAGTTATTACTTGAAGCCCTAAGTACAGTAATTGGAAGCACTGTAAAGGGTACAGTACATAAGGATTGCCATGTTGGCAGATTTTAAAACGGCTTGAACTCATAACAAGCTGAGAGGAAGCGAAACGATCAGCAGAACTCGGCAGTGAGAGAGCCACATCTCCTGTGTCCAACTAATATGTATGTATCTGCTTTGACTTTTTTCTGTATCTTGGAATGAACTCAATTAAGGGAGACAGAGTTAAGCTACTGTAAGTGGGACCTTTGTCTATCCTCGTCTCTGCACGCCGCTTAAAAAGCCCCTAGCACTAACTTCAGTGGACAAATTAGATATAGGCTTCTACTTTACTTTCATTTCTTAATTAAATCGCTCTGAGCTGTGCTTTTTTTTTTCATCTAGGGTCCCTGTAAAAGATTATTCATTGTGTGGAGGACTGATACACAAACCAAATATGACCTTTTCTTCCAAAGAGGATTACTGCTCGATGTTGTTTTTGATGGGATATTTTCCCTCCATGGATCGAACATTGTGGCATCATACTCGAGATTTTCTTTTGCCGTTGGTATTCACGTCCACCCGTCTGCTCTGTAATCTGTGGGGAGAGGAAGCAGCCGTTAGTAAGAGCTGGGAACTCAAGACTGTTGTGGCAGTGTTTCTCCAAAACGGGGGCCAAAAACCTCTCTGCAATATTTATGAGACTGCCTTAATCACAGTTTGCTTAAACTCCCTTCTCTCTCTCTCCGTTTCTCTGGTGTGGATACTGAGTGACACAGTAGGAGTACAAACAGTGTAAAAAGGCATTCATTACTGCCCATAATGCAACTTCAAAACCACTAGTTAAGGACAGTTTGATCCACGGTGGGTTCATTGCTCTTGAAAATGTGCTAAGCAGTGCTAAATAGCTGACGGCAAGCCGGCTATCAGCTTTCATTTACTGCCTCACCGGAGGGGATGAGAGAGAAAGGGAAGGTTAGTTGTGCGTGTATGTGTTTGTGTGCGAGTGTGTGTGTGTGTGTGTGTGTGAAAGCGACAGTAATTACCCACACTATATATGTACTGTACTGCACTGTAGTGTCAGTTATTGAACAGCTAACATCCTGCTTCCCTGTTTTTTCCTGCCAAGTTTGGACACTAATACTCCAAACAGTGTCAGTCCATGCGTTTTAAACAGCTTCACTAATCCATTTTTCATTGTTTTCTTTTCAACTTTTGTACAAGGTCTGTAAGTTTACATAATATTTCACATAGCAGAGGACACAGAGAGTGTGCTGGGGAGGAAAGAGAAAGGAGGATATAGAGACCTCGTCTACACGTATACAGATATTTTTGAAAACAGATATTTTACTCTACGTTTTGGCCTCTCGTCCACATGCAAACAGATTTTCAGGTCACTAAAATGAAGATATCAAAACATCCTCAAAGGTGCAGATTTTTAAAAACTCTTTACTCGTTACTTTTTATCTGTGTGGACGTGTAAAATGGAGCATTTGGGAAACAATGATGTAATCGTGCATGCCCATTGTTGCTTTGTGTAATGAGCATACACTAGAAGCAACAACAATGACAGGCTACCAGTTTGCTAATGTTTTTTTTAGCACTGCTTGATCTAATAACTACTTTTCACTTAAACTTAGTATAGCTGCACTGCTGCACCATGGAGGTGTCTGCTACACCCAGTGTTTTGCTCCACCTCAGCACCCACAGTTTAGGATTAGGCCCAGTCGAACCAGCAGGTGGTGGGGCACTTTTAAGAGTGGGATTGTTGCCAGTTAGGAACGGGGGAAAAATCTCAGCATGTGGAGAGCGTCACGCACATGACTGAGTGAGCTCCTTCATCCCTTTATCAAACTGAAATCAGGGGTGATGAGATCTCCCATAGGTGTTTTTAAAAAATAGGTTACATCAGCCTGTGCACTGGACTGTACTACCTGATGAGAGCTAATACCAGCTAGCGTGTAGGATCGTTTTTGCGTTCTGGTGTGGACGGAGAAGTTTTTGATTGTATCTGTATATCTGTACACATCTAGACAGGGCCTGAGACACATACAGTATTTCTCATTTTTAAATAAAAGTCATCACTACATCTCTATCTCATTACAGGCTCATCAGCCTCTCATTAGTGGCCAGTGCTTTTGCCCAGATTGCATTTACATCTTCTCATTAAGTCACTGCAAATAGATTTTGAGGAAATGAAAAGCGAAACAATTATTGCAAAGAAGAAAATACGTATCTAAACAACAACAGGAATTAATCCACAAAAAATAAAGAAACTTACTGTTGTCTGAATTCTTATTGTCAAGAGAAAAAGTTAAACTGGTTCAGCCTGTGTGTTCAGTAATGGAGCCAGGTTGTTTTATGCACTCTAATTGTAGTCATCCATTATTCAAAAACTATACTAATGTTACATTAACAATTTACTAATAAATGTTTATAGGACTACTCTAACATTGGAATTAACATATCGGACAAACCAAAAACTAGCAAAACTAAGTCTGGTGACAGACATTTAACATATATATCTTGATCTATGATGTTGCATATATAGTTGACATCATATTTAATATCTTTCAAAGATTTAAATCAGCTAACTATGAGACACAATTAAGGGAAACAAACAAGGGCATAGGTTTCATGACAACATTGTGGGGGACATATATATAATAGGGGGTTAGGTGTCCTCCCTCAGGAAATCTGGAACATCAATTAACATTTTATCTTATTTTATTTGTTTATTCATTTTATTTTATTTTACATTATTTATTTATTGTATTTTTATTTATTTAATTTATGTATTATTTTATTTTATTCTATTTTATTTAATTTATTCATTTTATTTTATTTTGTCTTTTGCATTCTGGTGAATTTTTCTGCAGGTGTGCACATGGTCTAAATATTGAAGGTGACATGTCCCCTGCGTCCGCCCCTGAAATCTACACCTATAGATAATAAGGCAGACTCTCTCTGAGCTGTGATGGAGCTAAACTGAGGAGAAGCGTTTCCCTGCTTCTCCCATATGTTGTACAATAAATGCAATACACAGCCTCGATGCTAATTAAATATGACGTCTCGCAGTCTGCCTTCGATTGATGCCATACATGTAACAATGTGGTTGTGTGGTGTTTCTCAGAGTTTGCTGGAGGACCTGTTTGTGAGCATTCATCATGTGATTTCTGTTTTTTTTTTAATGTATTTGTGCTCCTTGATTTTGTTACTCTTTTACTTGAAATGATCGTCAACATCAACTGTACAGGATATCTGACATAATCTTCCGTTGATATCAAGACAGTGCTGTTTTACGCCATATCACAGAGAGTTTAAAATGTCTATAATCTATGAAAGGTAACTAAGTTGGAGCACTGGCTGATGATCATTTGTAAGGCATAAAAACTTAAAAACCTACATAAGGGCAATGCATGCCGTTGTTTAAACTAAGATGTCATTCTTTCATGGATCATTCAGACACTGCTCAGCCTCTCCAGTTAAGTTGAAATGATTGACTGATCAGCGTTGTAGGTTTCTGTTGGATGCAACTGTCATCTTTTATAAACCATGTGAAATTACTAGCTTCCAGCCTCAGTCCTTCCCTGTTACAATCTTCAGGCGATTGTCAAACTGGTGAAAGAAAATTCACATTTTAAAGGCAGGAACATCTTAAAAGCAGTGCTGAATTGCAGCGGTGCACATCCGTCCATGTTGATCCACAACCACTGTAATTTAAGGTGGAAGCAAAAGCCTTTGGCTCAGTGTTGTGCGTGATGTCTTACCAGTGTGTGTTTGTGGTGAGGGTCTGACAGCTCCAGTGAGAGTGAATTAAAGATGGCCAGTGAGGCGAGTTGGTACTGTATTTATTGCTGTATTTATTCCTCTGTGCTCAGCACTTCAAATCTTGCATTGCATTGTACTGAGGGCAAGAAGCTGTCAATAAAGTGGGTCTGAAATGCTATTTTTTTCTAGTCATAGTGAAGTTATCCTCCTTCTTTTGTTACTTTCTAAACAACAGTTCATCTGGTGTGAATGCTTTTCCATCTTTCAGAGGTAAATCACAAACTTGAAAAGGTTACATATTTAAACTATTTATATTTGACACTTGAAATACGTGACATTTTAAGTGTAAGCAGGAAGTCTCAATGCTCCGACCTGACCCTGTTTATCTCCAGACTCCTCAGAGCTTTTTTTTTTTTTTTTTTTTTTTTTTAATCAAG
>JAPZEB010000004.1:20845722-20862687 GCA_029783705.1 Chaetodon striatus
ACGGGCGTATACATATCCACCAATATATTTCCTTTTTAATTATTTACTTTTTTGGTTGTTGTGGTTGTTGTGGTTTTGTCTGTATTTTAGGTGGTGTTTTTTTTGTTTGTTTGTTAGTTTGTTTTGCTTGTTGTTTTTCTCTTTGTTTTTTTTTTGTTTGTTTTGTTTTGTTTTGTTTAGGTTGATTGGCACATATATTTTTATGTTGCTATGTATGTTTACGATTTTCAAAAATTATGAAATAAAAAATATAAAAAAAAAAAAAAAAGAATTAAAATAAATAAATAAAGGGACAGTTCACCCCATAATTAAAAAATAAATATTTTTCCTCTTACCTGTGTTATTTATTAATCTAGATTGTTTCAGTATGAGGTGCCAATGCATGGTGCATGGTTGATATTTCAGATTTTAAAAATGTAGGTGCTTTAATCGTGGTATGCTAAAAAAAACAGGTCTTTATTAGAGCTGTACTTCAGACCGAGGGCATTAGTATTGCCTGTATCATAACCACAGACAAACACATACACATAACTTGTCATTAACTCTAATTGCTGTAACTTAACACATGAGCTCCCATCTTTGATCTGGCCCTCATGACGAACCTTTCAGATCAGCCTTCTTCTCAGACATGTATCCACTCACTCAGTTATAAGCTCTCATTTTGCAGCGATACTTCACTCTCCACAGAGCAAGCGAACCAGCGCACTCACCCACTTGCCACGTTGAAGAAACCTGCTTCATTGCAACCATGATGCCCCTGCAGCTGCTGCTGGCCTCTGTTCTTGTTGCGGGACTGTTGGGCCCTCCAGCGGCCAGCCAACCTGTACCTGGTCCTTATCATGCTTTCTGCAGAACACTGTGGTAAGACTCACAGATTGGTGTTTATGACTGGTTTCTTTGTGTCTTTGTGTTCGAGCTTTGAAAGAAATTCTGTCACCTACCAATGCCAAACATTAGATACCAAAAAAGCATCAGCTGGAAGCAAACTGTAGCTGCTTTCTGTCATTTCATGAATAATGTGTTCATACTGTGATAATTGTTCTCTTCCTCCAGGCTCTTTGGGATGCCTTGTGCTGACGTCCGCACCAAATTGGTGCATCAGATTCAAGCCTTTAGTCCAAAGAAAGGCTGTGAGAAATGCCACTATATGGTAAGTTTTGTTGTTCTATTGCTTTTCTGGTGTTTAAACACGCAGGCAGTGACTAAAATTAATTTTATACACTTAAAAAAAAATTTCTTCGCATGTCATGTTTTGTTTCTCTACTGGTCATATTTCAAAATATGAGCCTGTGTTTGCAAACAGTATCGAATAACACAAACTTTTAACAATCAGAAAACATTGAGTGAAGTCAGTTTTATTTAGCCCAAATCAGAGATCACAGATTTGCCTCAAAGGGGTTTATTGACATATGACAACGTTTTCTCGCAGACTGTTATTTGGGATAACAAAAAAATGATTATTATAATTGTTCTCAATAACTTCAAGCCAAGTTTCTGTTTTAAATTTTTGTCAGTGGGGCTTTATTTTCTGATTTTGGGAATGCTGTTAAAGTTTCTGATATTACAAGTCTTTTAGAAGCATGTCTATAAATCTTTGTCTGCTGTGATATTGCTAAAGAAAATGTTGTTTAGAGATTTACCCATTAATGCATCCACTGATAACATACAGTACAGCGTATGGCCAAAAGTATGTGGACACCCCTGCCTTACTAATGCTCTTGTGGGTAAATAAGAGCAAATCTCTGCAGCCAGGTTCCAAAATCTTGTGGAAAGCCTTCAAAAAGAAGCACAGCAGTATGATAATTCCTATGCAATGAGATGCAATGCATATTTCTGGCCCACTCTGAGTAGGTTACACTGGTACATTTTAGTCTCTAAGATCATCACAGGCAAATTTCTTACTTACCTAAGCCAGGCGTTTTTATTTTTGCGCAGAGGCTAGTAGAATAAACCTGATCTTCTACGATTCCATAAACCTGGAACAATCTGCCAACCATGCTCAAACTAATGTCATTAAATGATTTTAAACTTAGAATAATGGAAGTAGTCACGGCTAGCTGCAGTTGCTCCATTTAACTAACAAACTTTAGAGTAAATATTGCTGCCTTGTTAATGCATTGTATTTTGTAATGTGCTTTTTACCTGTTGTTGCTGACGTGATTTGATGTTGTTTATTTGTTTGTGTTGGATGCTGCTAGTTGACCCTATTTTGTCTTGGTTTTTCAATGTGACTTCCTAGTTTAATAAAGTATTTATAAGTTATATATTTAGTTTTTCAACACATATAAACACTGCAAAATGATTCTGTTATCAGATCATATATAAACACCTGAGTTGTCCTCTGTTCCAGCTTGTTTCAGTCACCGAGGAGGAAATCAAGGCGCACCACACTTCCTCAGACAGCATGCACGTTGAGAGCATAGAGTTCACCCTGCACACTACCGTCCTGACAGGCAGCTGCCGTGTGTCTGTACGTGTCACTGTAACTCAGTCCTTCACATGGATGACTTCCCTATAGCATGAGAATAACACATATAAATGCATATTTTTTTGTTTGTTTGCAACAGGCTCAGTCTGCTTCTCTCACATTGAGCAACCCTCTCGATGGTGGCCTCAACTACTGCAACCTCTACGACCTGCTGACAGGTGAGTGTCTTTTTCTAACAGACATTAATTATGTTGTCAAGCATGCAGCTATTGTTACTCAAATTTAGTCAAATATTTAACATATATGTAAAATGATTTCCATCTTTCTGTTTGTGCAAACGAATCTTTTCATTTTAGCAAGTGGCCTCGACTTAGCACCAGGCTTTCTGGAGATGACCAATGAATGGGCTTGCCTGGGCTATGGATTTGCCACCTGTAGAACCTAACAAGCTGGCAGTGACACGAGCACGGCTGGGTTTTGTCGTGTTGTGTTTTGAAAATGTATGCAAATGTTTCAGTCCGTGCAGAGGAGGGTCATTATTCTGCCTGTGACTCTGCTCGGTACATCTGAGTCATGGTTTTGTCCTTGATACATGTGAAATGGAAAAGTACAAAAGTTAGACGTAGTTAAATGTCACATTCAGACTTTGTTATATAAATCACAACTCATGACAAAGTGTTCTTCAACGTACACAAGACTGAAATTAAAAGTAACATATATAAACAAGACTGTGTGCATGTGATGTTTTTGTCTCAGACTCTTTATGTGAACATAAATGTCACCATCATCTGTTCATCAGATAATAGAGTCACTGAAATTTTCCACCCGCCTTTATATTCTGTGAAATCACTATACTCTGCATGATGGTCGTTCACTAGTCAGATGACTTCTCTTAGTTGGCTTGACGCACTCAAAGTGGAACATCACAGAATGAAGAGGCTTGACAGTAAGTAGAGGACAGCAGTGGATGTCAACATACTGTATCCTGGATAAAAAGAAATGCTCCACAGCAAAAGAAAACATGTGACCTCAACAAAGTCAGACCAGGGAATCATCAACAAACATGAGGCCTGTGCAGTGCATTGATATTTTAAATCTACCCAGTGTGGAGATGATAAAAACAATAAGTAAACTGCAAACATGGTGAGCCAGAAGGTCGACAAAGAAAGAATAACACTGCATTATCTCTAGGACTGCAACCAATTTGAACTAGCTGCTAGTTACTGGCACATTACTCTCTCCCTCCAACACACAGACACACAACCAGCAGAGTCAGAGCAAAAAAGTGAGCATAAGGAGCATAGGAAATGTATATTTATAATAGGCTTGGGTGATATTACGGTATTATGGTATACAGTACACAAGGGTCTTTAGAAATCCTGCCGGTATGATTTTCAATACTATCAGAAATCAAGAGTGCTCCGAACACACGTCCCGTCATATACCGTATACCCCGATGAAATGTCAGGAAGGTATGAAAAAATGAATACACCCCAACACTAATTTCTAATCAAATACATTTGTAGACATAACAGGGTTTGTCAATATAAACTCAAGTAGTAGAAAAGTAACATAAGTTAATTAACATATTTGCATCAAAGAACAATAAAATGACGTACAAAATATCAATATATTGTATAATTTCCTACAAATAATATTTCCCAGCGTTAATGTGTGAAACCATATGGAGTTGTACTGGGAAGGAAAGCAGGAGTACCTAAGGTAAAGTGGTAGCAAAACAAGCACAACTGTTTAGTTTATTTGATATGGACATCACAGTAGCACTAGAGTTGTACATTTATGCACAGGGACCAGATGTGCTGTGTTTAGTGTTTGTAGTGAAATGCTAATGTGCAGCAGCTGTCCACAGTAGGCTTTTTTGACATTTAAATCACTTATATGCACTTAAGAATCACAAAATTACTGCATTCTCCAACCAAAGCTACACTGTCTGACAGTTAAATTAAACAAGGATACAACATAATGTAACATGGATACTGTTATTAGTGTTATGCCATTCTACTTTACGTGTTTAAGCAGAGTAAAATAAGTGATTACCTTATGTAATACATCTGTGAAATTGAAAAAAAGTCCTCCTTGCTCCATAGTGGAGGGTATATGCAAGTACGGGGTATACCCAACTCTTTTTCCCTGGTAACCTACCCATCTACCTAGCAGTAAGCCCACCTCATCAACTACTGCTACACCACTGGGCGGCCCGCAGGCTAAACAATGCCTAAGGATGATAGGAACTCTTTAAAGAAAGAACACAATAGAAATGGAGCATGACTAACTGTTTTAGTGTTCAAAAGTCTTGTGGATAGCGTGACAACAGCAGATTGTTATGTATCATGTGCATGTATGAATAATCACCTTACAGTTATTTGCAGGTTGGCCTTTTGTCTAACCGGAGAAAGAAATGAGCTCACCAGACTCCACCATTAAAATCATATATGTAGATTAACAGAATTACTGGAGGTTATTAAACTGCTATAATGACATTTGTTTGATTATGCTTGTTTTTCTTATATGAGACTTCTATTAAAATTAGTCTGTGTATTCACTTGACAAAACAATAAAAAAAAAACCAAACCAAACTTTTTTTGAACCGCAAACTTTACCCTCACATGTGTGACCCAACTAGGGTGTTAGTCAGAGGTGTAAATATAGACAGTGCAGGCATTGCAGTTGTACTGGGGCCCATGGAGAAGAACTGGCCCTTGAGAGTGATTTAGGTTGCCACCTCAATAATACAACTGTAATCAAATGAGAAGTCATATTTAGTTAAAAGCATTGCCAATTGCTCTTTATGCCCCCCAAAAGGCAAATTTTTCTTTTTTTTTTTCTTTTTTTGGAAATAGTCAGTAGCAATCTATAACAAAATTATTTACATATTTTACATAAACTATAAATAAACTTGATCTATAAAAAAACATATTCAATTAGATAAATCATTTCTGATTATCCTTGGTATATTTGCAATATACAGATGATACTAAAATGATTGTTGGGGCCCATCATAACTACCTTACACAACTGGTGTTAGTTACATACATTTAACTTCCTTCAGTTTTGTTTAACTTGATGTATGATGAGTCATTAGAAATGTTATGCAGACTCAGAGTTCTGTCTCGCATTATTTGTGTCAGTGACGCTCATGAAACTTCAGGCTCAGAGATTTTAGCAACAAGAATAAAATCATGTCCAGAGTCCAACATTTAGTCAAACAGTAACATTTCCTGTCTGCATGCTTTATAGCTGAAGTGATAACATGCTTTAAACTTAAATTATAGCAGCCTGTGTGAGTCACTTCCTTGAGGTGCCTGTCTCAGATGCCAAACATTAACTACTATGTTTGATTCATTCATTCATTGTTTATTTCCTTGTGTGAGGACAGTTGTAATTACATTTAGAGCAACTCCACATGTTAGTATCATTAAATCCCAAACAAAGTGATCATTTAAAAAAGGAATAATGGCATTTATTTATAACATGATGGTGAGGTCCTGTGCCATAGCGACATACTTTGTCTTCATTTTCTTCATCTGTATGATGGGACAGAAATTTCAACCATGACAAAACACACATGTCAGATTTCACTATGATTTGCAGGCAGAAAGCCCAACTCCAAGGCAGAGCCACTCGTTAGTGAACTCCACAAAGCCTGGAGCTTTGGTGAGTCCACTTCCTGTACAGACAGGAAACAGAAAGAAAATGATTAATTAACAGTCAACAGAGAGAGATGGTTTCTAGTTTACACATTTCAAGACTGGATTCTGACAAACATGTTGGAGTGAGTGTTGCTGACATGTTGACTAAAATGTAGTTTTATGAATTTCAAAATAAAATCCACACTAATATGAGTGCGTTTACACCACCTACCTTGTATTACGTTGCGGAGGTTACAGTAGTTGGTGCCGTTATCAAACAGGCTGAACCAGAACGCGGACACAGATGTACCCTGAACAGCAACCAAATACAACATGTTCATGACATTATTGTACTGGACTTCACTTTAAAGAGCCATCCATAAATCAGCATGGATTTGTATTTCCTGTAAGATGAATCTAATTTTACTGATGGTAATTAAGATGCATAAGTATGTGACTCACCTCTACATGGCAGCCCTGGGCCATAGCTGTGGGGATCATGGTGAAGTTAACACTCTCAATCTGGCCGACTGCAGAGGTGTGGTTGGCCTGAACCAGTGATGCCGTCACCGAGCCAAGCTGCAGTAGGACCACGGAAAGAACATTTTGTAAATCAGTGTCAGCTATAGATATTGTACATTTACATGACAGTCACTGAAATAAATCCATGTGAAGCAAAATTTCTCTTCAAGTTGTCACCTTGTACGAGCCCATGGCTTTAATCTGAGTCACGATGGCCATGTTAACTTGATTGCATGGCAATCCGAGCAACCTGGGGACAGAAAAAGTCACATACATCACTGTCTATCTGCCTATATTTATTAGTATTTATATAATCATATCTTATATCTTACTGTATATCTCCTCCTATTCACACTGCATGAACCATGAGCTAAAGGAACAAATTTAACCACCACTTATACCACCACAAACAGCTGAACACTTACCAGACAATCTTGCAGTAGGCGTGTGTTGTTTCAGTGGGTCCGCCATTTATGACCATGCACATTCCCAAGAAGAGAGCGCAGGCCACAACCAGAGTCCTCGCAGCCATGACTGAAGTTAGTTTCTTGTTCCAGAGTTCTCACAGGACTGTGCGGATGTTTCTGCAGTTAGAGTTTATATAGAAAACTGCACGAAGACAAACAACTTGCAGACCATTGGCTTGTCATGTGGACCCGTGGAAAAGTGATTTGCATGACACGTCACACAAACTGCATGGCATCTGTCACACCAGCAAGGTTTGATTCAACATCCTGATTTCAGCAGAGGTCTCAGGGAATTAAGGAGAACCACAGAAAAAATTAATAAAATAAAATAAATTGTTCCTTTAAATTTCTTAATCTTTCTGATCTTTTGGACATCACTCTTTTTTTTTCTTTTTTCTTTTACATTATTTTTGTCATTGCTTTACTCTGACCTAAATAACTTACCTAATAACTAACAATTTTTTTTACTACTGATAAATACGGTGGTTGATTGAAATTGATTGTCTGCTCAATAAAATGTCATAAAATAGTTAGAAAAAAAAAGAAGGAAAGAAAATCCATCACATTTACCTCAGTGCCCAAGATTATGTGGTGAAATGGCTTTTTTTTTATTGATATAATTGTCCAAAACCCAAGTAGAGGATATTTAGTATACTATGGAAAATGAATGAACCTGCAGTTATTTACATCTGAGACACAATAACTAGTTAATCTTGGGCACTTTGACTTAAAAAATGAAAAGAAACCACTTAGCAAAGTTGTTACAGATAAATTTTCAAACCATTTACAAAACAGTTATTGACTGTTTTGATTCAAGAGTTACAGAAAAAGCTTCTGTATTATTTTCATGTATTAAAAAAACTATTAATACAAGATCCTACTTATGTCTATTTTCCAACTTGTGTTTATTATCACTTCTCTCTATCAGTGACTAACTCAATCAAAAGGTTGTTTCTTTCATTCTGTTCTGTATACAGCAACTAATTACTTTTTACTGACATTATATTCATTGCTTTAAGAGCAATTCATGTCTCGATTTATGCATTAATTTCTATGGAAACATTTGTACTGCAAAGCTTTTAATCCTTATATTTGAAGACAAAAAAGGACAGGCATAAATGTTTATATAATGTTATCTGGACTGTTACGGATCAAAGAAAAGAGGAGAGGAAAAGAGTAGTCCTCAGTCCTTCCTCAAATTAACGTTTAGAGGAAATACTTTATAGACAAAAGTGCTTTTATTTGCTGGGGCTCTTTGTTATAGTTTTTGAGTTAAGGGCCTTAGCTCCAATTAAGGGAAACCTCAATGATACCACATACAGTAATGTTTTGGACAAAAGTGTGCAACTTCCAACTTTGTGGCAACATTGTGGGCTGGGCTAAATTACCCCTGGCTTGTACAGTGAGTGAGGTCCATGAAGAAATACAGAAAGGGTTTGGTGTTGACTTACTTGACCCACAGAGCTGTGACCTCAGCTACATCTAATACTTCTGATGAAGTGGAGCGCAGACTGCGAGCAGGGCGTCATCACTCACCATCAGTGAGTTCCAAAATCTGACAGAATGTTTGCCCAAAAATTGGAGGCCATCATAGAGGCACATTAATGCCCATAGTTTTGGAATGAGATGGTCAACAATCACATCTAAGCATGACACTTGGGTGTCCACATACTTTTAGATATGAAGTGTGGTAATGAGTTTCACTTAAAATCAAAAGCTTATGAAGCTTATTTTTCATCAGTTTTAAATTGATTGCTTCGCACTTTATTGTGGCTATTCTAATTATCTGTTGTGTCTTTTACTGTGGTTTTTTATTGCACAGTTCACAGGGAGTGAAGTACGAGGAGGAAGTATAGTGAAATCACATTTTCTTGTCTGAGTGCCTACGTTTCAACACCATTAAGGGCGAGGTTTGCAATTCATCACGGTTTCATTGTCCTCATAATTCATTATCTGGCTGTAATGTCTTGAAATAAACATGCCCTTTGATTCACAATGCTTGAGGCCATGGACAGCCTAACCACTGTAGATAGAAGACCAGAAACAACCAGCAGAACACCACAGTCATCCGCTGGCTTTTATTGTGATTCATGTCATTCACTCACTCACTGAAAGCTCCCTAGTCCCCCTTCATGCGAGAGCAGGACTGTGTGTGCATATTTCTTATTTTCTTTATATTCACATTTCTTTCTCTCAACTACATTTCAGAGAAAATACAGTGTTTTACTACATTTATGTCATGTCAAGTCAGGTCAGTTTTATTTATATAGCACATTAAAAAAATACAAGTTGAAACTCATCTGTTTCATAAGCACTCTGTCCTGTAATGGGTGTTTGCTTTCTGTGTACTTTTTATTGTTTGCACTGTACCTTGGTTTTGAAAAGTGTTTTGTTAATTAAGTTTACTTATACTTACGTACAGTAAATGTGTGCTTTTAAAGTGCTTTCCAGTCGAGGCAGATGGGCTAGGCTCCACCTCAATACCTCGATAAGAAATAAAAGGTGCATAAAAGGTAAGGATACACAATGTAAGTACTGTGTGTGCACATTTCTTATTTTTTTTATATTCACATTTCTTTCTTCAACTACATTTGAGAGAGAAATATTACTTTTTACTACATTTACATCAATTCAAGTCAGTTTAATTTATATAGCACATTTAAAAAATACAAGATGACCCAAACTCACCTGTTTCAGAAGCACATTGTCCTGTAATGAATAAAGTGTAATGAATAAGAGGTGCATAAAAGGTAAGGATACATAATGTAATACACTAACACAATCATAAAGGGAAGGGAACATTTGGAAAAAATGGAGAAGGTAAAACTAACATGACAAAATAAGAGTAAAGAAAAAAAACAGAAGTTAGGAGAAATAGAATAAAACCAAAGGAATTTATTTATTTTCTTAACAAATTAAGATTTTGGCACAAAAGGGAAAGAAAATATGCAAGTACAGCAGAAATGATTAGTTGGATAAATGACAGAAAATGCTATTCCTTTTAATTAACTCATTCATTATTCATTCATCCATCATCTGTAATGTAGGGGGGAGCCTATCAGCTGACACTAGGTGAGAGGCAGGGTACACCCTGGACAGGTCACCAGACTCTTATAAAGCTGTCACACAAATACATTCAAATTCACATTCACATTCACACCTACGGGCATTTTAAAGCCACCAGTACCTAACCTGCATGTCTCTGGACTGTGGGAGGAAGCTGGAGTACCACACCGCACCCTTCTGTGAGGTGACAGTTTCAAACATTGCTATTGTTAATTGTATCAATTGTCTGATGTGCATGGACAAATACAGTACAGCTGATATTTTGACCTCCATAACAATCCTGTTTCAAAGTTTTTGCAATCATATTACGCACATGCAATACGCAGGGCTTGGGTGTGGCAGTGATTGTATGTGGGTGACTGTGGACTCCCCCTGGTCCCCCCTAGGTGGCGCCACTGATTGATTAGATAAGACAAATCAATAATCAGTGTGAAGGTGTCACTGTGGGCTAACTATGACAGCAATTCCCACTATTTTTTTAGTTTTTTAGAAACCAAACAATCGATCAATTAATTAAAAGATGATGAAAATAATCATTACATGCACTCCCATACAAAATATTTAGAAAATGAGCTCTGCCCCAACAAACTACAACAGTACAATCCTGCCTTCATAGAAATGCATGACCAATAATATTCTTGTGACATAATATATGATAGTATAACTGTCACAGAAGCCACTTTTGTGAATGGAGTACTTGTACTTTTAATACTTCAGGTACATTTGACTAATCAGACCTCATTAAGCAATATTCCAGTGCAGGTCTTTTACTTGTAATAGAGTATTTTAGTGTGACATTAGTGCTTTTACTTAAGGTCTAAATACTTAATCCACTACTTGAGGTATTTGATGTTATACTGCCTCATCAAACTGCAAAGTATGTGCCTCATCTCTGTCTGCAGAGGGCACCAGACCACAACACTCAGCCGAACCTTCAACTCCTGACAGGCCTCTGGCAGCCACAGTGATGTCTGGACTCTTTCTCTTCAGGTTGCGAACAGTCTGTCTTGATAAAGTATGTACTTGATAAAAAATGTATAATGCAGAAGAATGTTAAAATTTATAAATGCAGAGAGGAACAAAACAAATGAAGTGTTTTAAGTGAGTTCAGTGGTGAGTTTAGGACATATAGGTCATGCTTTTAATACATTTCCAAATCAAATTTGATGGCTCTAAAAACAGGCCTGAAAAACAAACCTGACTATAAATGATAACAAGATTCAAAAGTATACAGACCATGCATCAAACTCAAAGTCATGTTAATGTCTGAGCAGTGTCTCAGGAGGTCCGTCCACGTGGGAGAGGTGGCTTTTAGTCATCCCTCTCCTTGAGAAGCTCCCTGTGGTCGTGTCCGTCTGAAACCTGTCCGCCATACAGATGAATGAGGGTGACAATCTTCTCTTGTCACTAATGAGGAACCCTGTAGTGGGATGGTACTCTGGGCTTATGAGTTACAGCACTCCGAAAACTCATTTACCATAAAAAAAGACAAACTTTGTTTAATTTTTCGACTTGGTACATTCATTTTGGCTCCCTGTGGCCTCATTTGTTGCAGTCACAATGGCTGACAGTATTGATTTTGTCTTACAGCTTATTATCAGCAGTGTTGCTAAGTTGTTTTAACATATTAGAGGTGCTTTACTTTCAGTTCACCAGTTTTATTTCACATAACTTCACGATCTGTGTTTTATCTGTTGTTTAATCCAGTCTTGAAACCCTGTTTTGTGATTTTTTTTTTTTTAATCATTATTTATTTAAACAACACAGTGTAAAAAGGGCTCAGTATACAGTTGAGGGTATTCAGAGAGCCAGGGGGTACAATACTACACAAAGATATTATAAGACATACAGATTTCAAGTGTCTCAATAGCCATTTTGTTGGTGGAATCAAAGAGCAGTTTTATGTAGTGTTCAACATCGTTTAGAAAAGCACCAATATGAGGTTTATTCTTGCTAAACTTTCATTTATGGATAAACTACTTTGCCGGAATCATTATCAAGTGAACTATAAAAAAGGTTTTGTCTTCATTTTTGGGTACTTAAGGAAACCAAACACCACATTTTCCCATAAAAATGTTAAATCTTTAGAGATATGGTCCATGAGAAATCTGCAAAAGTCCTTCCAGCATTTCCTGGTGTGAGAACAATGCCAGAAAAGCAGAGAAGGTGTAAAACAGTTTCAGAATAATTTTGAAGGACGCCTCCTTAACCTTATTCACAATTAGGTATTTATGAGGAAGCATACAAACCCTCTTCCAGCATTTATCAATGATTCCAATATGCCATGACATGTGGAACAGAGACAACATCGTGTTGAAATCTAGCACGTATGGCTCTGAGTGCATGGTAAGAAACAGATTTTTCCTACTGGTAAATCAGCTGCATTTGGGAAAGATACACATCTGAGTTAAGGTCCAATAACATTTATCAGAAGCATTACAGTGCCTGTTGGAATAACATCAAATACTATAACATGTTCTTAAGGGGTTAGTAGAAAAATATATGTCGATAAGAATTCCCTGTATGTGATTACGCAGTTGACTCAATCTGATTCTGAACCCAACTCTCAAAGAAAAGTTTTTTCTTTCCTAAACAAAATGTCTCTATTATTCCATGTAAGATACTTGTGTGTGTTTATAGACTAAAGATCATGGTTTGTGGACAGTTGTGATACATAGTGTTTATATTCCTGATTCTTTTGTGTCTACAAACTAGTGACACACAACACAATAAACACTGAGACCGAGTAAGTATGAGAGTTTATTTGTAGAGCACTTGACTAGATCAAACATCACAAAGTAATTTACAGTTAAGGACAAAGGAAGTACATAAAATACAGACACAATATAATGTTATACGTGATATCCAGAGAAATGCTGGTTGATTTAGAGTTGCTTTTTACTAAAGGCGTCCACAGTGTTTACAGTGGGGGAGTCACAATCTCAAAAACAAAGTCACCTATAGCATGGGCTGATAATGAGACAATGGGCCCCAGGGCGTGGACATGCAAAAGACCCCACTGTTTTCCTGACATATGAGCTGGACACACAGACGTTTAACCTCATTTTGTTGTTGTTTTGCATCTCTTGATGGTTGTTATGCATGTCTCTGTGGTTATTGTTTCTGTCTGTGGTCATATCGAGTCTCTTCGTGGTCATTTTGTGTCGTTGTGTGGTTGTTTTCAACTTTATGAAGTCATTGTGAGTCTCTTTGTGTCTCTTTGCAGCTGTTTTACATCTTATTTTTATCTCTTTGTAGTTGTTTTATGCTTCTTTGTGGTCATTTGGTGTCTTTTCCTGGTCTGAACGTGTCTCCTCAAGTGACATTTTGCAGGTAAAGGCCTGCAGGGCTGTGACACTGTACCCACCCAATAGGCCTGCTCAGTAATCCATCCATGTCCTTTAGTGGCGCAAGGAACAGCCAACATGCAGAGCTCTAAAAGGTATCAGAATAATCTTGACTTGTATTTTAAATTTGATTAGGAGTCAAAATAAAGACTTCAAGATCAGAGTCATTTTAGAGCAACTGGTCAAAAGATTTGCAACCCAGGTATATCTTCCTAAAACATGTCAAGAAGGCAAGACAGTAATCTAGATCGGATAAAATAAATAACTCTGTCTAATCTCAGGAATAATAATCTACATTTTAACCTGGACAAAATGAGCTGAGTGAGCATGAAGGTGCACTAGGGGCCCTTTTTGCTCCAGGGAGCCTCCTGCAGATTATTTTGACCATGGTAAAGCAAAATTAAGACACAAACAGAAACTGTCACTGCATGCATCAACCTCATCTTCCACATCTCAGCGAGTGGAGACATTTATGCAGTCTGAAACATGAACACTGAACATGTTTGTATGTTCCCTGCAACAGCAGAACAAATGCTGCTGTGGAGACCATCTGCTGAGCGAGTCACAGTCTGTCTCTCAAACCCTGCATCATCCTCACATGTTTTCCAAAGCTATGATATCATCCAGTTTTTAAAATGACAGCTGTTCGCAATTGATATGTTACCCTGTTTGACGCCTACATCTGATTCTAAGGATCTGAAATTTGAGGTTTCTGATATGTCATCCTGTATTATGGGTTTATTGTTTCATAAATGGTAATTGAATTATTTATTAATGTTCTATAAACTAATTATAAGTCAGTAATAAAAACATTTGTGGTGTTACCAGGTAATGGCCTGTGACAGACGAACTCTCAACCTCCAACGACAAGACAAGACAGTCACAATGAGCCTTTATTAATAACTGTATTAATGAATTAACAATTAAGAGTGAGATTTTTCTCAGCCTAATAACCAATGATCTGTTTTTATTTAACGCTAACAATAACTTCTCCATGGCCTACAGTAATAATAAAACATTTATTATCACTAATAAAGCCATAAACTTTAAAATCCTTTATCGTGGGTGAGTTTTTAGAAAATTATTTCTGCTATTTATTCATGCGCTTTTTAAAATGTGTTGCCTTTCGTTAAATTATAGTACTTATTTAGCATTAAAATAACAATTGTGCTTGGAAAATATGAGATACTTTTAGACCCTAGACATCTGAAAATATAAGAGCTCAAGCTTTCAGTGCTGGAGGAACTGTGGAGAAGATCATGCTAACTATTTACATGTTTTCTACGTGTGTAAACTATCAAATATGTATTGGAAGTGTTAATGTGTTGATGGAAGAGATTTAAAAAACAACAACAACAACAACAACTCTGTGTTTAAAAGTAGAGCATATCATTTGGGTAAAAACCTCCAGCTACTCTTAGTCAAGATGAAAAATACCTACCTTTACACGAAAAGGTGGAAAAACTAACTCCCCAGATTTAATAAAATGGATTAGTATGATTAAAGAAGTAAAATTCATGGATAAATGACTGACAAAATATGAAATAGGGAAGATGTATTTAAGAAAAGGTGGCTTACAGAAGATGGGAGACTGTAACTATACTGTCATTGTATTTAATGTTTGAAAATGTGCACAGTGTATGAGATATCAGAACTTTTTTATTATGTTCTACTATCAGTTAGCCCATACCTCTTTAACTGTTTAGTTGTTATTATTTTTTCCTTTTTTCCTATCATTATTAAACTGTGAATGTATTTTTCTTTATTTATTTTCCCTTAACACTGACCCAAAATTTTCTTGGTAATGAACTGTAAACTAAAAAGCAAAATAGTTATACATATGAAGATGGGCTTGAAAAAATAAAATAACAATAAGGCTAAAGTAAAATTCAAGGTCCATACTTGTAATCTTTGGAATTAATTAACGAAAAAAATGTTGAAAAAATATTGAAAAATAACTTTTATGTTTAAACAATAAACTCTGATTCATTATTTTGCAGCCCTCAGTCTATGATTGTTGGACAGTCCATGACTGGAGGTTTCTGCTGTCAGCAGGAACTGTAATCTCGTGATCTCTCGCGATGGGTCACACGCGTCATATTGCTCTGCTAATCTGTAGCTGCCTGAGTTCAGCTGGGGCTGCCGGGAGAGGACCGTCAGGTGCAGAAACAAGATCAGCAAACTGTCTGTGAGTAGTCTAGATACATGTTACAGTAGAAAGTTAAAATAATTTAAGTTTCCGTCCGCCCCGTGCTGCAGCCGTGACTTTACTGCACGCTGTTTTCGGTTGGTTTTTGACGAGTTGCACTTTGCCCTAGCTCAAAAGGTTGCTCCCTGTGAGTTAACGGTCATGTTGTGGTTATAACTCGCATTTTGCAAAGCGAATAAGTAGGAATTGAAGTAAACTGAGCTCCTAAACAGATCCTGTGGTCAGTTTAATAAGGGTCGGGTGTTGCACTTCGCTTTGCTAAAGGTCGCTGTCCTGCAGTGTGGGGTCAGCCTGGTTGGTCAATGATTGCTCTCAGCCGGATTCTGCAAACACAGTCTCATGTCTGGTCTGTTTCAGTGGGCCTCATGCAACATTTATCTCAATTTTATGTCAAGAAAAGTCAACTGCAGATGCACCAGACGTTATTGACCATCCAGATCTGCTCTGTGCTGGATCATGAACCAGACTTGGTAATATGTCTGTATAGGTAACGCCCCCCTAACGCAAAACACGGGCAGATGTGCCCTGTGCAAAGACTCTGGCACACCTGCATAACTCATGCAGAAGTGAAATCTTAAATACTTAAAATAACTTAAATATATGTGCAAACTTGTGTTTGATATATAAAGTCTCCCATGGCTTAGCTGCACCACCACCTGTAGCTGACATCAGCAGAAGAACAAACATTAATTCTTTAATTAATATTCTTGCAAGTTTTGCAGTGTTATTCTATATGAAAATATGTCACTACTGCCTCTATGTCCTTTTACATTGCATCACCTTCGCCCCACATTTTAGCACTGAATCTCACATTTTATGATCATTACATTCTTTTGGCTAAAATATCATGTAAAAATCATTTCTTGTTGGTGTGTTCAAGAAGCCTTTAAACAGTATGCCCTGGTTTCTTTTTCTTTTGTATTTTGCGTCGTTTTGTTAGGGGGGTTTTTTTGTTTTGTTTTTTGTGCTTTGTTTTACTTTAGGTAGCCTTGTGTAACATCTTGGCCGAGGGACCACTGATGAAAAATAGCCTTTGGCTGATTCTGGCATTTTTATACTGTGTGTATTTATTAATTTTTAAATAAACTAAGTTAAACTAAACTAAACTTAGTAAACATGATTTTCCTTTGTATCAATCCAGGCATTGTGGAATATTCAAAAACCCAGCAATGGCCAAACGTGTGTGAAGCCGTAAATGTCTGCAGCAGTGGTGAAGGAAGTCGTCACACCCTGTATTTACATCAAAGTAAAATAAATAAATAAAACAAAAATGTAT
>JAPZEB010000004.1:20896978-20908399 GCA_029783705.1 Chaetodon striatus
TGTGTGTGAAAACATTTGAGGCCAGAAATAGACAATGCAGTCACAGAATCTTGATTCGTATTTGATCAGCGCTGCCTTGTCTGACAGTTTGACTGCAGTTTACAAGCAGTGGTCGACCTGATTGACAGCTGCGTGAGAGACTCTTCGGCTCTAAGTGGTTGTTTTCCAACAACTGTGCTAGATTTTAGCAAATGCCGTCAGAAGCACTACAAGGAAGAGGAACATGATTTTTTAACATATTATCTGTCTCGTGTACAGCTGTGTGAACTTAATGAGAGTTTCAGCAAACATGACAGAGAGCTATTTTTGTAAAAGTTACCAACTGTAGCTTTAAAACCAGGAAAAGACAAAACTTACAGTTGTGAAAACTACATTTACAGTTCAGGGAATGTTAATACTAGTTTAAAAACATTAGCCAAAGTGATTGAGAGGTATCATAAAAATGACCAGTTCTGGAAAGTCCCCTGTATTATTTTATTAGCTGGAAGTGAAACAATGGCCAACTGTATCTCTGGCCTGTTCTAACAAAGTTTTCTGCTTGAACTTCTTCAGACGTCTGTGAGCTTCACAAGACCAACAAATGGCTGTGCCAGATGATGTACCAGATAAGTGTTAACAGATATCATATGAATGCCATGACGTAAACAAAGAATCTTTTTGCACACAAGATCATTTCATACATACAAGAGGTCATGAGCTCAGGAGGTTTTCATAAATGAGTCACATATGCTACTGTATAAACATTTTTACAAACACTAACCATGACGATGGAAAACAGAAATTACAAACTTATTTTTCATTAAACTATAATGGGATATGACAGAATAAAATACAAATTTGCTGTATTACAAATTGATTTCAGTTTCAGAGGTTTAAATAAAAACAGTCTGGAACAAAGTGCATACAGTCGAGGCCATTTTAATACACCAACATGTACAAGTACCGGACATCAGTCTAGAAAAGCAGCTGTAAACTAGGGCTGAACTGTTCAAGGGAAACAGAGACCTAAAATATCATAGTATTTCAGATGTTTTTAGTCTATGAGAACACTTAAAATAATAGCAAAACAAATCACTACGCAAAATCCATAATCAATAGCAGTGCACTGGCATATTTTAAAGAGAAATCATGAGAGATCATGCTTCAGTATATTTGTGTATTGATTCATTTGTTCCACCCATTCTGCAAATAAAATGGAGAGGGTTGAGAGATGTAGAGTCTGTACCTTCATAAACTTGTCATACGAGGGTTCCTCAGGCTGCGGCGGGTTGACCACCAGGTCCATTAGAGCCTGCCCAGGAACAGGAGGACACAGACGGACAGACACCAGCTTGGTCAGCTGGGCCTTCACCTCATTGTCCATGTTGATGATCTCCATGTAGCCTCCGCGGAAACCACACCTGAGAGGGAGGGAAAATATTAGGATGTGACGTAAACATTTCACAAGAAAAAAAAAAAAAAAGAAATAGAGTTACAAATAAAACAAGCTGGTTGTTAAGAGTATTTTAACAGGGTCTGATGGAGTTGTCCGTAGCATTAAAGTAAAATGACTTACTCTCCCATGTAACATTTGGAGGTGGAGTGGAAAGATGCCAGTTCCACTGTATTTGAGTACTCTGGCCCCATTTCAAACAAAACCTTCTTAAAGGAGTGGAACTGGCAACCATCAGCGTACACATTGTCCTGGTACACCTGGGGGATGAGGAGAGAATGAAAGGTATACACAGAATAATAAAAAAAGCAGGTAGATTTTAAAAGAGATGCATAGAGAGCGTACCTCATCAGCCATGAGGAAGAGACGTTCCTTTGCTGCAAATCGGATTACGTCCTCAATGCACTGTCTGCTCTGAACCTGACCTGTGAACAAGAAGGAGGCTCATTAGGGAGAGAGGCTTGAGGTGGAGGTCCACCAGGCAGTTGTGTCCATTTGCTGCCATCTAGTGGCTCTTTATTCACAAGGGGGTGAAGTGTGTGAGGAAACTAAATCTCATACACAGAGGATCTAATTTGAAGTAACTTAATGCCTGGGACAGTTGGCTGAATGGTTCAGGCAGGGGCTCTCCACCTTTTACTTCTAGTTGTTAAATAATTGTCAAGGACTACTTTCCCAAATAGCATGACAAAAAAGGATAAAAATAAACTAGGCTATAAATGTGTAATGCCACTGTCAGCTGTTAATGGTGTGATGACTTTCTGTTGTGCCTGCCGCTCGTGTCTTTTCCTTGGAAATATTATTTTGACTCCCCAACACATCCCAGCTGCTCTGCGTGCAAGTGTCTCTGGACCTTTGATGGTTTTAGCGCCTCATCTGACAGAATTTCACCACCTTCAGCACAACATCACTGCCTGCCAACATCAGTCTAAATTTATTGCATTCAGGGTCGTATTTCCTCATCACACGCTCTTACTGGCGCAGGGTTGTCTCCCACATCACTTTTTCGTTTAAAAAACAATTAGCCAGCCAATAGTGGAACAACATATTTGTCTCTACCTGTGGACGTGATCAGCGTGGTAAAATTCTGGTGTAACTAAGTGGTGATCGAAATGATGCATTTTAATTGAATGTTTTTTATTTATGTAAATTCTTGAGCACAATTGCCGGGAATATAAAAATATCTGGCTGTGTAAATTACCAATTTTTTTTTTAACTTTTATGTAATCTAACCAATTGGCAGTATCTTTGCAGCCCACTGGTTGTGAATTGCTGGTTTAAGGTATTATACAACTATAATGTCCTCGTTTCAATTCCAACCAATAACATTTGTTTGATTTTTGCTGTCGTACCTCTCCCCCCATGTTTCCTGTCTCTGTAAACTATCCAAAAATGACCCAAAATTAATCTATTACAGCCTTAAAATTAAGGTCAAAACGTCTGTGACTGTACGTTAGAGATGCATCAGTAAAATAACTGATAAGTCTTACATTCACACTCAAATGCTAAATAATATCACATAAAGAATACCTACATTACATACTGCAAATAGATCTAAAAACTAATTTGACACTTTCACTTAACATCAAAATTGAAGTCCTTTCCATTCTTTATATATTTTTATTTTTATAATAAACACAAGAAACTGTACCAGTGGGGTTTCCGGGGTTGATGATGCACAGTGCTCGGGGGTTGCAGTGGCGCCGGGCCTCATCCAAGGCACGCTGCAGCTCACTGATGTCCAGACTCCAGCACTTTTCCTCATTAAGGTAATAGTTGATCTGCACGGCGCCCAGTTCGGCCAGCGCAGCTGAGTACAGCGGATACTGAGGTATGGAGATCATGACGCCTGTGCGGGTCGCACCCTCGCCACACACCAGCAGCTTCAGCATGGTCTAAGAGTGGAGGTCAAGAAAGATATGTCAGCCTAACAGTATTAGCTGCTTATAACTAATCAGATTTTAGAATTATATGTACACAGTACACACAGTATGTTTGTCTACATGCCACTTTAGAGGCATACAAAGGAAACTGATGCAGTTTTACTGCTCTGAATTTCAGTTTGGTGATCTGCATCTGTGTTTTCTGCAGGAAACTGACCTCACAGCATCATGTGAGTTCTCTTTTTACATAACACATCATGTAGTCAGTTTTATGAGGTCATATGATCCAGTTCAGTTGGTTAGAGGGAAAAAATATTACTGCCATCTTAAATTTCACTTTAATTTTCTGTCATTGCTCAAATTTTTGCTTTTTTTCTTGGACAGCTGAACTTGTCAGGACTCTGTTGAAATTAAAAGCTATGAAAAGGACCCATCATTCTGTAACTCAGACAGATAGGTCATAGACAACCTATAAAGGAGGTGATGAGTATGTAATACCCAGGGTGTTTATAGTTTTCAGACACTTGATTTTAATGCTTTTTAAGACATTTTCCAGGTAACTTTTTTTATTAAATTTCAGATGGATTTAAGTTTTACAGGTAAGAAAGTTAAGTTTTATGTAAGAATATGGTTGCTAGAGTGAGTTAGGTTAATCTATATTTTGCCAACAGTTGAGTGCGAGTATAAAGATCAGTATTAACGTTGGTGGTGCGTTTAAAGACTTGTAATATCAGAAATGTGGACTTAAACACAGACAAGTTTGACTCATTTTGACAAAATAAATTAAAAGATGGAAAAAAATAAATTACATAAAATATTTGTGGTGAATAAGACTTCACAAATTCAAATTTGAGACTATTTAATGACTTTTAAGGACCCACATTTATAAAACTGAATTTAAGACATTGTAAGACTTTTTAAGGACCTGCAGACACCCTGAATACCTGGCTTTTAAAGGGTCATGAGCCAAAATATTTGGACATAAATGATCTAATTTCAGCATGTGTTTGATCTAGTTGACCTTGAATAATGCTACTTTTTTTTCTCACAGTGTTTATTTTTCTGCTAGTTGCATCTGGTGAGATGTGTCCTTTAAAAAGAGTGAACCCACTGATAAAGGTTTCGCTTCAAAATACTCAATGTAATCTTTTTCGTCAGTTCAATGTTGTGATCAGAGCCCCCGCAAAACAATCAATACATCAGGTAATTTTTAACTTACTAACACACGTAATCAAAAGTACAACAGAGACACAAAGTCAGCTGAACAGATGTGACGTGTTTTGTACCACAATGCCGTCGCTGGCCCCTGTGGTGAGGTAAATGTCGTCTGGGTTGCAGGGCACACCGCCATCTCTTCGCTCAATGTAGCGGGCCACATCCTCACGCACAGAGTCTATGCCCTGACTGGCACTGTAGGAACCTGAGGGAGATTTATGTGGAGACAATACAAACCGCTATAACAACTTAAATTCTTTAACACAACAAAGCTCCACCAGAAAGCACCATTTAACACACACATATAAAGAGAAAGGTGGTAATTAGCAGCTCGGGTTACACAAAGCTTATTGTGCATGAAAACCAACACACACCCATACTGTTCCCTCCACAGGACTTCAGAATGCGGCGTGCTCTACTTTTAGCATCCTCTGGGAATGTGTTGTCATTCAGCAGTTCAGGGTAGGAGCACAGCGCCAAGACCTTGAGACAAAGAGAGGTGTGAGGATAAAAGGTGGATAAAAGGGACATTATGCAAAACCCCGTGCAGATTACTGCATTAGGCAGGGAGAAAATGATTGACATCAACTTAGTTAAGGAGGAAGAAATCAGTTTCATAGACACAGAGAAGTCAGAGGGGAGGTGCTAAATTTAGATGAAAGGTTGGGGGAACAGATTAGGAGCAGACCTGTCGGAAGAAAGTGATTGGCTGCTGGCCCATAGCATGGGCGTCACCAATGTTGGCCTTGATGACTTCAGCAAAGGGCTTCTTCTTTCCCTGCAGGGCATAAACACAACATACAGATATTATTATACATCTGAAGAACAGGTAAAATGTGTGAACGATGAGAGAATTTATTTACTATGTACACAAGAAATTATGTCATAATGTTTCCCTGGGGTTGGCTGAGAACACACACTGCCCCTAAACAACCTTGACACCGAGCCCACAGTCACTATCAAGCACATACCTAAGTTTTCCATAATACAGCAAGGGGCTGAGAGCGCAGCAGCTGCTGAGCACACTGCGGGTTTGGTGGTTTACTTATAACCACTTCCAGTGAAGGATTAGATTGGCCTTTGATTGGACTGACTTTCCTGCACTGAAGTTTGTACAGAAATAAAGCTCAACCCAAATAAGCTATACCGTCCCCTCTGTATCATGTCCCAGTAAAGCGCAAGTGAGCAGCTCAACTGGTCTCTTTATACCTGAGAAATTGAATGCTTTTGGCCTCATACACGACTGAGCAACTGTCAAAGGAATGAGTGGGGCCCTACTTGCAACACTGCATCCAATTCTCTTTATGTATCCATCATGTAAACAAAGTAGATTTCAAAACTCTCAAAAAATTGTCTCTGCAAATGTTTTATAAGGAAGGAAATGCATTCAACATGTAATGTGTTTTAATGAAACATAAATGTATGAAGACACATGGATACAGCACTGAAGGCAGGGCCTTGTTCATTCCTAGAAAAGCCCCTCAGTGGTGCATGAAAAACAAAAAAACTTGATTTCTGCAGTATGAAATTACCGGGATCTTCCGCATTGTGGGGCCAATGGAGCAGGCACAGTAGAGAGTTACAGTGGCCGAGCAAGGTCGAGCCACTAACTTCTGCCAGCTGACTTTTGGTTTAGCCTTCCGCTATCTTGAATGGGGATAAAATTATTTAATTGTGCCGCTCTTTCTATGCATGTGAATATCTATTTGGAACAATGGACTATTAAGTGAGGCTGCAGTGCAGCACTGTAGCACAGACAGAGATAATTTGGTAAAAACAATTTGCAGCAGACTTGATGCAGATAAGTTTGTGCTAACGTACGCACAAAGTTTCAACTTGTGCAAACTACCTTATCACCCTTATACCAGTAACCTTCTGACACATAAACACAGTGACATGCATCACACAAAAGGATTTTAACCTCCTTAGTGTACACTGATAAAGAACAGGATGTATGACAGCAAAGCAGCAGTAAGCAACGTCAAAAATAATTAGGTTAATTTATTAAAGGTATCACTTTACTGTCCTCTGGGCCAGTGATATAACATGTCTGAAAAATGATCTCTTGAGCAGCTGAGACCACTGACGGAGGGCAAACAACAACGCAGGCAGCCACATGCAAAAACACAAGCACATACACATGCTGGTAACACCAGATGTTCAGGACAGCGTGACGCTGCAGAAAAGCCACAAGTGGAGCCTCACACTGACAACCTGCTAAAATCAAAACAGCCTGTTTGTTTGATTTGCCCAATCCAGTTCAGATTTCAGGGGGCCTAAGTCTCCCGCTCTCTCATTGGTCACACATTAGAGGCGTCTCTCAGTCTGGACCAATGACATTACAGCAGTTGAATAACACCCCAGGGTCAAAAGTGCCGCCCATTCATGGTGGGGATCTTTTAGAAACACACTGACCTCTGCTCCTGAGAACCAACTCGAAAAGGCCTGTGCTTTTTGTCCTCCATCGCTGATAAAACAGCCCAGCAAACAATGTTGGAGCTCAAACTGTGCTCTTGATGTAAAGCTCAGACTGTATTTCTTTTTACTCTCAAGGCTTTACAAAGGAAACGTTCATTAATGACGAAAGCCCTTGTTGATAACGTTGTGGTTTCAGCTATTAAATGCACAACGTAACAATAAACTAAGATAAGAAAATACACTTTGCAGAATGTGACTGTGTAATTTACCTCTTTAAATATTCATGCATCCGAAATGCAAAAACAAATAAGAGATTTTACACTGGAAAACAGTTTTAGAGGTTTGCATATGGCTTTTCATTCTTGCACAACATGTGGAAAAAATGTGACAAAAACAATCCTTGTGCATCTGCGGTCTGTCCCCACAGCAACTCTGTCTAAATGTCCCCATTCACTATCAGCTAGCTGCTCATTAGGACAAACAAAGACCACAATGTAATAACTGCATGTGAAGCCTTTATTTGAGCACTTGTTAACTGTTACAGTAAATTGGCTCAAAGTCTGTTTTGTTCCTGTTCCCTGTTTGGAAACTCTAACATCTAACGCAGCCTCAGTATTTGGGAAAACAACAGGAACAAGGGCACATTTGTACCACGAATGAAAAGGAAAGATAGCTCCAAAAAACAAGGTGTGTAGGAAATTGGAGAACGGTATCACAGTGTGCAGTCATGTGTGTGTGTTTAATTTGTGGATGAAAAGCGAGAATAGCACGGTGACCTGTTTTCCAAAGAAATGCAACACCATCCAAACCGCGAGAGTGGAGCTCATAAAATGAAGGGGAATGTGTTTTGGACAAAAGAACAACAGTTTCAAGATGGAGGGACTGTAAGTGATTACTGGGGTACATTTTTGTCTTCTGGCTGGGTGCTGCACTATTGAAAAGGCTGGCAGCGGGACAGTCTGCAGTCAGTAAACAAAGAATTGCAGCGCTTTCCCTGTGCTAGATTGAAATGTAATGAGTAAAATGTTCAATTGTAGTTGTAAAAGTTACAGTAATTATCTTATCCTTGCTGAAAATGCTGCAATCGCTCAATATCTGGACTGGGTTATACCGGCTGGATCCAACCGCAATTTCTTCTGCTCTTTTAACGTCTAAATATCAATTCAATAACGCCTGATCAAACTCTTGCCCAGTTCGGAAGAAAATAAATATTCCTTGAAGACAGAGGGGATCAGCTGAAGGTAAGCATTGGTCAAGCAAACAGAACATAAAATCTTTGGTGCCGGTGAACCATCTGGTTAAAAAGGTCACCACTGTCATTACAGTCCCAGCTGGCCCTTTCACCTGAGCAAGAACCTGTTCGCAATACTCGTCCCTTCCTGAGCAAAGCACTCAAGGGGGGACAGTTTTCACACCAGACTGCACTCAGTACACTAACAGCTGGTTGCCACATCACCATAAACTGTGTGAGAGGATGGGATCGGATACAGCTTTAAAAAAAAAGAGAGAAATGCACCCAAAGGGCTGTATTGATAATGCCAATTAGA
This sequence comes from Chaetodon striatus, assembly GCA_029783705.1. NCBI lineage: Eukaryota > Metazoa > Chordata > Actinopteri > Chaetodontiformes > Chaetodontidae > Chaetodon > Chaetodon striatus. Next base: position 20,905,474 of record JAPZEB010000004.1, read on the forward strand.
TGGAAAAGGCCTTTAATGTCTTGGATTTAAAAAAGAAATTTTATACGATAAATTAAGAGCTGACCTAAAATGCTGGACACAAGAGCTGAAAGCCTTAAATAGATTCCTGATTTCTAAACTTCTGAGCAAACCATTCACCACAAAGATAACAGTCCATGTGTCCTTTCTGTCTGCTAAATGCTAGTCTGGTAATTTTTTAACCTGGACCCTATTTTCATTTTTGTATCTAACTGACTAAAACTAGACATTTTGTGAAACTGATTCAGTATCGTGTAAGACCTCTGCACACGGCTGCCGCGTTACAAGCTGCAGTGTATCCACTCAGGGCAATTGGCTCTGTCAATTCAGATTATTATTTTACAGATCTGACTATTTATGGAAAGTATCCCCACATAGACAGACCTTAAGATCCTTTTAGTTTAACAAAAACAGGCCTGAAATTGCTATTGCCAAACCCACCAGACTTAAAAAAAAAAAAAAACATTTTCATCGTAAAACACAATTTAGTTGAACAAAAAGGATCTTACTCTTAAACAAAAAAGTTTATCTCTTTAGGGTTCTATTCTATAAGTTGTGCGACACTTATGATAATAAAATGAGCCTGTCAGTTGCAAAAAGAAGCACTTTTAGTCGACGTAAATTGACAGTGCGAATATGCCCCAAGTGGATACACTGCGGCCTGTTTTGCCATTGCCAATATGCAGTAGTCTCCTTAATTCTGGACCGATTTGAAAAACTGCTGTTCCCATAAAAGGGTCACTGTGGCACACTGCAGGAGGTCCTTAAAAATGTTCAGGCCCAGATTTTGTTATTGTATATTATTTGAGAGAAGAGATTCCTGCATGATACTCTGCTATATTTGACTTTATTCTGAGCTTTACTGTATACTATTTAAAAATAATCACAATCTGAATTTTATTTAGCCAATGTATACACAAAGAGTGAAACATCCTCTCTTGATATATGTGATTATGTTATGAAATGCACTTCAAATTAGCCCTTTTTCTCTTGATTTGACTTTGATATTTTGTTTAGGTACAAAGCCACTTGGGCTAATTAAACTGATGTCATTTGCATTGTTTTATGGGTATTCTGTGATGAGGCGTGCAAATATTTTTTAACACATGCCTACCATCTTTCTAATACATTCCTCTTGTGTTGGTCTTTCACATAACTAAGACTACAGAGTCAAAAATAGGCTACATCAGATTATTCCAAGGGACATACATGAGGGAGTCCCTGGTATATTATCTGTCTATCTTGTAAGGGAAATCAAATGATTGAGAATCTCTGCATCAAGGACATTCAGGACAGTCAGAGGTGAACTGCAGCAACAGATACAGTTGCAAGAAAAAGTGTGTGAACCCTTTAGGATTACTTGGATTTCTGCATAAATTGGTCATAAAATGTGTTCTGATCTTCATCTAAGTCACAACAATAGACAAACACAGTCTGCTTAAACTAATACTGCACAAAAATGATATGTTTTCATGTTTTTATTGAACACAACATGTAAACATTCACAGTGCAGGGTGGAAAAAGTATGTGAACCCCTACGCTAATGACTTCTCCAAGAGCTAATTGGAGACAGGAGTCAGCCAGCCTGGAGTCCAATCAGTGTGATGAGATTGGAGGTGTTGGTTAAAGCTGCCCTGCCCTATAAAAAACACACACCAGTTTTGAGTTCGCTGTTCTCAAGACGCATTGCCTGATGTGAACCATGCCTCGCACAAAAGAGCTCTCAGAAGACCTATGATCAAGAATTGCTGAAGTCTTGCATGAAGCTGGAAAGGGTTACAAAAGTATCTCTAATAGCCTTGGTGTTCATGTGTCCACAGTAAGACAGACTGTCTGCAAATGGACAAAGTTCAGCACTGTTGCTACTCTCCCTAGGCGTGGTTGTCCTGTAAAGATGACCGCAAGAGCACAGCACAGAATGCTCAGTGAGGTGAAGAAGAATCCTAGAGGGTCAGCTAAAGACTTACAGAAATCTCTGGCACATGCTAACATTTCTGTTGACAAATCTACAATAAGTAAAACATTAAATAAGAATGGAGTTCATGGGAGGACACCACGGAGGAAGCCACTGCTGTCCAAAAAAAACATTGCTGCATGGATGTTCCACAGCACTACTGACAAAATATTTTGTGAACAGACGAAACCAAAATTGAGTTGTTTGGAAGGAAAACACAACGCTATGTGCGGAGAAAAAAAGGCACAGCACACCGCAACATCAAAACCTCATCCCAACTGTGAAATATATAATATCATGGTTTGGGGCTGCTTTGCTTCATCAGGGCCTGGACAGATTGTTGTCATCAACGGAAAAATGAATTCCCAATTGTATCAAGACATTTTGCAGGAAAACTTAAGACCATCTGTCCGCCAGCTGAAGCTCAACAGAGGATGGGTGATGCAGCAGGACAACGACCCGAAGCATAGAAGTAAATCAACAACAGAATTGCTTCAACAGAAGAAAATACGCCTTCTGGAGTAGTCCAGTCAGAGTCCTGACCTCAACCCAATTGAGATGCTGTGGCATGACCTCAAGAGAGCGATTCACACCAGACATCCCAAAAATATAGCTGAACTGAAATAGTTTTGTAAAGAGGAATGGTCCAAAATTCCTCCTGACCATTGTGCAGATCTGATCTGCAACTACAGGAAACATTTGGTTGAGGTTATTACTGCCAAAGGAGGGTCAACCAGTTATTAAATCCAAAGGTTCACATACTTTTTCCACCCTGCACTGTCAATTGTTACATGTTCAGTTCAATAAAAACATTAAAGCATACGTACCACCTGAAAGTATTCACACCCCTTCACTTTTTCCACATTTTATTATGTTCTAAAACTGATTTGAGCATAGTTTTCTTTTAAAAATCTTCACAAAATAGCCCATAATGATTAAGGGAAATAATCTTTT
>JAPZEB010000004.1:20958088-20970883 GCA_029783705.1 Chaetodon striatus
ATAAAAAGTGCTTTGAGTGGTTAGAAAACTACAAAGGCACGATCGAATAGCAGGTCCATTTACCAAAAAAGACCAATCACAGGACTATGTGCAGCGATGTTAAAGCACTGTTTTTCCTCAATGGAGCCTGGCTATGAGAGAGAGCAATATAACAGCTTCAGTTCTACGTCGCTTAAATACGTTTTGTTGCCGACCCTTCCACAGCAGTACATTCCTTTGCTTCCATGTCAGATTCCTGCCTGCTTCTCCAAACTGTGAGCATGCTGACTGACATCTGCTGTGGGTCATACACTGACAATGGATAAGTATCTCATCCAACCCCACTTCAACAGATCCAAACTATCCCTTTAACTTGAACAGCTCTTACCAATTGAACCATTTAAACCAGTATATAGTACGTATGATTAATCCTTTTCACAGACTAAATATTCAACCAGGTTCTTTTCTTTGAGTCACAACATAAACATAATGACACACTCACCTCATTTTCCCTCTCAGCCAGTGTGATCTTCTTCAATAAGATGTCAGTTTGGCGGTCAGCATCAATTCGATCAGCCTGTATGGAAAGCCGTGAGTTATTATCACAGGAAAATAAAAAACACATTGCTCACATTTCAAAGAAGCAAGAGAGTTTCTTTGCTGTATAAACTTGAGGTAACGACAGCACTATTACTCATCTAGACCCATGACCAACTCCCCTGAGCAATATACAAGGTGGAAGTATTGTGACAAACCTCTGCATCTTGGAGCTGTTTCAGTTTCTGTCGAACAGACTTGTTTATTCGTCTAAAATCCTCCAACTTCTCCAGCAAAAGTCCTCTCTGCCTTGAAATACGGCGCTTATCAACGGCAGACTGTCTTGACTCCTGAATAGCAAGAAAAAAACATGTTAAAAATATGCTTAAATTATGTTTAATGTAGGTAAATTGTTTTGCTTTTCAACAAATTGCAACATACATACAGCAAACTCATCTTCCATGGCATCTTTAAAAGACACCAGTTGTATTGCAGCAGAGTTGGCAGCCGCTTCTGCATCCATCAGTGTTTTCAGGAAAAGGCTTTTTCCATCAGCAAAGTCTGCAGGACTAAATGAAAAACAGGAAGAAAATCAATTAGGCTGAAACTGCCGGTCAGTGGATGTTTAGCCCTACAGGTTAGGCTGTGTGTGCAAACGTTCATGCATTATAGGACCTCACCAACTGATGTCAGTCTCTGGGGTCCTTGTGTGGAGACTGCTGCGTGCTCTGCTCCTTCTCCCCAGCTCATGAGAGCTAGCTAGATCCCCACAGCTCAGCGTGGCATCTTCCCTGGTAGAGCTGAAACCAAGGGGGGGACTATGGAGTTCATCCTCTGGAGACATACCTCTACTACTGACAGAACAACAGACAGTATGAGTTAGTGTTAACATACAGAGGAGGGAAGTAAATATGTCCACACTAACATAACTGTTTAAATTAGCTTCGTTACACTGCATAGCTCTCTTGCACGTTATCAGGAAGGACAGTGAGAGCAGGTTGTCAAGCAAGCTAACTAAGCTTACCCCATAGCAACAGACAGCCGACAGGACTAAGTGGCTGCTAAGCTTTGACATTTCGTTAGTGTAAAGAGAGAAAGCATTCTATTAATTTTACCATGTACAGCCGCTGTTATCTACATTACGGTTATTAAAACTACACTACAGTGACACATTCCCAAGAATGTAAATATTACTTACGCTTTCGCCTTGTGTCGGTTGTGAACAACGCTACTCCAAACTGAAGAGCCCCCTCTTACTAGATCGAACCTGATTGGTCAGTGTTGACGCAACGTCATGACATGGACTCATTTGCTCGCTGCTGATTTGTTTTCCAGGTGCAAAGTAGGCGGGACTAAATTTGATTAAAGTTGTGAACAGCCAATGAGCAAAAGAGAGCATAGAGACTGGTTGAAACCATAGAAACGAACAGGAAGTTTACTGCCACGGTTTCTCAAACTATCTTCGGCTAACATCAAGTTACGGAGATTATTTATATATTGTACATTTCGTTGCGTGAAACTCAAAACCCAGCATAGCGGCCTTTACATATATGCTCACGTTAAAACGGAGTATTATTTAATTCGTTTTGGTGGCACAGTTTAGCTTATTTGGTGGACGTTAGCCGTCCAGCTAACGCTTATGCTCGACGAGTGGAAATGTTCAAGGCAAAAATACTCTTTATTGGTCCCAACGAGGTACGTAAATGCTTTTCCCCTCTGTAGCGTAGTCTATTTTTCACCAACAGATGTTAATAGGTAACCACATAATAGTTTTAACAGTGAAAATACAAGCAAACATAAGTGTATGTATTGAAAAACCTGAGCATGTGTGTATGGCTTTCAAAGTTGACAAGCTTTATATGTGTGTTTTTTATGTTCATTAAGAAGAGCAAAAATGTGGTGGTATTTACTCAATTAATGTACAATCTGAAGGTACTCCTTATATATTATTAAAGTATTTACATGTTATAACATGTCACAACATGACATGGCAGCTATAGTTACTGTTCTACCAGTGACATTGCAAGTTGATATTTTACCTTAAAAAAACATATAGATAGCTTGTGATTCATTGTCATTGATTAAGCTACCTAACAGCATGTGAATGAGTAAATTAGCTCCCCCTTGATCAGCCTCAACATTAAAATGCTGCCTTCTATTAAGGCTAGTAATAATGATCTAATATTGCAATACACAACAATGTAACACTGAAATATGTAGTTCTGCCAGCATTATGATTGCGTTTACTTGTGGTACTTGAAGTACATTTGACTTTAGTTATTCCCATACTTCTGCTTAAGTAAAACTATGTGTTCAGCAGTCTGACAATCTGACAACTTCACTGACTAAACTTCATTCAAATTAACACACATTTTATGTTGTTATTGCAAGAAAAGCACAGGTGTAATTAATTACATTAGTGATGACTCTGTTCCCTTTGGGTGTTCCACTAAGCCTTACTGAATGCACAACCACACCTTAATGGAATGCATCCTTATTAAGGTTATTAGTAACACCTGTGAGTTTCCTGCTGTGATGTTAAAATGGCTGCCATAAAAAGCACGACTAAACCGCAAATAAAAAAATCTGCATTCTAAAGTTTACCTCAGTAAAAGTTACCTTCATGGTCCACATGTTGACCTGTTGCAGCAGGAGAAACCTCAGGTGGGACTGATTACACGGGTTATGACTCCATGTCTTTTATGTGTCCCATTAAGCCATAACAGCATAATAGCAGAGCTCTGCAAGTGGAGCATGTAAACAGAATCCATTCTTTGTAATACCTGCACTTTTACTACCATGACAAGACAAAATGCCTGTTGTGAAAATTATCTTACATATCAAGAGTTAAAAAGTCATATTATAATGTAATTAAACAATATTGTGATATGATATGACTATTCTAACACCATCTCTACCTATTTTTCAGAGTGGGAAAACAGTTCTTGCAAATTTCTTGTCAGACACACCAGAAAATGTGGGAGGTGAATACAGACCTACACAAGGAGTAAGGTACAAACCCTGTGTCAGCTATACAGCTTTCCAGTGTCTTAAATCCCTGAGGAGATGGAAATACCGTAATCTAACAGAATGTGTGGAGCATCATTTTTAATATAGTGTAAAATCACTTACCTTTATGATAAGATGATAAAAGCAATAAATCTATTTTGCCTTAAGAGGTATTATTGTCTGACCTTGAACAATGACCTTGACAATACAGCTGTATTTTTTTGCTGTTTCAAGAATACTGGAATTTGAATCACATCCTGAAGGCAGTGGTGGCAACGTGAAATGTGACGTTGAACTTTGGGACTGTTCGGGAGATTTTAAGTAAGTTAAACACTTAGATATTACCCTTTCTCATCTTGTGAGACTTAAGTCCCATTACTATATATTATTGTTTTTGTTTTAAGTGTATAATACCCAGATGGAAATATACAATATACTCTCTTCATACAGATTTGAGTCATGCTGGCCTGCACTGATGAAGGACTCAAGCGGTGTGGTGATCATTTTTAATCCTGATGTTCCGAGTCACCTCAAAGAAATCGAGACATGGCATTCGATGTTCATCTCCTCTCAGGGTTTGCAGGACAACCAGTGTTTACTCATGGCTCACCACAAGCCCGGCAGTGGAGTGGAAGATGGGCGGCTGCCTTTAGGTATTTCTACTGCAGGCCTCTCAAAGCTGTTGCATGAGTTATTATTTTGATTTCTGCGCTAACTTGTTCATTCTTCTTGATGCAGCCTCACATTTAGGCAGACTGCCACTTATTCACTCCAACCTGGAGGAGGAACCGGAGGATGTGAGGCAAGCTTTCCGCAGATACTTGGAAAATGTTGTGAAGACAATGTCGGAAAGTCGAGAGCGAGAGGAGATGTCCATCATTACATAGCACTAAAATCTATGAAATATGCAGCTTATTGAAGAAATATGTTGTTGACGTTGGCAATCTCTGTTTAAGTGACATTCATGGACACTTCGGCTTTTCTAAAGTTATGTATTATACATCTTTACTGTCATTCAGCTGTCCATGAAATCTTTCAAAACCCTTTGCAAACTTTCTAGCAAAGTATTTTCCTACAGCAAGGTTATTTTGTTCTGTTTTGGTGCTTTTTATTTTGTATGTCTTTTGTGAATAAAATATGACATAACTCACTCTAGAAATTAATACTCAAGAGACACCAAATATATTTCTCTGACTGAAGCCATTATTTATTTGAAAATTTGGTGCAAAGTTATTGAGAATGTGACAATTACAAGTGCAAAAGTAGAAAAGGCAGTTTAATATTTAGACATCATATCCGACAATGCCTCCTTTGCCAATGCACTCTCCAATGTAGAACCACATCAGCACCTCAGTGGCCACGAGTCCGTTCCTTAAGGCCTCCTACAAAACAAAAACAAACAAAATCTCATTTCACTGAAGAAAACTGCTTTCTGACAGTCTATAGAATTAGATAACGAGTTATGGTAAATAAGAACTGACGATGTAACGTGAAAGAGTAAGTGTAGAGTGCAAAAATGAGTCCCTTCTCATGCATACAAATAGCCACTCCCAGTCACAGATGATACTATGAATACACACACCATCATGTCATACATATTTAATTGCACTCAATGTATGTAAAGTTTATGTGATTGTTAACTTTCGACGTTGCCTGACATGTTTGCACAAATAACTTGTTTGTTATTTTGGAGTGTTTTCCATTATATATGAAGATTGACTCAACTGTGCGACTGATATATACAACAAACTGAGGACTGGACACCTGAGTCAAGGGGCTTAAGAGACACACACAACTTCAGATGTATCTAGATCACTGGTTCCCAACTAGTGCAGCCATGGGGTCCAGGTTTCTCCTCGGTCATGAGTTCAAGGTCATTACATTTTACTGTTCATTTAATATATTCAGCGTTATACTTGTGTTTGGCCATGTCGTCAAGCTAGTTTGCTGTCTCTGTTGAGTAGCTGTCTGTTATTCACTCACTCTACAGCAGGAAATGGCACTTCAAAATAGAGCTCTGTGCCAGCGATTCAATGAAGTGAGTTTTTTACAAAGTCAACACGTTCCAGAGTCACATGTGGTCCATTCAGAATGGACCTGCAACCTACCAGTTAGGAACCATTACTCTAGATGTAATAGCTGCCACTTGTAGAATAACACTATTTGTGTGTACAGTGTGCAGCAAAATTAAACTGATATTTATGATTTGTCATTTCAAAGTTTGATTTTAAAACAATTAGGGAACTTTTGATTCACCGTTATTTTTGAGATATGAATTCAGGGCTGTTAACAATTACTCCCATTATTGATTAATGTGCAATCTGTTGAGTTTTTTTCCCCACATGACTAAACAAATAAACTTCAGTGGATAATATGTCAAAAAAATAGTTACTAATCAGGGCCTCAGGTTGCACATTTATCTGTCTGAAACTGAAAGCTACCCATTAGTTTAAATAGAGAGATACAGTAAATTGTTTGAGAGAAGAAGCTGCAATCAATAAGTATCATCTTTGCAATATTCAAAATTGTTATCATTTTCTGTTGACTGACTTAATTATGTATCATCTAATTGTTTCAGCACTAAATACCATTAGATAGAAATTTTATGGGCCTCAACACCTTCGGGCCAAAAAGGGAACAACACATTATTGCAGTCTGTATTCCTAGAGTAATATATACATCATATCTGTGCCTAATCCATGCAGGTGTATCTCAAAATGAATTCACACAGGGCTGACGTGTCAACACAGAGGTCACTCACACCAGTGAAAGCAAACTAACTCTCAGACTTGTGCATCCTCACCTTTACTGTGGTTTGTCCCACTCGTCCTGACTGGAAGCTCTTGACGAGGCCCTTTGCTGCCTCTATGGCTTTGGGGATCTCAGCTGGGGACGGAGGGACGAGCTCCACCCGGGCATAGTACCAGAAGGTCGATAGTCGGGGTTTGGAGTATGTGACAGCGGCTGCAGGTGAGACAAACACAAGCTGTGAGGAGAGTAGCATTAGCTAACAGGCAGCAGAGTCATAACCTACAGAGCTTCATCTTTCTCTAACAACCACCTACAGCTACAGGGAAAAATCACAACTTTCCAAAGGACAACCTGTTGCACTGCTTGATTGTGTGTTGACACTTGAGCTTACCAAAGGTCAAAGACAAGTTGTGCAGCTAGCTGCTAACGAGCGGTAACAACGTGACGTAGCTGCTCCTACACGCTTCACTCCGCCGCCTCCATTTAAGTGTTAAAAAATAATAAGGACGAGAAAACTTACCACCGACTAAAGCTGGTACTTTTGCAACAAGTTTCTGAACCGCCTGAGCCATGTTGACGAGCGCCCAGGACACCTGAACAAGAGGGAAGAGGAAGAAAAGTTTTGTGAGACAGTTTCCGGGTCATTAATTTCAAAATAAAAGCGGCTAAGCGAAAACATGCGATTAATTTTGTTTTCAAAGTAAAAGGGCAAAAAGTTATAAATTGAATGAATAAAACATCCCCTTTCATGCATATAATTATTAATTATTTTTTTCCCCAAGTGTTGTATTCCTCTTTAGGCATGATTTATTTCTATTTTTTATTATCAATCATTTTTTTTAAACATGCATTTTGTGCCACTCGGGTGGACGGCATGTGTTTAAGTTTTCAACTAAAGAAACATAAACCAATTCAAAGATTGATATATATCATATGAAAGTGTAAAACTATATTTTTAATGCTGTTAAACTAGTGTGTTCACATATTTTAACATATTCTAATACTGTCCAATGTCATGCAAAAGCATCCAACTTTGCTCTTGATTCTTCAGCTTCTCCCCTCCATCTTTCTACTCCTCCTTTCTGTACCTTCCTCTCCCATTCAACTCCTTCCTCCTCACTCCTCAACCCCCACCCACCTCCTCCTGCTGAACTATGTAATTGATTCCAAAGAACATTTTCTGCAAAATCAAAAAAAAAATTGATAAAAATGTTGTTTCTGTTACAAGAACTGTACATTTTCTTGTAATAACACAAATCACTTGATTTACAGCCCCCCAAAAATTCACTGCAGATAAAGCATTTTAAGAACAACTAAGTTGCTCTAATAGGATTGATAGTGGCCGAAATATATATATAAATATATAGCCAGTGATGCCTGACGTCCAGTTTAGTGGACAGGTGATTAATTGTAATATTTCCTCACAACATAAAATTATTACTTGGAAAAAATTAACAACAGTATTGCTCCTTAGATGTGACTTTATGTTACTAGATTTTATTTAACTGCCAGGGTCTCCTGTTGTAGAAGGTTTGGCAAAATTCTGCCCATTTCTCGCATTCTATCAGCCATCTTGGTTTTAAGATGTATGTTGCACTGGCAACACCTGGCCAGTGGGTGGCAGTGTATAACATGATGCGCTAGGTTCCACTGTGGTGACTTAAATGCAACCATAGCGTCAAAACTCATGTATATACAAGAAAATGTCTTTTAAATAGCTGTCCACTGCAGTGACCACAATGTATGAAAGGGATATATGTCTTATATTAGGCACATAATTGATTTGGCCAGTTTCTACAGTGTGAATGTAGCCATAAAGAAGCTGAAGGACAAACTGGACCATCGTGTGCATTATTTCATAAAGTAGAATTATGTAAGAGGCAAAGCAAACCTCTTTGAATGGCCCAAAGAGAGGCAATAAAAAGCTCTTTACACAAGGCAAAAAAACCATCAATGACACATACAATAAAATAAATAAAAGTGCAGCAGAGAAACCACTCAATCAAAGGCACAGGAGGACAGAATTTTTAATCTAGATTTTAAAAGCAGATTTCAATGAAACTGAGTCTGTACAGTGGCTTGAATCATTTCATATTTACCAGTATAGCTTCCCTGGTTTTACTTTAATTAAATGTGCCACATGTTCAGATCTCCACATTGTGTTTGTCTGCACTATTTCCCTTTAACCATTGTCAGGAAACCACTAAGCAATCTGTACTTAGTGCATTTAAGAGTTTTCAGATGAACTATTTAACTAATTTGTTGAGAGATATGGAGCACACACACTAACATAGTTTTTATCAGTACACTGCTGCCATGAGGAGGGCATCCAATGATATGAAGATCCAAAAACTGTCCCGCTAAATGGGTTACCCTATTATAGGATCTGTACTTTTGTCTATGTGCATTCTGTGAAAGTGAGAGAAAGGAGGGAGTAAATGGCAAAGACAATGTGTGTACTCTGAGTGTATCCCATGGATGACTAAATCATTACTCACTCTCCGGTGACTCAGCCTGCAGCCCACACAAAACAAAAAAACCCGCTGCAGTTACAATGTTTAAACAAGTTTGCAGGTTAGACCTGCATTTTCCAGGCGAACATCCAACTACTAGTGCTATCTGTTTGATTTAACGTCTGAAAGAAAGTGTTAATTCACTGTATCCCTTTGAGATATAAAAGTGAGAGTGTACTGCAATGACACTTGTAGTCTACAAGAATATATCTGAATTGGACACAAGCAGTTTGCAGATAGCTGTGAGTGTTCAGATGTTATCCCATTTTCCAAATCTTTGCAGAAAACAACGCAGAAACAGGACTGAGAGCAGCTTGCCTGCTGTAGTAGGCATGTAGTGTAATTAAACTTTCAAAGCATAAATCACTAGAGGGTGCTCTTTAGTAGTTTACGATACCAAAGTTAGAGAGAGATAAAAAGGAGACTGTCTTTACTTGAAACTCCACCAGTATGCTGAACTGCTGTTCCTTCTGCAAAAGCATTGGTTGTATGTAAGTTGCACAATCCTCTTCTTCATTCCCTCACTTCTGTGGGACGAGTGTGTGGTTTGTCTTTTGAAGGCTGGGTGGTTGTCAGTGTTGTATGATCTTCTATGTTTATCATGTTCACATGTCACTTGTATGCACTTTGATGCACAGCAAAGTAGTTTACCTGTAATATATAAATAGAATTTACTTTCCTTGCCTCATGGAGTTTTCCTTCATCTCCTAAGGCCAACACAGCCTTTGGTGGGTTCATCATTTTGAGCTGTTGCTGCACAGACAAACACTGTTAACCCACAGAACTTTATTTTGAGCTCAACTCAATTTGCCACGGTTTCCAAAAATACTAAAATATGTCAACCTGAATTACGAGGAAATGTCATCAAAAGAAAAAAAGCATGAGAGGGCTTCACAAATTTTCCGTTTCAACTAGGCATGAAAACGTCACCTTGGATTTCATTCAGTGTGTGACAGCCATGTGTTATTGTTAGACAGTGTGGAAAAATGTTGAGCTAACTTTGAGGCCATTAAAGAATTACTTTAGGTGGTATATTTTTCAGTGTGGAGCAGTGAAACTGTGTCAGTAATTTAATGCAATGCACAGTACAAATCTTGCTAATACTCTCATACTGTATGAAGCTACAGCCAGGCGGCAGTTAGCTTAGCTTAGCATAAAGCAGTGACTAGCCTTGCTTTATCCAAAGGTAAATATTTGCCCGGAAGTCACTGCACCCGCAAGTTGCTGTCTTTGCATTTGTGCTTTGGTACAGATTTAGGAAACATGATATCATGTCATAACTTGTTAGCTTTAGAGGTTCTGGTAAGCAGATTTTGACAGAGCCAGGCTAGCTGTCCTTTCTAGGTCTTTATGCTAAGCTATGTCAATAAAGTCCTAGCTCAAGCTTTATTGTTGATATCCTGTGGGCTTTTTCCACCCCTAGTTGCACTGTGGAGCCTTTTTTAATGGGTGGGTCACCATTTTGTTTGTCTAATGCACCTTCACGAGGATGGACATGCACATGCACCAACAATGGTTTGACTCTGTGAAATGTAGCAGTACACCAGACTGCAAGTTAGTAAACATAATGTTAACAACGCAGGTTTAAAATGTCCAAAACATTGGCTTTGCATATGTTTCAAGAGGAGGGGAACGTATTTAAATGTTTGTTACACACCACGAAAACACACAGTGGGCCTTATTTACAAACAGTGCATACGAAAACCGTGATTATGACCCTTTTATGTACAAATCCGGCAGTATTTTCTTACCTAAATTTGTTAGTACTCTGTGAACAAAGTCAGAAGTGCCTCAGACCATGTGTACACACAAAAAATAAAGGTCTGGCTGTCTCATAGAATGTACATACACACATTTCATTTAACCAAATACATATTAAACCCACATTAGTTTAAAAGACTTCATCAGGAAAAATATTTAAGATCATTAACTTACTAGTGCATGCACTTATTTGACGTCCATTGATTCTCATAAATTATTGTCATGATTCAAATATTCGACTATTTTATCCCCCTAAGTTAATTTGTTCACTGAACCCTAGGCTATTTTCTTATTTGTGTAGACATATAATGGCTAAAATGTGATAAAATGTCTTATTCCTTTTGAGTATTGCCATTTACTATTGACGGTGAATGCACCGCAAGAAGTTCGTTAGCAAGGAGAGGTGTTTAAACCGAACATGCTAATTTGCATCCTACCCTGCTACTTGTTTGAGTCCATTTCTAATTAGTCAGGTAAGAGGCAACATCAAGTTCCTTGGTTTCTGATTGGTTAGGGGCCGGATAACAACATTCACAGGTGGGCAAAGGTGTGTGAGAGCGGTTAGTGTTTGTGCTTCGCTGCCTGATTTCAGCTCATATACACGACGCTATTGTTGTCTGTGAACTTCGTAAGAGTCATATTGAAGTTTCAAGACACAGTGAGTCACTGCCGCTGCTATTGTGAGTTAAATGCAGTGTGTTAAGACTGTCAGAGTTTCATGTGAGACTGCAGCTAATGTTACTAGCCATGCTAACGTCAAGCTAGCATGTATCGGCTTTGGACTTCATTAGCTTTGATGCTAACCATCAGCTAGCGCTCCAGTGGCTATCAGCCTGGCATTGGCTGAGAGGAAACCAGACAGCGCACTGGGTGACCAGGTAAAGCCCAGTTGCACCTCTGGCTCCGAGGGAAGACAGACTTTCCTGCATATCGCTGAGGACTGCTGGAGGAGCCGCTTCTTCACTGGAGTATGGACTGTTGAGTGAAGAGCCGCTCCATAGAGGACTAAGCTCAGAGGTAACCTGGACCTCGGAGGGTGAGTAGCGTGTTTCACGGTCACATTTGGCGGCCGTTGTCTCAGGCCTGCAAGGGGGGTTAAATTAAGTACTTTGTCGGCATTTTATTTTCTTTACTAAAGTGTGGGCCCACAAATATTGTTTGTGTGATGTCACATGACTATATATTGGTGAGCAGTGTGAGTTGTGAAGCTTAAATTGCTTTAAAGGGATATTTTGTAGCGTTCTCAGTTGTTTATTGGAAAAAATCTACGTCTTTATTTGTAAATATGGTAAATATGTCATCATTGGTGTATATATACCTCCACCAATAATCTGGCACATCTTCGTAAAAGGACATCTTCGGATTTGTCTGTACATTGGGCGGGTAAGTCGTTTGCAGGGTTTCATAATGTTCCACCATCTTTAAAATACATCCACCAGCAAGGGACATATAGCACTACCAGGGAATAGCCCCATCTTCGGTGTTTTTGTTGAGAACCAGGTCAGCGCTGCCTGACTGAGAAGCAAAGGAGAGGCGCAAGAGGCGCTTTGCTACTACCCCGGCAAATTTGAAAGCTTGCACTACTGCAGCATACCAAAGTCCCACTCTTTGAGCATAATGCAGGATCTTGCATAAGCAGCATCACGGGAGATGGAATCCTTGTCGCCAAGAAAAAGGGAATCAAAGAGGCAACGTGACTGGAAAATTTAAAAAATGAGGGTCAACATCGGAGTAGCCTTTCCCTGGTGGAAAGAGCTGCTGAAGGAGAAAGGTTTTAAAACGGACACTGAAGTTGACTGCTTTCTTCTTGACAGGTAAGCTTTACTGCCTAAATTAGCCTACAGCTAACTTTTTTAGTTGGCATGGGTAGCCAATGTGATCCGTTACCATAGGCAGTATATCAGTAGAAAAACACTCCAGCCTCGTTGGTGCAGGATTGACGGAATAAGGGTTGTATACCCACTACCTCCGTCAGTAGTTTTCTTTGTAGGCCTATAGCGCATCGGCAACGGTGGTAAGTGACGGCACTTAGCTTAGCACTTAGCACTTGGGGAACATTTCTTTGTGTTCGTCAGCAAGTTGCTAGATGCTATGTGGACACTTGCACACATGCACACTTGCTATATTTTGGAGCAGTTGTAGGTTAATTGTGGTTAAAGTGCCTTTCAAGCACATTTGATATATTGAATCACTTAAGGTCAATTGCTTTACTTTAATTTTTATATTTGTTTAGACCCGATTGGGG
>JAPZEB010000004.1:20982941-21003365 GCA_029783705.1 Chaetodon striatus
TGAACATAGTTTTGCTTAAAATAAGTATGTTTGCATATGTCACATATGTCACCTGACATACGTTATGTACTTAAAATGAATCAAAATTGACTTCTGGTTTCACACACGGACACGAACTCCAGTCTCCTGGGTGAAAGTCCTGTGTTTGACCTGTCCTCCATCTTGAACACCTCGCTATATGGACTGTCTTGCTCTTTAAACTAAAGTAACATCAGCTGACTTCCTCCATCACAGCATAGCAATAAATACAGCCATTTAATGGGCCAGTTAAAGGCATTTGGAACCAATGATTGGTGTAGCAAGACCCTGCTAACCCATATATATGAGGCTGATAGCAACTAATAACCCCCAATTAATCATGTGATAACATTTGTAATGGGTGCTTTTGTAAGATATAGTCCAGGACATAACCTCTATATGATCAAAACGTGTGTTTTCTACACTCTTTTATTTGTTATAATTAAACGAACAAGACATAACATGTTCATTTGTGAATTATTAGTTCGTGAATTGTTATATATTTGCACAGGGCTTCCCCCTTTTCCCAGTCTTTATTCTAAGCAGAGCTAACCAGCTGCTTGCTAGCTTTATTTAATGTAGAGTGGTTATCAATCGACCCATCTAACTATCGACAAGAAAACAGGGCCTATTCCCCACAACGTCAAACTATTCCTTTAAAACACAAGAAGATCATGAGTCTGTATTTATGTTGTTGTCAGAAGACATTAGGAAGAACAGTCAGACTTCTGCTAACGTGGGTGTTGCCGAGCAGCCGTCAGGTGCTGGACACTGGCGTGGGTTTCAGCTGTAGCTGGTTGGAAATCCCTGGCAATGTGATTTACATTACATCACAACCAAATCACTCTGCCAGGAATCCCTCCAGCTAAACCAACCATTCAGTATTTTTGGGAAGACGGAGATGAGGAGGAGGAGGGGATGGGGAAGAGCGAAGGAGGAGGGTGGTGAGAGAATGACAAGCAGAAATACAGAAAATGACTCAAAAGGTGCGTTTTTGTGGTGAAAGGAGGCTGCAGGTGAAGACAGAGGGAGAAAGACCGCAGGCTGCAGGTGTCTATCTGAGCTCACGTCACCGTGGCACAGCACATTTACTCCCTCATCACTATGTAATTATGGGAAATACACACACTCTCTCTAACACACATACTTTTAAATGTTAACACATGCACACCCACACACCACGCATGCTTGTGAGCAGTGTTGCCAGAATTCATTGACGCACCTGGACAAACAGTATTTAAAATCTATAGGCTGACATTGATCGTAGGCTCGAAGGCAGGTGTGTTTGTGAGATTGTGCGTGAGTAATGATCAATCAAGCTCATGTATATGTCTGTTTCGGAGCTGTGCAGAGCTGTGTTGGTTACAGGTTTGGTTGCTAGGGAGTTAAGCCTCATTTATCTTTAGTCTTACATAAGGAAGCCATGCAAATGTATATTGAAGCCCGAATCACCAACTTGGCTGTGTATTCTTCTGCCATACAGTGCATGTGACACAGCCTTACTAAAACTTTTAGGTGAAGATAGAGTGTCGGCATACATGGACACACTAAAAAAGCAACACACCCTCGAAGGTTAGTGAAAAAGCACAGTCATGACAAGGAGAAACCTATGCTGACAGTAAGGAGACAGATAATGAACAGCAGTGCCCTCGTGTCAGAGTAACACGCTTTGCTGACCTATCTATCCAATTCAGCCTTCTCTTTCCTTTTTTTTCTCGCCAGGGAATTGTGTACATACTGTGGGTTGCTGTTAGCATTTGAACAAAAGATCTTCCACTCTTAATTGTCATTTCTTTATCAGTCAGCTGACTTCAAGGTTGGGAACCGACCTATTCAGTGTTTAGCAGTTTGTATAACAGACTACATCCTTAACCACTGTTATTATAACTCTGCCTTTGAGTCCTCTCTTTAAGGCTTTATTAGCAGCCTGTAGCAATTTGAAAGTATCCTCCCCTCTTTGTTTCACACGGTGCAGAATAAAGCTATGTGTCGTGCTCCTGCATTTGCCACCACCAGCTTCCTGTCACGAAGCACTTGAGTGAGCTGGTAAATACAGGAGGCAAAAAGAACAGAGAAGTACCATGGAAGAGCTCAGGCAGTTAAGCAGAAGTTACGTCAAATAGGCAGAAGGCATCTATTACTCAGGATGACATTCAAGTGATTATACACATTTAAAAAAGCAGTTCTTCGTCCCTTTCAACCAGTTTTGACAAACACTGTCGTCATGGCCTTATTATACTTGATTCTATACAAATACGGATAGCTGGTTATTTGCTTATGTAAGTACTGAGGCAGTCAGCCCCAGCCTTAATTGGAAGTCAGTTCAGCTATTGCTTAGTCACTTGGAGCAGCACAGCTATCAGTGAGGTAGAAAGTCTCCAAAAGGCACAGACTGTGGCAGCTGGAATTGTCTTGAGGTGTCCATATCACACCCCAATAATTAAATGACACGGTTCTCCAGGATGGTTGTTAATGTGTAACACCACTTATATATGCCTTTTGAGTTCATCATACGAAAGAAACCAAAAGCTATTCATTATGGACTCCATTTGGTGAAAGAGAGAGATGCTCTGTCAACTCAAGAACAGGACAGGTACAAATTATGTCTTGCCAGAGTCAACAGTAGATCTTGATAAAAGAGCTATCTCTGATCAGGCTTGTCAAAAATGGAATAAACTACGTGACACCACTAGTTTTAAATATATCTTAATGTATGTGAGACAATAGAAATATGTAGTTATTAATGATATGGTTTATTGTATATAAGGTGGGCTCCCTGTTGTGTAAAGGGCATCAGTTGTTTGCTCTGTTGCCAGTGTTGTTTTGTGTGTTATATAATCTGTGGGCCTAGTTGTGGGTTTTAGGTGTTTATTTTAAGAATTTTTATTTTCTGTTTGTGATGTTTTAAAGTTTGAAGAGACATGGAAGAATAGCTATTTGGCTAAAAGAGATCCGAAAGAAAATTGAAAAAACCAATCAAATATCAGCTTCTGTTTTTTTTGTCTCTGAATGTCTATTAATAACATAATTTAATAATATTATTATGATTACATAATAATAATTAGTGGGGTAATGCCATAAATCCTGTGCCAGAAAGGGCTTTCTTGGAAAAAGCTTATAAGGAAATTGTGTGCTTGGGGTGACTCTTGATTTGGAATAAAGGCTGAATTTAAGAAATGTGGGAGCGGTGCTCAAGGCGAAGGCGTCCTGAAAAAGAAAATGACCAGGGCATACTTAAAAAAAAAACACCAAAGTCAACAGGATTTTTCCAAAGGCCTGAAAGTGACAAAACGCAAGGTGCAAACTGCACTCTGTGTCATCTCGTGGTAATGTTAGAATGGCACCTTGAGAGAGTAGCATTAGCCAAAAAGCTGACAAGCCGATCTCCATAATGCAAAATTCCAGTTGTGAAGAAGCACAAATACTGGCACTACTGATTGGGAGACAACTGAATCAAGCACATCTACATCAGTACATCAGGAGGGTCACTTGCTGCTTCAAAAGACACCAAGGGGCAACTTCTGCCCCCGTGGCCAGTATGGTGGAGAGACCGCCAAAGATAACACTGAGCAGACCGTGTCTGCTGTCAGCAGTAGACCAGCAGATAGTCCATACAACACTGACTGTGGTAAATTGATTAATTTAGGGCTGTTTGTGCTTACTGGGCCAGCACTGGGACTTGTAAAAACAGAGAAGCCAGTATAAAGACCAAAGATGTGCATCAGGAGAGCCATCTGATGCTAATGTCCAATGAGAGTGACCTTATTCAGGAACTGGATTTAAGAGTTAATCTGGGATTTTACTGCTAAGAAAACCAGGTGTAGACACTTCTAAGGGTAAGTCAGTATAATAATGCTTATTATAGTCTGTTGTATTGGTGGTGTTTGCAGTGGTGCAGAAATGTATGGATGATGCTGATAGTGTGGCCGATGAGAGAGGCCAATGACAGGATTAAATCGCCCCAGATGAGAGGGCACATGGAGAAAATATGATTTGACTACTGGGAAACACTGGTGACCTGCTGCCTTATTTTGCATCTCAGAAACAGGAGTAAAGGGTTGCACGTGGCTGGCTTTTGCAAATATTTATCTCAACTCAGTGTTGGATAGAACAGAAAATAGGAGCGACCAACCCAGAGTAAACAGCAGCCTTCCACTCCCTCTGACACTGATATTCTCAGTTACATGTTTCTGCTGCTGCTGGTCATAACTTTCGAAATTGCTAATGCAGATTCATTCAATCACAGGGAGAGGTTGCTTTAATCTATGCGGAGAGCGTGGTGGGTGGTATTGTAGGGAAGTGATCTGTGGGAAGAGTCTGCAGAAGGCTCGACTCACAAACACTCTTATTATCTTGAAACAACCTTTAGAAGCAATGCGTCAAATTAAAAACAATTTTCCATCCAAGCTAAACAGAGAAATAAGGCAACTAGGTGGTCCATCACAAAACAAAAAAATATGTTAAAGAGAAACTGAATAGCAGAAAGAACACCTATCAATCAGTAAAGCTGCTCTAATCAAATTTTACTTAGAAACAAAGCAAAAAATGATGTGTTTGTGAAAAAACTGCTGAAAGAGATGAACCCAGAAATATTATCACTCAATTCTGCATTTCTCCTAAGCGCCGTGGAGCATTTTGGCATCTTTCGGCTCATTGTTTTGGTTTTTGAGGCCTGCAACTTTGCTCTTTTGCTTCACTGTCACTGCTTACAGCATAATCCACCGCACAAAAAACCTACTAGCGTGTGGCTTTTGTATTGAATGGGAAAGGTTATAATTCGTGTACTCCCCTGACAAAAGACTCTGCTTAAGCCATGGATATCTGTCGGCTCCTGCTCCAGTTGGCTCTGATCAGAGCGATGTAAATAATATGTGCGATCATTGTTTGCCTCTTTTACAGCATGATTCAGTGACATGCTGCCACAAAATATCGTCCATCTCCGTCCAAACAGTACTCAACAGTACTTTCAAATTTTAGTTGGCACCAAGTTTAATAGAGGGACTTAATAAATAAGGGATATAAAAAAGAAGTAACCACTGTAACATTTTCATTGGCCTCCATGCATTTTCTGTTTACTAACCGCTTTTCCACTGCATTTGTGATGTTGAACATGACATGCTAAGGAAAAAAACAAATGCATTCGCATCTACTGCAAAGGTGTGTATAAGGAAAGAAAAAAGTAGTCTATTGCTTTTTTTTAGCAGGATTTTCTGCATTTATAAAACGTGCATATATGGCCTAATTTTGGTGGGAAAAGGACTTATGTAAATGTATGAGTAACATATATGTTAACAGCATGTTTCTGCTTCCCTCCAAAAATCTGTTTTACTTTACTACTAATGGAAACAAGTGTAAATAACCTACTATCAGTGCTTCTCTTTTGGTTTTAGTGCTGTAGTAGTTTTCTACTCCACCTCAAACTTTCCTCGCCTTTGTCACGTTTATCTGGATTCACAGCTGGCTGACAATAATAGCCTTGAGCTAGTCTGTTTCAGGGCTCGACTTTGACAGCCAGTCACGGTAACTCAATAGCTTGGTGCTGTCTGTCTGTCTGTATCTATGTTTCCATCTCCCTCACACTCTCTCCATCTGTTAACCACCAGCCTAGAGTGGTATTTTTGGATAGTGATGTGCACTAATGCAGTATCACTGTACTGCATTAATGCTGGCAAGAGTGACAAACCTGCGCATGGGGACTTGTTGAGCCTGTACTTTCATCAGCAGGATTTTGTTGGACACCAACAAACCAAATACACACACCTAAAGTGAGATAATTCAAAGCTAGAGGAAAAAACAAGCCAAATACCCCTGATTTTAACCTCAAAGGGTCAATCATATGTCTCCAAAAAAACCACACTCACATGACGACAATAAAATAGAGTCTTATATTTCAACCAGTATAAAGCGTGTTCACTCCTCGCCTGTGGCTGCCCCTCGGCTATGGCTGTTTGACAGCTAAATGAGCAACAATTGGCCTGGCTAAGCTCCAGACCGCCCCGACTACTCAATAACAGCAGGAAGTGCGTACATGACTAATGCCCTCCACTCACTTTTCTCTTCTCTGTTCTCTCTCATTTTCCGTCCTTCAGTCTTCACGCTACAACTAAGACTGAAGGGGCTGTCCGTCCCAACACATGACAAGATATAGAAGATGTAACAACAGACTAATGAGCTTAAATTATGGTCTTGCGTATGTGTAACCTTCACCTCATGACAGATTTGTTAAAATTGTACTGAGTGTTCCTGAAGAGAAAAAACTGCAGGTACTGAATCATGTCTTGTGACAATTAGAAGCATTTTTCTGGGACAATCAGTGGAAAAAAGGAAATCAGCAGCCGTCAGCAGCACCCACTGCATACTAAATGTTTTTCACTTAAGTGCCTCAAGAAGGTGGTGATTGAACAGCCTCTGGAGCTCGTCTGCAGGTTATCTCAGCAGAAAATAATATCTGAATCCCTATATCTGCAAGTACTGGCATGTTCTGTAGAATGACAGTTATAAAGTTTGCAGAAAATTGCTTTCTCTCACCATCCTTTCATCAGGTAGAAAGGTATGTTTGAAACACAGAGTGCTGCCTCAATTTCTGAGCCCCCCAAACATCAGCAGCTGCCACCTCAACCTGGGAATGCATTAGCCCTACACTCAACACACAGATTGGCCTCATATATGGGAACCCAAACAATCTCTGCTCCTCCTCAGCTTACCTTTTCACTCTCTGGAGAGCTACCAGCCAGGGCCCTTTTCTTGTGATTACCCCGTGATTTTAACAGCCTCAGCTGTGCTGTATTTTGGCTAGACACTTTTTTTTGGGACTAGGCCAAGGGCACACATGATTGGTCAGGGTCTGTCTGGGGCTTACACATGGTTGGTTTATCCTGGTTTGACCTGCAGCGTTCAGCAACCTGGGCTAAAAAAAACTGCAGCTACTAACATGCTTGGAACAGTTTTGCCACTTTGCTCATAATGTTCAAAGGTTTGGATCAGGACTCTGTAAGCTGATCTCTTGTCAACATCTTAAGCCTCACGTCAGAGCTTCTGGTGTCTCATACGGTGGCACCACAGTGTTCATGTCAGTGTGGACAAAGCAGCCACTGCCTTTTCGTAAACCGATGGGAGGGATTCCTGCGTTGACGTTAGAGTTGGCTTTGTGCCCGAGGCGTGATGAGGGGACAGACAGATAGGCAGGAAGAGGGGGAGAGTGGGCAAAGAGAGACGCAGACACAGGAAGAGGGAATAGAGGGAAGTCAGACCGAGGAGACATGACGTATGAACACACAGTGAGAACTTTAACAGCACTGAACAGAGGAGCTTCAGAGACGGAGAGATTTAACTTCAGATAGCCTGTAGCCGCTTTTCACAGCAGTGAACCAAAGATAAATCAGCTTGCACTGCTCAGAAGGACTATCAGGGGCCTTTTAGTAAATTTAAATAAAAAGTGATAGCTGCCATTTTGTACATATCATTAAATGACACAAACCCTGACTTCTACATCCTGTAGGCCAGTAGTTCACAACTTTTGTCTGGTTTACCCTACAGCCCTCTCAGATGAACTCAAGTACCCCTTCATTGACTCCACCCATCATGCTCCAACCATTACAGCCATTTGTACAGCCATCACATTTAGCTAACTGTTTCAACTGCGTACTTATAACTGTGACTGCCTATCAATTTATTTTAGATATCTGTTTTAACTGTTAATCAATTTTTTAGTTTAGTCTTGTAGTTTAGTTGAGTTTAGTCTGTTTTAACCGTATCTCCATTAGTTTCTGTTAACTATTTTATAAACTGTGTAGCCATTGCTTCTAGCTTACTATTTAATCCATTCATCAGTTTTAAGCTAGGTGTTGCCTTTGTAAATATGGCAATCCCCTCTGGGCCCCCTGACTGTGGCGAATTTTTCTTTTCCACCCAGAGAGGGGAGACTGTAAACATTCATGGGAAGTGATTAGCCTCTTTTTGGCTTTTTTTTCCAGCAGCTTTTCAGCCTTCGAATGTGGGTGTTTTTTTAGGGTCCCATTGCTGTTTTTCCTGCACATTTTGTCCCCAAATATGAGTGTTTTGTAGCAACCCATCATTGTTTTTCCAGCAGGGACAGTGCCACAAAAAAGTGTTATTTAAATTAAGACATTGTTGTTTTTCCAGTGCCACCCACACCGGGTATTTTAAGCCGTAACCATAACCAAGTGGGTTTTGTGCCTAAACCTAACCACACATTAACCACAGCGATGTTGAAACGTAAAGTTTTCAGCGTAACTTATCCATGGTTTGCAGAAATGTACAATGCCAACATTTTTTCTGTGGTATATAAAATATACATTAACACTGAATAACTACTCTTGTGTAAACTCTTATATGTGTATCGTTAGTCTTTTGGAGAACCAAACCTCCAGGGAGGTGGTGGCGATATGTAACAGTTGTGCTTAAAATATTTGGTAGCTCTAAAATTGCATGCGGCCCCAGCCTGCACCCATTTTTTAATGGTCTAGAACCATCACTGGTTACAGCCGACTCAATATATACATTATTGTGTTATTGAATTTAATTTTCCTTTTGTCAAATTAGCAGAGCTACTCCACAATCCTCCCATGTACCCACTGCCAACTACATAAGTACCTTTCTAGTCAGGAATAACTGCTGTAGGCTACAGCACAGTGTGGCACATACTGTAATTGTGGTTAAAGACATGAAACAACAGGCAGCCGATAGTTGGTTTCAGTCATCACAATGGAGGTCATGAATAATACCATATGTCCCTTTTCTCCCACAACTTTGAAACTATTCATCATGCTATATAGTAATTTAAATGTCATTTCACAGTAGTACATTTGTACTCACTGTGAACTGTTTGATAGACTTTGACAAAACAATTTCTTTGTGTAGGGATTACTGAGTATTTCAGAAGAATAAACTGCTGAAAAATGTCCCTTGATCTTTTATGTTTAGTAGGAACATTTTTTTTCCTGTGCTTATTATTAGTTATTTAAATCAAAAGTTGAGAGGCTAGTATTTCCTGATGTTTATACTCCAAATGGAACATAATGATTTCATAATGAAATACATGTTCACTGCTGGCCCTTGTTTGACGATTTTCAGCCCCCAAATGTCCAAACATAACCTAGAATATATATCTTTCTCCAGATAAAGCCTCAATTGTCAACATGTGTGTAAAACTAAATGAAAAGGCCTAAAAATAAGCCTAATTACAAAGCATAGGATGGTTTACATTTGCCTGTGAAATAAATCAACAAAAATAATTTGGTTGAGGTTTGGCCACTGCAGCCAAATCTCTTCTGCAGAAACTCCTTGCCCACTAAATCTCTCACAGGCTGACGAATCTGGAGGCAACGCAGCCCTTAAGGAGCCCTTAACTTTATTTACCTCTCAACATGGTACCGGGGGGAACGTAGGCCTGTGCAGCTTTTTAAAGGGCCCTCTGTGGACTTGAAGTCTGGGATCAGGCCTGGACTGGAAGAGCAAATTAATGCTTTGGGTGCTTGAAACCAAACAGACCCTTTAACTATGAAGTCCTATACGTCAGCAGAAGTGGACGTCCAAAAATACTAAACAGTAGGGCTGGTTTCATACCTCCTATACGTACGATACAGAGTATAACCTATATAACATGGACATTAGGGATGCAGGGAACATACTTTCATTGTGAATTAATCCCTTTTTTATTGTCATTGAAGTAATTATTTACTTATTCCGACAAACTACAAATCTCCAAGCCAAATAATGATTAAAAAAAGTAATTTAATAATTAATTAATTAATTAATTAATAAGGTAAGAAGAGCAGAAAATCCTCATGTTTAAGAAGCTTTAACCAGCAAATGTCTGGCGGCTTATGCTTTCTTGATGATGGACTTAAACGATTACGCATTTAGAAAAATCATTGACGAAGTTTTCTGTCAATCTAATCAATTAATTGTTTTGGCAGTAATGATAATACTTACTAAGGATCAAAATTGCATTGTTTCAGTGTCAGTTTTGATAAAAATAATTTTTCATTTTTTACCTGATCTTAAGAAAAAATATGATTATTACTTCATTTATTTTATAACATGAAAAATCTATTTAATTTAAAGTTTTCATATTAATGTAAAATGTCACAAGCTTGATTTAGTGCTCTTAACATGGATTGTTTAAAGGAATTTGGACAGGTTGGTTTTACACAATTACATCATACTTGCATGCAGAATTATTTTCAGGAACTACAGCTCAAACATCGTTACGTTTGATGTCTTTAGTGGTTGAGTGTTTCGCTGTGTCACAGTATGTTAGTCAATCAGAAGATTACTGTTATTATTTCCTATTTTTCTTGCTGACCTTAAAAAACAGAAAGAAACCCATTAAGTTGTACAGTAAAGTGTGTGAACACCTTACACACACACACACGCACACACTCACACACACACTCACACAGATCCAGGCACTCCCAAAGACAAAATGAATTCTTCACATGATGATGACTGTCGGTATTCAACCTGCAGCAAGCGTGCGATCCACTTAACTCAGGATGAGACCAACCTTGAGCCAAGCAGCAGCAGCAATCATACTTTCCCACACATAAATGAAGGTATAGGGAGTTTATGGGTCTCGGAAAAAATGCAATAAAAAGCCTTTCTGTGAATGCGGCCATCTGTGGAACTTTAAAAGAACTTCCTGTAAACAAGGCTGAGGAGAACAAATCCTCTCACACTCGTCCAACACTCCACTGCCGCCTAGAACGAGCCTTTCATCTTTGTTTTCTTCCATTTTTTGCTTTGCTTTCAAGCCTTGGATCTTTTACTCGAAGCTTTCTTTCTCTCAACTCGCCTCTCTGTCTCTTCTCCCAGTCTGTGTCCGAGCCGCTGTGTCTTCTTCCTCACTCTCCATTTCTTCCTTCCCTGACTTGTCCATAGAGCACCTTTCTACCGTTGTCTATTTTTCCTGAATTCAGGATTTACTGTTATTATTACAAATTAAAAATAGCTATTATCGTGGTAGTAAACTACAAATTATAAAGTTTTTACCAGCTTGTCATACCAGACTGATAAAAGTATGCTATAAGTGACAGTATATTGTGAGTGACATACATTTACATACAAAACCAAATCTGTATTTCTGCCTGACTTTAATCTTCATGAATTCTTATTGGATTCTAACTATGAAAATCTTTTTATGCAAACATCACACTATTTCCAACATTTTTTGAGCTGGTGTTTATAAACACCCATAATCCGTAAAACAGCCTCATGACATACTTGATTTGGGAGCGCTTTTCCCCAGTTTCCACTGTGCACATTAAATATCAGCCTCAATAAAATTCAATCGGCAAGGCCTGGACACCGTCTCAGTACACCACCACTGATGTGTCGGATTTTATTACATCCAAAGCTGACGTAAAGCAGTTGTACAGAACAGCAGGCTGCGGACAAATTGCATGAGAAATTTTTTTTTTAAAAGCTATTTTGGCTTTTTTTCCCCCATTTGTCAAGGATAAAGATGCAATTAAAAACATAAAAAATAAGATTAAAATGTATTATCACAGTGGCAAAACAGTAGTGAGGTTCGTTTAGAAACTGTTTTTTAACATTTAAATGTAATTCACTACACTATCTGTGACATGATGGAGCAGTAATTCCACACTGTATAAAAATGTTTAAGAAAATAAAGAATTGTGCTTTTAAAATCATAATAAGTGTGAAATATGACACACAACACAAGCATCTCACTACAACGTATTATTATGTCAACAGCAATTTGTCACGCTGGCATGGCTCCTGCTTTTCCAGGCCTTTGTTCAGTACGTTAGTTTGTTAGAGAACCAACTCTGGACCCTCTCAACACTATGACATATAGACCGAGGCAGGTGTGTTCTTTCAATCAGAGTTTGGTGTGTTTCGCTCCAGTTTTCTGGATTGTATCAGTTTGATTTTTACTGCTCGCTGAGGAAACCCAGATAGACTGGTAAAGCCAACTGGGCAGCAGTGGATTGGGGAGTCCGTTGTATGTGTGTGTGTGTGAGTGGGTGTGTGTGTGTACATGTGTGTCATGGCTAAGTGATGTCAGGTGGAAAAGACTGGCTACTTCCTCCGTCTGTGCCAACTCTTAACGTATGGAGGGAGGAAGGAAGACAGAGTGAGAAAGAAAGGAGAGAGTGAGAGAAGAGAAGCCACATGGTCTGAGTTTCCTATTCTGTTTGTCAGTAACCAAATCGCCTTAGAAAAAACATGTCGCTCCAGTTAAAGTTACAGTTAAACATGATCAACCCCAACACCGAACATGACGCGCAGCAGATTCTGATGAAAACTGAGTCGTTTATTGACCAAGAAAGCTGAGGATGGCCAAATAAAGCGATGACTGGAGAAGCCAATTATACTCCCATGAGAACAGATGATTGAACCCTTTAAAGTTTTGGTGAAAAAGGTACAATAACAGGGCTCAAAATACCGCAACAGCTGTTTATATGAAAATTTCTCCAGGAGGACTTTGTAAGCTTAGAATAAAGATTAGAACAATCCAAAAACCTGCCACGTATGCCATGGATCTGATTAATATTTACTTATCTAGTCACAAACAGCAAAATCGGCCTCGCTCATACGCTCTCTTGCACTCATATGCTAGTTCTGAGCTTATCTCAGTACTGAAACTACAGAATGAGCATGCAGTCTGAAGTGTGAAACACATTACTAGTTCAAAATTTCAATATTTGTCATCACTAATTTGTAACTTTGTTTGTTAAAGCTTTAATTTCTATCATGTAAGTGTAAAATCCAAGCCCTGATTCGTCACAGATTGTCACACGCACATATTCCCCCGATGAAATTAGCAACCGACAAACAAAATCAGAAAATAAATGAATAAATAAATAAATAAAAATGCAGACATATGAAGGTTGTCTGGCTACAAAAACAATAAATCACCTCTGGGAGAATTCATTTTGACTAAGTCTAGAGATAAAATATTTATGATTTTTTATCTTAAATTCTGAAAAAATATGAAGTAGCAGTGTTTCAGTACACAGTGTAAAGTTTCAGAAACTAAACCACTAAATAAGGCACTTACAAAGGCAATTTTAAACCAGAACAACTCTCCAAAACACATCATGAGTCTCCCTCAACTCTTTCATTTTCACCTTCACAACAGCCACCACATGCACACTTCACTCACCTCTGAAACTTTACTGAAGCAGAAATCTCTCTCAAACTCACACACGTCTCTGAGTAGAGACACTTTAAGAAAAAAAGGAAAAAGCCTGACGCCTCTACATGCTCAAAGTGAAGAGATCCAAAAGTCACAGAGTACAGCACAAAGACAACACAGGTCACCGGGTACATACATGCTGCCTGCAAAAGCCTCCGAGCTCAAGTCCAAGCTCAAACTGTGCTCCGAGCGTTGCTTTGCTCCACCTCCTCTCAACTCCTCTTTAAGTTGAAGGGTGTGGACTGAGTCAAAGCTATGACTATAGAGAGTCCACATCATTCACACAAGTTTGCCTCTTGAAAACCACACCCAGTGAGAGAGAGAGACACAGAGCAGAAAGGGAAACACTGAAGTTTTCCTTAAATAACAAGAGAGGAGGAGTGAGGAAACTTCTGGTTTCGGGGTCACCCAGAGCCTTGAAATAACCAGGCAGTAGGCTCTGTTATGAAAAGAAAATTATGACGCAGGGCAGCAGTCATTGCAGGATGTTTATGTTATTTGGCAGAAGCTCTGTACTTTTTAAGATGGCGGTAGGCGTACGGTGGGCCCTGACGTTAAACATCAGATTACCGAGATAAAAGGGATTAGTTTGTGCGTGTGTTTGTGTGTGTTCGTGCCTCCACACGCTCCACTCTGTCTGCACATCCGGCTGCACGGCGTGTACATTTGTGAACATGTGCATACGTTCATGTGTGTTTGAGTAGGCACGGCCACGGCCTATAGTTTGGGGCTGCCTGCGCCTCCTCGCTGATGGCTAACAGCTGCCATCTCTTTCCTGTCTGAGTGGGTATACAATCCATGCTATAATGCAGTAATCATACAGTATGCCTCCATCTGTTTGGCGTTAACCAAACACGTGCGATCCCAGAGCAATTCTTCTGCCCCTGCCGTTTATTTGATCTCACTTTATTATAACATAACATAAGGCCCTTTGGTGGCCGCTTTCATCCGAGAGAGGGTTTACAATGCTGTGAGTGCAAAGTATGGCTTGGCGGGAATCAAACTCCTATTCGTGGCAGTGTTAGTGCCACGTTATACCTTTAAAAATAGATTTTATTTTCACACAGCTATGGATTAAAGTCGACAAATGGAACAATATGTTTCCTGGAACACTGGTGCATGTGTTTGAAATAAGCCCTGCTGTCCCAAAGGACTCTAAATATTTCTCCTATAAAGGATAAAGATACCCTCATTACTATGTATCGTTTTTGTTATTGTCAACATGGGGTAAAGAAATAACCCTGCCTTCATGTGGTGTTGGTAATTTGAAAAATAAGTTCCCAATCAAAAAAATTCACGTGAACACCCACAAGTCAGAACAACAACTTGGAAAGTCAGCAAAAATTTTGGTACACAAGTTGCCAGTTGAAGCCATTACGCAGAAACATGGCTGACAAAAGTAAATGTTCCGTTGATGGTAATAAACTTTTTATGAATTCACATTTTTAGCTCACATGTGATTTGTATTAGGGTATTATGTTGTAACTGTTAGTTGCTGTCCCCGTAGAGTGACCTAGATTAGCTAGAAAATTTTTTTATTAGCATTAGCCAGGTAAGGCAGTATCTTAGTATTTTAAGGGGACGTACTGGTGCAGCAACAAGTCTGGGACAAATCATTTTGTAATGTAAAGCTTGAAATGGCAGTCAACACGTTGTTTAAATGCTGTGAGCAATAAAATACAACACTTCCTCTTCGTAGCGTCCGTTTTCAGGGTGGCTGCAGGTCCTTAAAAAGTCTCAGACTGAATGGGCCTTAAATGTTTTTTAGTCACATCACCAGTGTGATATTTGGTGTTGGTGCTATAAGAAACATAATTTTAACAGAAGGAAAACACTATTCGACCATACTTCAACACAACACCTGTATGTGCGCAATGCACCTATTTTTGCACCCTTACCCACTTAGAACACGCAATGAGTGTGCATAATTAAACTAGGACCTTGCAAGCTATGGAAAATTAGGAAAATGCGGAGTAAGGACTCATAGCTTAAAAGAATAACAACAACAATTACCCGTGTTGATTAAAGCCAGAGCCTGGAAATGTTTACTAAGCAAACTGCGCTGTATGTCGAAGGTGTTTCAAATGTGGTATGTGGGGATCAGGGCGGCGGAGACGCACATGCAGAGCCGTAAGCACAGGAAGTATCTTTGGGGTCATTTTTTTTCTGTTCATTTTGAACTGACATCACTGTGTTTACTTACTTTTGGTGTATATTTCCATCTCAAGTTTGGTCTTGAATTTCATTTAAGCTGGTATCAAAAAGGTCTTAAAAAGTCGTAAATTTTACTTGTTCGTACCTGTAGACACCCGGATTTTGTTTCCTCATAAAAATTTCAAAGTCAAAAGAATGACTTCAACTCAGGAAATGGGACTATCGGAGGAGCACCTGAATGCAGCATACGCTACCATTGCATATTAAAATAGAAAGTAACCACCACAATAATGAAAGTAGGTCAAATTACTTGACTAGGAGTGATTTTGTTGATGAGCATATGTATGTGTAAATTGTGCCGAATTGTTAGCAGCATGTCACCCAGTAACCTGGACTCCTTATGTTTGATAGCTTTGATGGAACATCAGGGACCACAGTGGAAATAAACCCTTGACTTTGTCATGTTAACCCTGATAATGTCTTATACACTTGTATTTTTACTACTGTATTTTAATATAGTCTCATAAACTAAGCTAAATTTAACCTCAAAAATCACAATGGACACAAGTAGCTTATACTAGCCTTTTTGTAGTTGTGTGTAATGATGCTGAAAAAACTAAACTACACTAGACAAAAAGTCAATGAAGTTCAGCATTCAAAATTCTGACAATATATTCTTTACTTTTCTTTTCACACCAAA
Source organism: Chaetodon striatus (assembly GCA_029783705.1). Classification (NCBI taxonomy): domain Eukaryota; kingdom Metazoa; phylum Chordata; class Actinopteri; order Chaetodontiformes; family Chaetodontidae; genus Chaetodon; species Chaetodon striatus. Next base: position 20,999,000 of record JAPZEB010000004.1, read on the forward strand.
CAAGGAAGACTCAACACTGATGACTTTGTAGCTAAGGTGTGAAAACAAACAACTCCCTTCCTCAACTATTAAAGATTTCCTTTCCAGGGAGTTCCTCTGGCTTATGTTAACAACACAATTATTGCAAAGTTCATGCTTGCAGCATTTCAGTTGTAATCATTCATAAAAATGGCCATCGAAACCAGAGGTGGTGTTTGGAAGGTAGCCAAGCCTGGCGATGTTTGTCCATTAGTTTCTATTTATGGCCAAATATTATGTTGCTAGGAAACAGCCAGCTCTATCAAACTTATCAAATGAACATTACCAGCTCAGCAAGCAGCAGCAACATATATGCCAAATCTCATCATTTCCCCTCTTGCAGGGCTCGTGACACACAGAGACACAAAGAAATGTTCCAGGGGAAAAGATACAAAAGCTGCCGCCGGTACTTCAGCTGACCACCTTCAGTGATACCAAAGCCACACAAACTCCAGTAAATGGTGTTTATTTGTCTGGCTGGCATAATTTACTGTGACTAAATGGATGCTGAAATATTGACAAAGCCTTTCCAAGAAGCTGTATAAAGTGCTATCTCACAAAGGAGGGCTCTAGAAACAACGTATAAAAAGTATTATTTGGTCTGGCAGGTAGCCCAGATGGCAAGTGAAAACAAAGGCTGCCTACGCACATGCTATCAGTGACAAGAGAAAGACAGCCAGACTGGCAATCCCACAAGGAACACTTTCACCTGTGCTGCAGACAAAACCTGAGTGCTGCAAGAAACATGTGAGTCCAAGAGCAAGATATTTATATCCTTTGACGTTTCCATTAAACATTTCCTTGCAGATTTGCACCTTTGGACATCTTTGCCGAACAGAACTGATGTTTTTAAGGAAGTTTTGAACAGTGTATACTTTGTGTGTGTGTTCCTGTTTCCCTGCGTGTGTATGAATGAGTCATCCTGGAGTGACCCCACCCTACGTGGGCGGTTGATTTGGCGGGCCGGGAGTATTTGGCCTCTGTCAGTCTGCCGGTCCCAGACAGAACTGCTCACATAACTGGCCTCTTTGTTCCAAATGTCACTCCTCTCAAAGGAAGAGAAGAGATCCCATCACCGCCTCTCGTGCTCTTTCCTGGTGTCTTTCTCTGTCGCTCTGTGTCCGCCATGACTGAGTCCAACCCACAAAATATTACTGATAGCTGCCTGGCACTGGGGCTGTGTGTGTGTGTGTGTGTGTGTTTGTGTGTATGTGTGTGTGGGGGGGGTTACTGCATACATGTTTTTTCATTTCAAATAAAGCAGCCTGAGGGTTTGTCTAGCGAGCGTGTTAATTCTTCACAGAAATACAGTCTTGAACTCAAATGTATTATCCGTGTTTGCCTGGGAACAAAATGTCTGATTGGCTCATAGGGAGAAATGAAAGCCCTGGAGGTCCTCTGTTTCTTCTCATCTTGTAGATGTTTCTTCCTGTAAGAGTATTATTTCTTTTTTTTTTTGCACTACTTCCTGATGCACATGGCCAACTGAAATTGTGCTTTTGTGGCAACGTTTGAAGTTGTTTTGCAACTAATTTTCAGTTACAGAAAATGCCAAAAAGAAAGTGTCGTGCTCCAGTTGAGGAGAATCAGATTGTTTACTGGAATACTTGTGGTGTCAAATGGGTTTAAGACCACTTACATGTTGTTTGAAACATTACGTAATCAACTTAAGTATTTACCATCATATTTGCAATTTTGTATTTTATTCTTTCTTTCTTGTCCTGTAGTGAACATTTAAAATTTGGATCTTCAGTCTTACTTGCAAGGTGGATCATTTTATTATTGACAGTGTTCTTGCAGACTGGCTGACGGGAGTGTGGTGAGAGGTGTTTTCATGGCTACAAGTAGGTTAAACGTTTGTTATTACACACTTTTCATCTTTAGTTTCTCCACCTCTGAAAATCTTTCAGGCGGCTTTTATTTAGTTTTATTCATGTTAGCTAGCAGCCTGCAACAGTAAAGCTCGATATATTTTAATTTACAGGAGTTAAAGGGGGTCCTGCCATAGATTCAACTGACATAGGTTTTGATTTATAGTTGCAGGATAAATGTTTTACAGTTAATGTTGCATTTTGGCTACTCATAGGAACTTGTACAGATTGTAGATGATTGGTATTATGCTGTAAATATATTCTCCATAGTGACTCTTGTTAAATTCTTTCATTTACTCTGGTAACTTTTAAAGTTATTTCACATTACTAAATAGAAAACTACTGTCATGAGAGTTCTGTGTTTCCAGGCCATGGCTTGGGGGTTGGGGACCACAGATTTAAAGGTCGTCAGTGCCTCCAAACTTCATCAAAGGTCAACATTTGGCTACTAGTGTGTTATATCCTTTGATTACCAGTCGAAAAGAGACTGTCTGCCCAAGAAGAACGACAGCATCAGTCATTTCAGCAAAATGACAAAGTCCTCTGGATGGCACAGTAATCATGGTGGGAACATAAGAGGAAGTCAGGGCCAAAGTCTGTGGATGGACAGAAAACACTGGGCTGAATCCAAATGTTAGGAATTCAGTGAGAGTTGCACACTTTGCGTTCAGGCTCCAAGGACGTCTGCGAGTGATGATGGCCCCATCAATCCAATACCACTTTTCAACCAGGCCAAGACAGGCCCCAGGCAGACTTTCTGCAGACTTAGACAGAAAGTGTGCTTGGGGTGGAACTTCACCAGGCTCTACTGATTAATTACCCACAATTCATTGCATTATGCAAATATGACAGTGTAGTTTTTCCAGTGGCTGACTAAAAAACAAAAAGTTCTATAAATTTCGGAAACAAATTCTGCATTAAATAGTTACTTGAATCCTATAGGCGAGAAATAAAATTCAACCAAATCATGAGACAGAGATATGTAGATGTGTCGGCTATAGAAGTTATAAAAATACATTTTATTATCGCAGCTTACCCCGTAAAAGCTGTGCAGTATAGAAAAATGGCTAAAATAGAACAAAAGATAGTTTTCCAGTGTAGCGCCTAAGTCATACCCAGTTTATTTTATTTATTTGTTCATAGTCTCGTCTTTTGTTCACTCTCAAAAAATCCTAAACATGGGATTTATGTCTCGTTATCTGCAGTTAGCAGACACCATTTATCAATTTGCATGAGGAATGTGACAGCAGGGATCACCGTGTACATGTCTGTGTTGTCACTTAGACGTTCCCAAGGCAACAAGTGAAACAGACTTGAGTCCTGTCTATCAGCAGCTTACTCTCTCTGCCCTCAGTGACTTTACGTGATGACAGTAAACGGACGACAGAAGTCTATTAGAGCTCAGTCCACAAGTTCACAGGGTGGACATTTGGATTCAACTTTGGACTTTGACACAGGAGTGCTCTGTTTGTTTCCTGTTTCCAACCACAGGTCAACATTATTGTTTTTTTTAAAGCATGACCAGGATTGTCCCGAACCTTAAACCACATGTTTATTATTGTTACCATGGCAATGAAGTGCCCCTAACCTGAACGAAGTAGTCATTTTAACCCAAGCCATGATCTTTTGCCAAACCTAACCAAACTTTAACCATATAACCACTGTCACATTATAAAGGGGATTGAATTTTCAACAGTCATTTGCTAACCAGTAGTTTTACCAATACTCAAATATGAGGTTATGGTTCAGATTTTGTCAACCATTCACTCATTACATCCAAATGAGGCTGTGGCTATCCTGGTTTGTTTTCAGGTTATTAGCAAGAATTGATACTCAGTGTACTGTACACAGACTTCAGCAACTTCAGCAACCGATGCCTCGTCACAGTGAATCTTAAAACAACCGCAGCACTTCTTGAAGCTGTAGTCATGGCACTTTACAGCATTGAAGTGTTCGGTTAATTTCCAGGTCATCACTTGATGCAGTATGACTAACAGCTTCTTAGGAAGAGGGTTGCTCCACCTAGAAATGTCAGTACAAGGTGGGGTATCTGAGCACTAAGAGCATTAAAAGGAACTGCTGCTGTGCACTTTTGACCGGCTCCGATGCACACCCCTGTAATAAGAGGATTATTATGTGCTTTATTCTTGTATTTCAAGATGGGGCTGATTTCGCTGTTAGCACTGACTCAAAATCTGGGTTAGTCAAGACAAAGAGTTGGCACAGAGGCATTCATGGAGCACAAGAGGATTCAAAGAGGCTGCAAAGCAGGTGTGGTTGTTATTACTTAAATAGTAATTTAATCAAAAATAATTATAGTAATTTAAAACTCCAAATTGCTTTAGAAATTTAAAACAAATCATAAACACTGACAAAATGTTACACAAGAAAAGGAAGCAATATGGAAACATTAAATAAAGCACAGGACTTAGCTTAGGTAATTATGTTGTAGTGTTTCATGCTGTAAAGCATGTAAA
>JAPZEB010000004.1:21012602-21027320 GCA_029783705.1 Chaetodon striatus
TCAAGTACATTTAGTGCAATATTTAACATGCAATATAAATTCATATACATCAAATCATACTGGACAAGGAAAGATAGTTAAGTAGCTCCTTCATGTAAATAATGCTGTCCATTCCAGCTATACAAATCAAATAAAGCCAAAAGGGAAGTTAGTGTATTTCAGTTTACTTTAAGCTAGCGTTTACTTTAGCCCACATCAAGTCATCCCTTTTTGCTCTCAAACATTTAGCAGGTCTTTAAATGTTTTGTTTTTTTTAGATTATTATTAATATGGATATAGAAGCTCTTGGGCTGGAGGGGCACGTCTGAGTGACAGCAGCTGGCAGGCTTATGCATTAAACTATGAGATTGGACATAATTAAAAAATGATAACCTTCTCTCACACAGGAAAATAGTACAAAGGGGGAGAGGTGAAAGCAGCAGAGAGAATTGTTCATTATTTTTTTGTCCTAGAGAGTTATTTCTATATATTTTTACTACCCACTCCTGCTTATCTTCATCCTCTACATGCACTGTGTGCACATACTTACATCCACTTACGTAACCTGCCCTCCTTTTCCAACCTACATAAATAATGTAATAATTGCGCAGCTTGTCTGTGATCTTAATCCCGTGCAAATCGGCCATGTCCGTAATTTCTCTTGTAAAAATTCCATCGCAATTACCCACCATATGTTGCCAAACACAGAGGTCATGTGATAATATTAGCCCCGTGCAAACTGGCATCTCTGTGGTTTGGGGTTGTATTCAGATTTTTTGTTTACTCAGTGCCTCTTTTCTGCCTTTGTCCTTGTCAAGAATTATAGAAGCTGCATTTGCACTTATAAATGAAAGTCTTGACAGCATTTTGGTTGCAGGAGGCTCATCTCACTACACAGCATGGAGTCCCATTCACAGAAAGAGCTCAAGCTCAAATCCATCAGAGACAACATCTCGAAAGATGATGAAACGAATGGTGTGACAGTGTGTGGCAGGAAAAAGGAAAAAGGAGGTAAACACTACACTGCCAGTAGTGCTGTGTAGTGTTTCTGTGTTGTGTAGATTGTTACAAATGACTGTGTGTATTATATTTGGGGGATAATAATGTCAGTATATTCCAGTAAAATGCAGCCTATCCCGTGCCAATGTACTGCACAAGACACAGAGGTGGGGGGAGGGAGTAATTTCTAAATAACATGAGGTCCCCTGGTAACACTAGTCCCGTGCGAATCGAGCTTTATACAAACAAAGGGTGACTGTACATATAACTTAGTTACAGATAGATGGATAAAAATTTGAAAACAGAAGGAGTGTGAGAAAGAAAAGAAGCAACTGATGCTCCAGTTTTTGCATTTAGATAGGGAAAATTTGTAAATACCCTGGGAAAGGTTCACTTCATAAAGTTCAGTTCACTCTTTGCATCAACTACATAAGCAGATGGCGAAGGTTCCACTGTTTGGTGGATCTTGGGTTTTAAATGATTTACTGGCAGCACACCACAGTATATTAAGATATTTCTTATGGAAACCGCCGTCTGTGCCAGCTCTCAAATTCTACTAATCTAAAACATGGTTGGTAAAATCTGTTTTAGCTGAAACATTTTCATCCCCGCCAAAACTCTGGAAGAAACCTAAAAAACCAGGACAAAATTATACGTTACAGAGTAAACAATTAAAACCCATGATGCCTCTTACTGTACACGGCTGCTGCCATGAGTGTGTGTGTGTGTGTGTGTGTGTTTGTCTGTCTTGTTTTGGTTCTTAAGGTGAATTTCTGAGAAATGTAAACATACTTTCGGGGCTTTGACGTAAAATTGCTACTGGAAAATCACTTGAGTCGCACCTGAATCCTTTGTGTATGACTGCTGGGAATACACCAAGGGCCGGGTCCGTCGTGTGAGCCATGTGCTTGTGGATATCTGTTGGCATCTGGCTCTTATTTCCTTTCTCCATGTCACAGGCGCAAAAGCTTTAAGCATGAGTCACAGCCCTCAGACCTCCCGGGCATCCAGGCTCGCCTCAAAAGACACAATACATGATCAGTGAAAATGTCACCACCATTTTGGCAAATTACAGAAACATAGTCAGACACAATCTTTAAAAAAGGTACGCTTTAATGCCACTGGGGACCCATTCACCAGCGCCACATGTTAACAGTTAACTAGATTTAATGTATTCAGCTTTTATACACTGTCTTGTCATGTTGGCTTCTGTTGTAGAGCTTTACTTTTTACGATTACAGAACTTTTCTCTCAGTGTTGAACAGTTTGAAAGAGACAAAATGACCCATGACTTATTTCCCTTCGTTTCAGCCCCACAGCCGCAGTAAGCATGCTGTTTTTTATTTCGTCGCTGATGGGATCTGCTGTGATTGCACAAGATGTCGGCGCACAGGAAAACAAACATACACACTGTATTCAAAAGAAAACAAAAGCCTGTGACACATCAAAAACTGTACCACTTTAAACATGCACTATGTGTCTGAAACCAGACGGGACTGGGTCTAATGTTTGTGGGGACAAATAGATCTGAGAACTTTAAAATAAGGACACATGATATGCTAGCAGCATGCCATTTTGATTTCCTCTCCGAATTTAAAATGATCTCCCTGTTTGCGCTTATTCCGTATTATATTCCTCCACAAATATTGTTTTGATGCGGATGCCAACGCGGGCATCTAAGGCTGTTTTGTCCTGTGTTTTGGACTCTCCGTGATTAGCAGTGGAAGTGTGGGAACAACACCGGGGCCAGAGGCCATGCTTTGTTCTCTTTTTGCTGTGGTCTGGTCCAGTCAGGTCTGTAGGGGCCATTTCGAGGAAGGTGGCCATAACAATGATGTACTGACTCACCAGTGTGTTGCACAGGCGGTTTGGCAATTTCCACAATGCATTCAAAATCTGCGTCATGATACTTGTTGAATTTACAATGAGCAGAGGGAGGCACTGTGCCAGCTACACAGCAGATATCACAGAGAGGCTACAAAGGCTGAGGCGCTGGCAGGATGTCTCAGTAAACTGCTGCTGTGTCTGGTTTGGCCCCGGCTCTTATCTCATGCAGGACTGGATATGGAGTAAATACAGTAGGCCTCCACTTCCAGACCTGATAGCAAATGTTAAACTACGTAAATGGGCACATATGATGGAGGTACCAATGATGTGACGTCCTGGGCTGATGTTAAAAATAACAGTTTGTTGTTTTTTTTAGTTTTGTTGTTATTTATTCCCCCTTTTGTGTGCCAGCTAAAGAGAGAATTTATGAAACAGCCTTTAATATGATCTTATTTTACAAGAAAAACTTTTTTTAAAGACTGCTCCAAAAGTATTTTTACTATACATTGAATATTGTAATTCCCTCTCTAATATCTACTTTATATTGCTGTGAAAACATCAACAAATTTCTCCCTAAAACAACTGTATATATTCAAGTTTCATGCCAAAAAGTAGTACAAGATTACACGTGAACACATTATGATTAGGTTATAATTTACCTTCACCCAATGGGCAATTTGACCGAGCTTGAATGCATCATAATGTAACTCAACGCAACCTCCGTGAGCTGGAACTAATAGCTAACGTTAACTAGCTCTCACGCTGTCTATTTCAAAACATTGGCCACTGTGATTGGTGATTATCATCTTAGTTTCCAGTAGACTGATGGCACTTTACAAGGGGATTGTTGGCTGATACTGATGTTTAGCCGATAGATTAGTGCATCCTTAGCACATATAGTAGTGAGCAAGTCAAAACCCTTCTCTTAGATTTGTACATTAAGGACAAGGCTGGCAATGTTTTTCCTTTTTCTTTTTGTCAACAAATCCCTTCCAACAAGTACTGCCTCATTACAGAGTACATTCCTTTGAACTATGGACCTCCATTGTTGTCCAAAAACTATTAAAAACCCATCACTGAGCCACGCTGTAGCACTGGGTCAGATGTTCCTTTCTTACAAGTTCATTTAAGTCAAGCTTTTAAAAAAAATAAAACTACATTCCTGTGTTTTTAAAGGTATTTATTTTCACCGGGAATGAATAAGCCAGGTGCTACAGACGGTAAAAAAGACAGGAAGTTGTAAACAGCTGAGAGATACAGTAACTGAGTGTGTATTTTGGTGTTTTCCTAGATTTGTTGACATGAACGAAAGTGTAGAATTTACCCTTAAAGTACAAGTATAGAAGTATTATCAGCCAAATTTACATTGAGTACCAAAAGTATAAGTGGTTATTATGTTTTGAAATCTTCATCTGTAAAGTTAAGGAAGCTGTTCATTAAATGTGTGAAATAAAAACGTTTTCTTCTGAAACGTGGCAAGGTACAATTATAAAATAACATGAAATAAAAATTCTCACGTAAAGTACAGGCATCTCAGCAGTTACCGATTAACCTTTAACACAATAAGTACATAGATAGTCAACAATATAACAAAAATAACAACTACAGCACAACAAGGAAGTGATTTTCTGGACCACTGCTCCTAATGGAAACATCGTTCAGCATGCTGTAATTTCATTATTCAGTGTTCTGTAATATTGCCTCACTGTTACTGTGTATGTTGTAGTTTTTCCACAACCCCCTCCAGGCTATCAGCCTCGCGCTGATCAATAATGTAATATATGTAAATAATTCTTAATTTTCTATATTAAAGTTCATCCCTTGTGCCAACGACTAAGTTATACAGCTATACACTTATACACATACAATAACATCACATTCTTTTATCACTGTCCTCTCACAGCCACGTCATCTTCGTCTTTGTACATATGCATGCAATATTAAAAGTATTATAAAGCAAGAATTTAAGTTATCCTAGTGTAAGAAATAGTATAGATACATGTTGTTTTGTCGGTTTGTAAATCTGATTGCATATTATGACTGTAATCTTGGTTAATCTCCGTCATGTCAAGGTCACACACTCAGTATTTTCCCACCCTGAGGGTCAGACGCAGCAGTAACCTGCCTCCGTCTGCTTCTGGTCTGCTCTGGTACAACTGTTTCGTTGTCCAGTCAGCCAGCTGGTCCTGACTGTCAGCAGGACCCAGGCCCGGGCTGCTGATGGCGGCCAGATGGTGAGGCTCACACAGACTCACACACACATGCAGTGAGATGCGTGAGTAGTACATCCTCCGCTGGAGAGCGGAGGACACATAGCTACCTCAGTCGACCCTACTACATGCTGCTTTTATTTCAAAGGCAGAGGAAGAGCTCAGAGGGAGAAACATGAACCGAGGCTCAGGAGTGAGGTCACTGAAATCTGTAACATTAGTTAAACACTGTTACAGATTATGGACTAGTCATAACAACGCCAAGGCACTTATGAATGAGTCATTGTATTTTTTTTAACTTGCTGTCATTGTAACAATAACACAACATATCATGTTGGTTAAACATGCAGTTTTTATCAAACACAGTTAAACTGTTCAGGATTTTTCTCCCTTTTAAGATTTTTTAAAATTTAATATGTAAATAAAATTAATTTATAGTACATGAGAATTTTTGTTCCGGTATTTTGACCTTTTTTTGTGTTGTGCTTGATTATCTGGACATTACTTTCTACTCACTAATATTTTGTTTTTATCATTTTAATGTCTACATTTAAAGTATTTAATATAAAAAACAATAAAATAATGCCATTTTCCAGCTGTTCATATGACTTTCATTTTTAGAATTTTACTGAGCTGCATTCAAGCCTGATAATTACATCTTTCTCCACATTTTTCAAATTAAAATGACATTTTTAAATATTTTAATATGTTGGATGATGTTAATCATGTATATATTTTCCACACAACTGGATAAAGTATCTGTGGAGGCTACACCAGTGAAATAAAAAGCAGTATACACTACATATGTGTGGAAAATTGTTATGTTTTTGAGGGTTTTTTTTAAATGTTAAGAGTTTAATTAATTATATTTTACAATAAAGTTATATAACTGATATACATTTAAAGCTGAATTTGTGCTTGTGAAGAAAAATAAGAGATATAGCACCTGATGATATTGATTATATTTAAAAAACAAACAAACAAACAAAAAAACAGTAGCAAGCCAAACCCTACACAGGCACTTTATGGCTCAGGTCTTATTTACTTGTAAAAAGAAACTATTAAAAATCATGAAAACACACGGAAGAATAGACGTTTTTTTAAAAGACCTTTGATCCAACACTAACATCTGTTTTATTGTTAAATCTGTAACCCCAACACGCCTTGTGTCGTGTTTGTCTAAACTCTTCTATTATCACCTCATATTACTCGTCATTACTCACGCTAATGAAAGGTTTGGACAGGCCCCTTTTCAATGTGATGTTTGACCAGCTGAACTGTACAGCTTGTTCTCCGACAACGGTCTTAACCTCAGAGAGGAACCAGGGGCAGAAATGAAAGACAAATCATTCGTGGTGCACTGTTATTTTCTCTGCACTGCAAAAAAGAAAACTGTCGCTGGTACAGCTTACAGGTCTGCCACGCTGTGTGCATGCCACATGAAGTGACGTGTCCCGATGGGGAAAAGATTGCTTAAAGAAAGTGAACTCAGATAAGAATAACAGTCCAGTTTTCTGTGTTTTGCCCTTATTTTTTTTTCTCACCATGTTCAACTGGTGTTTACCAGAACAGAAGTGTTTTTCTTCTTCTCCTTTTTTTTTTTTTACACTTGGACACTCACCAGCAGAGAGTATTCTGCTCTGGATGGTAGTGCCTCTGGTGAAGTGGACTGGCAGACAGCCGGGTGTTCAACTACAACCAGCTGGGGATGCTTGAACATTGGTAGTCAAAAACATCTCAACTACTTTGGGCTTCTTATTCCCTTTAAGTGCTTTTTACTGTTATACTTGTAAAGTGTCTCTCTTAACTTGTTAACTTGTTTTCCTCTTTCAAATAAAAAGGATGAAAATGTGCAATCACTTTCAGACTCTTATGTGGCTATTTGAAAGGTATGAGGAGTAGTGATACAGAAAAAACAACAAAAAAACAACAAAACAAACAAAAACCGAGCCTAAAACAAATGTTTTTGTTGCCTTAATCCTCACTGGATTTAGCTACTGCTTATGTCGTGGGATTGTTGTCGGTACTGGGCATGTTTTGGATGAATACCGGATGCAGTTCTTTGAAAAATATTGTATTAATACAGGAACAATCATTTATTTCTGTTCTGTGCTGAAACAGTAGCAACACTGAGGTTCAGTGACAGTTTATGTAGATTGAAATCATATTATAAATTCATTGTAAATGGTCAGAATGGTCTTTAAAGTACAGGTCTACCCTTATTTTATATACTTTTTTTGTCAAAAAGAAAAGAAAATGCAGGTTAATACCAAAACCAACACAGTTTAGTCAGTCTCGTAACACTTTCTGCCTTTCCTCATTTAAAAAAGTAGATAATAAAGTATATTGTAGGCCTGGGTGTTGTTTAAAACATTACTGTGGCAGTACTCTTGAAGGGATACTGATGCTAATAGCGTACTTCTTTTGGTGCCCTGTTTTTCTGCCTCATTTGATACCCATCTTGTGAATGGAAGCATTCAGTTGCGTAAAATAACACCAGACCTCATGTAGTATAGCCATGCTTTCGAATGCTCTGGTCACATCTCGGCACGCTCAACTGCCAGCTCCATTAAATACACTTCGCTCGACTTCACCCCACCACAGACTGTATGGGTTATAGCTGCCGTGGAATTGGGCCAATCATACGTTGCATTAAATAGTCCATGGGGAGAGGCGGAACACATTGGCTACCTCTGATGACAAGGTAGCTATATATTGGCTTTTTAAAATGTGTCTGAATTCATATGCAGATATCTGTTTGTAGAGATTAGCTGAAATGGCTGTCGGGCAGAAGAGGAAGTCTTGGCTGGCTATGTGCTGGCTACACTGGACCAGCCCGAAGTATTGGGCCTCGCCCCCAGAGGTTTTATTGTCGTCAGATGATAGCTGATGGCTTTCAAGATTAACTCAAAATAAACTGCAGTGCCTGTGTTTATCACAATGAAGGAACATGTCACCCAGTGCGACTGTGTGACTCACTGATGAGTTTTTAAAAGGTTTAGTCTACGGAGAAGAGAAACGTTATACCAGGCTTTGACTACACAGACAATACTCGTTATTGAGATCAGTTACTTATTAGTAAGTGTTTCGTCACATGACTTGCTGAGAAGTAAATTACAGAATTACAATTACCCCTTTATGTTTGAAATAATGTATTATCTGTAAAATAGTGTTTTGTATTCAGGTCAGTGTCGGGCAGAAGCAGAAAAATAAGCTACGCTGTCCCGCTGATAAATGTGAATGAAAGTAGTGTTTCACATTGTTCTCTAATATTCATCCAGCAGTGTTTTACTATCCTCTGCGGACACACGCTGGATGCCTTCCCGAAACCTTTCCAGAATTAAAATGAAATTCATCTTCTTTCTATAAAAGGCTTTACGGTAGGGACCACCGTCCATGCTCGTCATCCTGACAGTCTCTGTTTGTTATTCCAGGCAACTGCACTGCCTGATAGACCTCCAGCACCCGCAAGCAGTCTCATTCAAAATACATCTCTCTGATTCCCCGCCACAAACTGTTCCCCGCGACTTAATCTGTCCGCTTTCTGTCCTTACTCCCCCCCTCCTCCTCCCCTTTCAGCTCATTTACCCGTGAGTCATCGCTGTGGTTTGGACAGGGGATCAAGAGGGTGCAGATGGATGAATACGTCTCGAAACAGGAATGGAGTTAAACCCGAGGGTTAAGGGAAGCCTGGATGCAAACCACTACAGAATTTCTTGACTTAATTATGTGCCAAAGTTGCCGTCCAGCCATTTTTTTACTTGGTGGTGAAGGAGAAAGTGAAAAACCAGGATGCACAAGTTTTTTTAATGTGAGAGGGACGGGCCAGTCTGAGGCTAAATCCATCAGCCATGTGCATCCACCCTTAAAGGAGAGGTTACGATGTGAAGCCCAGCATCGAAGAGGCAAATTAAATATTATGTTTCAGCTGAGTGAAGGGACTCTTCTCACAGTGAGGCTCAAAGATATCAAGCTGAACCACAGTGGGGAAAAAAGCACACAATCTTCCATCTCATGCATTACAATAAACAATAACTCTTTATGGATCCTGAGGTTTTTTTATTTTACTTCATCATTTTTATTGGCAATATTTAACTATATATTACTCAATAAGTTCAGTACTGGGGTCTCTAAATACTTTAAACTAACTCCAGATTAGCCAAACTCATTTAGAAGAGCAAACAACGGAAAACTTTGAAATATTGCCTCTTGCAATCCGTCACAATTTACAGACTGACCTCCCAGCTCTACTTTGCCCTGCTGTACTTGCTGTAGTTGTGTGCATGTTTTTCTGCAAAATGAGGGATTACAGCCTATACTGTGGGTGCATTCACTTTCAATTTTGCTTCCAAATAAAGACATCACATGTTTCCAGAACTCAGCAAGTACTCATTACTCTCAGCACAATTACTTAAACAGGATCTATTATGGTCATTTTCAGGTTCATACTCATATAGGTTTCTGCTAGAACATGCTGACATGCTTTAGTGTTAACATAGTCTGAATGGTCAGCATCTCTGGGTCTTCTGTGTCTGTGCTCTCAGCACCTCTGCACCATCATTGCTATCGATAGAATGACTGTAACGGAGTATAGCGGCATTTTCTACTGTGAAGAATCACCAATAAAAACCTCTAAGCAAAACCAGACATGTTGCAGCAGGAATATGATCCGAAACTGGGGTGAAATGAACAACATCGGCAACCAATATGACACGTTTCCCTGACATTAGCATGTAGCTACATGTATGTACTTATGTGTAACCACATACTTAATGCAAAAACTAATGCAAACACAGTGGCATGCATGGATCAGATGACAATATGAAGACATTTGTCACAGTCTGATCTGTTGCCTGATGTTGAACTTACTATTTGAAACTTTTGCCATGTTTTGATATGAATATCTGACTTTGTAGCGTTATACATCCATGACAAAAATGAAGGAGAAGCATAATCGCTCCCCTGTAACACATACATGCTGTTAAATGCTGTTCTTACTATTGTCAGTAGCCCTTCAGATATTCTTTTTGTATGTATTTTGGTATTTCTAAACTCTAAATTATTGCGTAACATCTACCTACAGTTTATCTGGTAGTATAAATATAAATTCAATGTAGAATCAGTAATATTAAAAAATTCAAGGGCAATCCAGCATCTTTTTGTGCAGCATAGTTTGCTCATGTTTACACTGTATTACACATCATGATTGTGCCATGTATATTGAGTACATATTAGAGTTAACGATTATGATCTCACTTTTAGGCTTTATTTAAAACTCTTGCTCTACTTCTTGTTTTTAATATAGTGAATGGTTTATTGCTGTATTGTGTTTTGATTCTTACCTTCTTTCCTTCTTGTCTGTTTTTCTTTTTGTGATTTGGCTGCTGCAGCACGGCAGTTTCCCCTTTGGGATTAATAAATACTTTTTCCAATCTATTTTACCTTGGCAAGTAAATTGTTGTAATTACCAGTAGATATTTATGAGCAAAAACTATAAAAAAAATAGGGCAAAAATTGAAATGTTTTTGTTTTTGTGTCTTATTTTGGTAGATAAATATCAGAACAACAGAGCAGCAACACGAGCAGTCAGACGATCACACCATTATAAACAAACCACCAATTTGGCCATTATTACTTTGAAGAAGAAACAAAGGCAAATGTGAAAATTTTAACCGAAACTGTGGGTTGTAAACATCAGTTAGTTTTTTACCAACTCTATCCAGTTTTTTCTACACGGTGGGTGATTATAATGAACCTTGCACATGCTCTCACTCTTAACTTCACTTCTGAAAAGTCTTGTTGAAATAATATGGTAAACTTAACAGCAATCTTTTTATTATTCCTGAATGATTTGGCAGTTAAACTTTTGGCTGCGTTGGGCCAACAACACCTGCAGCCAATCTCACTGCGAGGATCTTTTACAACGGCAGCGGGGCAGTGTGTTGCAGCTATTGCTTCAGTCTTTTTGTATTTTTTCATCATATGTTAGAAAAATACAGCAAACACACACATGTGAGTATTTGTATCCCTCGTGTCGGTTCAGGTTACAGCGTTTGGGAGGTCTAGCTGATCCTGATGCCGATGCACTGTGCGTTTTGGCAGCCACATTTATGGGCCTCGTGCTCCACGTCTTGTTGAGCTAAGGAGTAGAGGGCGAATTTAAAAGTTGAGTTTACAAGCCACAAGTGGCAAAATGCTTCTCATTATGCATGTAAGCATCATATTAAGCTTTGTTTGCTCCTTACTCATTGTCATTTTTAACGCCACATTGGGTGACATCAGCAAATTTGCTGTCAGAGATTAGTCTTGATGTATGTTGCTTCCACTGACTTACATCAACCTGGACAGACTTTAATACAGTTCACACTAATAAGGTTTCCCTCTTGGAGATGTCCATTTATTTTTCTATAATTGGGTGTAGTTTTCATGGCCATCCATTCAATTTGGCCTAATTGGGTGTGTTTTCATGAACAGACTTGACAAACTGGGCGAATTAAGTAACCACCCACCTTATAGGGCTCATGTTAGAATATTTAATCTTTATCTGAAGCTCATGAAGCTGCTGGGGGTTAACGTAACGTAAACCAGATCGCTGTTAATCCCTGCTCTAGTCAACCCTCATTATAAAGGAACAGGGGAGAGATGCAGCAGACCCGACCCCCAGATTGCAGCCCTGTCGTCTACATATGCTTGATGTGGGAACATTGGTACTGACAGGGACATATATTGTTACGGCTGAAATTGCTGTGTTGCACAGACTACCTTTGTTTTGGTGTTGTTTTCCTTCAGAAAACAGAAAAAGCTTTGAGAAAAGAGGCCGGTTGTAACCTGTACGTGAATATTTACCCACTATAATTCATTTTTATGACAAGCTTTTCCTGTTTATCCACATATTCTGACAAAAACATCCAAAAACATGAACCTATATGATGCCAAAATGTGATATCTGGCTGCTGCTGGGTTGTTAAAATGTAAGTTTTTGATCTGTGAATGTGTACGTCTCTGCCATGAGGTTGTCATTTTCTTGTCATGCTCTTTTTCATTATCAAATCCAGGACACAACCTGTGAGGCGGCTGAATCCCCAAAATGCTTCAAATGATACCTTACGCAACCCTCCACGGCTTGTATTCATTACATTATACATGCCTGACATATTTTTTACATTTATTTGTGATCGACCCATTATTTCAGATAGTGGCAGTGGCTGTGAGCTACATCTCGTTAGCGTGTACGACAGAGAGAGGAGCAAGGAAAGGTTCTGTTCACTTCTTGTTTTTATTGCAATATTGTTTACACCACATGTACCGCTGCCATCCTGCGGGGGAATTGTTTGTCTGGTTTTCAAGTAGTAAACTACACAAACATGCTGATGAATCACAAGCATGTGATTACCTGGGGTTGAAAGACATTTTTTAGCTTTACCTTCTCATTTATTGCATTTTCTGACATTGAATAGAGACTCTTTTG
Source organism: Chaetodon striatus (assembly GCA_029783705.1). Lineage (NCBI taxonomy): Eukaryota > Metazoa > Chordata > Actinopteri > Chaetodontiformes > Chaetodontidae > Chaetodon > Chaetodon striatus. The sequence goes on from JAPZEB010000004.1 coordinate 21,025,086, forward strand.
CATACGCAAAGAAAGACCCTTTTTCTAGAGCATTCACACTTAAAGAAATAGTTTCACATTTTGGGAAATACACTCTGAGTTAGGTGAGATGATTGATTGTAGTGAATATGAAGCTACAGTCAGTAGCCTGGTGGCTTTGCTTTGTAAAGACTTGAAACAAGAGGAAATTGCTACTATTGCTGTCTGTGTCGTTTTTAAGCTTTGGTTATAGTACAGAGTAAACAAACTGGATATATTGTGTTGATTAAAGATCTCTGGATGTGCTGGTAGGTGGATTTTGTCACCTGCGGACACCTATGGACCAGCAAGTTTGCATTTCTTTATGCTTCAACGCTGTGGTAAATGTGCAGTATTCTTTAGGCACAAAACTACCTGGTGATGGTTAGGAAAATTTTGTCTTATTTGTCTTAAAATATTGAACATATCATTTTTAGGGAGGACACGATGTCAAGCCCAATCAGCTCAAACAGACCAAGAGCAGCTGGTAGATCACATGATTCCTTTCTATGCAACCATTCGGAAAATCGAATTCAGAGTGCCCTATTAAAACTGCTCTGGCCTGCCTTCTGTCGCTGCTTCCTCTGCAAGCTGCTTTGCAACCCACCTCCACCCCAGCTCCTCTTTTTCATGCTGTGTCTGACGTATCAATGTCATTTCTGTTTGTCACTGATATTGACGCTGATCTGTTTCCATGGGGTCTTTGCTGCTGCTCACCCTGCCTCAGGCTTTCCTCGTTTGCAGGTGGAAGGGCAGAGAGGTGTGCTCTCTCCGCCGTAGGCTTTCCACATAGGCACGCAGAAGATCAGAGAGGTCTGCTCTATCTGCCTTAGGCTTTCCACATGGGCGCTTGGAAGAGGCTTTCTGTGTAGGCCTGAGGAAAGGCAGAGGGGCCCAAGAACAGAGCCATACTGCCAAATGTAATACTGCAAATGGAAATAAAGTTTTCTTTGACTAAAGAGGTCCTAACTGAAACCCGGTTTTGGTGGCAATATCCCTGGTGGACACACAGCAACAGGATGCTAAAAAATACAAATAAGTTCGGTGGCTAAAAAGCCATTAGAAATGCAGCGATGACTCACTCATGGTCTGCAGTGCTCTTCAGATTGGCAGGCGTTTCACCTTGGTGACACGCCATCCACCATCCCCTCCACATCACGATGACCGTGAACTCATATATCACTTTAGTTACACTGATATGATATGTGACATGGTGACTGAGCTGGGAGGCCAGCTAACGTAATCTAAAGTTCTGCCATTAATTTTCCTTAGCAGCTTTGTATTTACAAGTGGTGTCAATCTTCTCCCCCAACTGTCAGCTATAAAGTTATTAAGCTTAATCCCCCAAGTGTTACACTGCAGTAGAACTGCTAAAGGGGCAACATTTCACCCTGTTTTAATCCATCAAAATGCAGTTAAATTCTGTGATTCATCACATACTGTAAAAAGGACACAAGACCTGGAAATGTAACTGCCAATTTTATGATCCCAGCTTTCATTTTGTTCACCCGTGCTGTCAGTGAAAAGTGAACAAGAGACAAATTAACCGTTTTTCGACTGCCAATGTGGCATTAGAAGTGCCTATTTAAATTGTCCACGCCCTTGATACCCGCTTTCAATTTCTCTCCCCACTGCGGAAAAGAGGGAAGTGTGCCATCCGGTTACTGGAAGAGCCAGCCGACCATGTGGAAAGTCTGCTTCAGAGTGGCATTCTTTCAAAAACCCCGGCATGTACACTCATTCTGTAGCATGTGTGTGTGTGGATGTTTGGAGGGAAACCTTCCTTTCTTGAGTCACTGTTTTGACTCTGCTCAGGGCCTGCAATTCTGCCCCGTAGCACGTTCGGAAAACATCGTGTCATGAAACGGTCCAATATGGATTTTAAACTAAACAGGATTTTTAGACTGGACTGTGCAGGCTGTAAGGAAAGTAAGGTAGAGCCACATAAGCTCAAACATGTCGTAGAGTATGTAAAGCCTCCAGATTCCTGCTAATAGGTCTAACATTAGGAAATAAATGGAAGAAGCATTATGATAATCCACCGAAACTGAGGCGGTTGTTTTTACTGGAAAGCAACTTATGTCTCAGGAGGGAAACATAAAGTCAAAGGAGGATAAAGTTTGATAAAGTGTTTTGAATCCACCGAGGTCTGGAGGGAGGCTGGAAGACCCTGAAACAAATGTGGAGTGGTTTGTTGATTTAAATTTGCTGGAGTGTGTGCAGTTCTTTTAAGAAAGG
>JAPZEB010000004.1:21029249-21051516 GCA_029783705.1 Chaetodon striatus
GTCTAAAAAGTTGACAAATTACTTTCCATTCATCTTAAGACAAAATATCCAGGGCATTGTTTGTCTAAGAAATCAAAATGAAAGCTCTCCTGCACTCTGTTTTACTTCCTGCTGGTACATTTATTTACAACATTTTTGGTCTACTCTCCCTTCGTCTTGTAGACATGAATAAAAACAGGTCTACGCAAAATATTACCCAATAAGTTGACCACATGATGTCAATTTGTGAATGAAACTCCTCGAGAAAACCAATTCATCGCCTGCAGGTATATAGGAAAAGAAGACATTTCCTCTTGACAGAAAATCTATGAATGAAATGATTAGGAAAAGACAAATGCAGATGAGGGCCAATATTTGTTATATATCAAAATCATACACAAGCAGAGAACTACAAAAAAAACCCCTGCATGCAGCATATTGAAACAACAAGCTATCCAAATGTAGAGGAATAAGATAAAAAGACACTGGGCCCTATTTAAACAATCTATAGCACATGGTCCATGGTGCAAGTGCAGAGTGTGTCCAGCTCCACTTTTCTTGTAAAGCAGCACATAATCCAGGTGCAAAATAAGGTGCAAGGCACACCCAATGAGTCATCTCCCATTTCCTCTACTGCCATTTATATGGCAAATTAGAGAAGCAAGTGATTTTTTTTGTTTTGCGATCAGTCTTTGGCAAGCTACTTGGAAAATGTAGTGATCTAAGCTACCAGTTACTCTACATCAAAATTAAGTTCCACTACACTAAAGCTACCCCCAGAGAAATGTAGCAAGCTAAGCTACAAGAAAATAGCAAAGGTAGCTTGCTACTTGCAAAGCTACTTTTACCACTGAAAGGCTATTTGACTCAGAAAGTATTGACGTTACCACTATGGTACTGCGCATTTTAGTTAAGTTAGTAACGTTGCTACTTGAAGTGACGCTACTGCCTAACACTGGCTGAGAGTAATGCAGTAAGAGCTCAAATGCAGCTGCAGTGTGTGACATTGAAGCAGCAAAACTAAAAACTGTTGTTATAAACTTGACATAGGAAACAGAACTAAACACCTAGCTGCTAAAGTAATCAAGGAAGTTACACTATTCCTTGTGCGTAAATGCTCACTGTGTGTCTCTTAACTGGGAGTCTGACAGAAGCTTCTGCTATGTTCACATTTTAGAGAAGGTGATTAATATATTCCTCATTAATTATGTATTATTGCCCCCACCAGCAACCCATCTGTGCATCCCTGTGTGTGTAACAAGCAGTGTGTATACATGTTGTAAGGCCACCTGTGTAGGAGCATCTTACTATCTGAATAATGAGCCTTTTTTAAATAGCAGGAAAATACTGCACCACTCTGACTTTAGACCAGGGTATTGTTTGTTAATGGTGCAGTCGCTTTCTGCTGCCTCAAACTAGCAATATCCCAACAATGTGCCTGACCACGCCTCATTTTAAGACCTACATGCCCACAACTGCATCTGCTTCTTACACAATGTGGCTGAGAAAATTACAACTGCAATGGTCTGAAACTAGCAATGACAATTACGATGTGCACTGCTTTGCGCTGGGTGTATGATAGGGCCCATTTAGTTCAATGAGGACAAAATCTGCCTCCACTCCATTCACTCTTCAAGAAATAAGATAATTGAAAGTAGATACTGGCAGAGTAATAAAACATGAACATGTTTTTTGAATAACTGAAATGCACATACTGGTGTTGGTTTTATTATATCCAAATAAAAACAAGTACTTTAATCAGCTATAAACCCTGAATACTGCACCAAAGACAAAATAAAACTAATCAAAACATCACAAGTTGATCATTTTTATTTTTTTTACAATGGCACAATGGTTATTTTGAATCATTGTATCTCCCGTCTTTATTGACATTACATTGATGCCTTGGTATTTTGACTGGAATCAAAGTATTGCTCAAACAATGTTGACAGAAATTTAGACACATATATTGATGCCAAATAATAAACACAACAAATTGATATCTGCCAGTATTTGCAATTTTTAGAGAGTTTATTATACCTATGCTGTCTCCCTGTCCATAGCAGTTATGGCAGGTAAAATTGAAGTCTCAAGTAGGCAATATGCACAAAGAATATGAATGCTGTGGTGAACTACGATCTGCTTTGAAAAGAGTCAAGACATACCTTGGTGCTGAGAGTTTCTTAAAGCGACTGGGTTAAGATCACAATCAAAACATAATTCCTTTCAGATGAGAACGTAATGTGCAGGCTAATTATCATCTGAAAAGAAATGAAGGAAAATCTGTTTTGCTTGTGTGGTGGGTCAGCTGTTGATAGGTTGAATACTGACAGACTTGCATTTGAATTTATGAGATCTTCTGATATTCTAAGCAAAATCTTTCCCTTTTGTTATGTCATCATTTACATTCAGCAGAAAATCAACACTCCTTTCAAGGTCAATGTGACTCTTCATCATGCTAAAACCTTCCATGCAGCGAATAACAGCAGATCCCTGGAGAATGTATTCATATTGATCACGAACAGCGTCGAGGGGTTCGTGTTGAGATGTTAATGCATGGAAATGAAGGCTGCAAAAAGCCTACGACGCAGGAAAATACGTGACCGTGATAAATATGAAAGGCAGTTTTACATGTGGTCGGGACGATAATGACTGCACAGTCTGTGGTACGTCTAGCGTGGTATAATGTTAAATCACTGGTTATGAATAAAGTCCATATAAATTCTTTCATCACATATCAGCAGGTGTGAACATTTGAAAGGAGTGCGCCGTCGTTTTAGCGATACATGGTGAGTGGATAACACTTAACATAGAGTGACTCTTGAATTAAACTCTGTCTTTTGAGTGGGAAACATTAACCCACATTAAGGCAAGTGGCTGTAAAACAATCATATTTTGCTCCTTCATAGAGCCAGGTAGAATAAAATATAATAGTGACAAGATTTCAGCACAAAAAATATATTCAGGCACACATTTAGTCGTCATTTCACCAAGATAGAAAAACATACTGCTTTATTTTTACTGTGCTAACAAATGCTCCAGATACATTATTACTGGTGTATATGTCCACATTGTTGCTGCAAGAGTTTGAGAGGTGAGGTTATTTTTGTTTTTTTATCTTGTAATTAATTCCATACAAAAATAATTCAATCTACCAGCAGCAGTTTTTCATGAAGTAGCAAATTGCAAATGGTTTCCAGCCGTTTTTTAATGCCCACAGGGGGTGAATGTTTGCTCGAAATGTAAACTGGGTGTCGTTGCCCATGTAGGACTATCTCCAGCAGGAAAGATGTCTGCTCTTGTTAGCAAAAAGAATGAAGTGCACCTACTTTTGCAGTCTTTTGAAGAGCCAGAGAACGTGAATGGAGTGATTCATAAGCTGTGCGATAAGCAAGTCAGGACTTTAAATAGAAATATTACAAAAATCCCCCCTTATCTTTTAACTCACCATGCAACAGAATGTACAAGTCTGCCACCAGCTCCATCCACAAAGGACAGCCAGTGAGCAGTCCACCCTCAGTCATCGGGGCTTTTGCGAAGGCAATATAAAACATATGTGACAGATAACAGTGACGAGACTGTACGAGGGAATTTAAATGTTTTATTGAATGGAAATGACCTCTCCAGTTGATTAATATGATTTATTGATCCCAGCATGCCTTAGTTTAAAATAGAACTTTACTACTTAATGGGTATTGCAACATATACATCTCCAGTCCATATATATTTTTATCTTTATGCATCTCTCTTCAGCTTTTCCTCTGTTTTTTGGATGGTAATATCATATAATGTTGTGCTCTTAACGCAATGCTGTTACCAGAGGAATTCAATATCACCCTAATCTACTGACCTGTTTAGAGTTAGAGGAGAAGATTGATACCACTCTCTGATAAATATGAAGCTACAGCCAGCAGGTAGGTAACAAGAACTGTCTACCAGCACCTTTTATGTGCCCAAAATAACACTCTATAATTTGTGTGTTTAATCTGTATAAGAAGTTGTTTACCTGTCCAGTCTGAGAGCCAAGCTAAGCTAAGCTAAGCTAAGCTAAGGGGTTGCTAGCTGTATAGCTTCATATTTATGCATAGCTATTGAAGCTATTGTCATTTCTGTTTGCTGTGCATCTCACTCTCACTTTCTCTTCTGTCTCTCCCCATATGGACGGTACATTTATTATGTTGATCTGTTCTGTATGCATGACATCAATTTCACATCTGCCCGTTCTAGAAGATGGATCCCTCCTCAGTTGCTCTTCCTGAGGTTTCACCGTGACAGGTTTTTATTGGGGGAGAGTTTTTCCTTATCTGCTGTGAGGGTCCAAGGACAGAGGAACGTCATAACCTTTTAAGCCCTCTGAGGCACATTGGGATTTGTGATATTAAGCTTTATAAATACAATAGAATTAAACTGAATATTTACTGTACAGACATGAGAGTATCAAGTTCTTCATCTAATTCTGGTCAAGAAAGTTAGGCTACTTTTCAAACTATCAAACTGTTCCTTCAACTGACTGTGAAATATGCTTTAAAAATGTTTGGATTTAGACTGCAGGTTAAATATTTTAACTTTAAAATATGTAAAAAGTTAAGTTTTACCACAAGAGCTAATTTTCCCCTTTTTAATCTTTACTCATTTCTTTCCAGTGGATTTTACACACTTACACACAAAAGCAAAAATACACAGATGCAAGGACAAAACTTGACATTTGGCTTTCAGCACTTCATTTTAACAGCTGGTACAAATATGGACAGATGGTCTCCCGTAAATACACGATCCACTTCATGCTTCTACCTTCCCACTTGACATCCACGGATGTATCCACTCTCCTCTTCTGCTGAATTCACTGGGTGTTTGTTATATTTTCCCCCGCAGTGTCTTCACCTAAAGCACTGATAACCAGGATTGTTACAGTTGGTTGATAGAAAAAAAATAATGAAATAATTATAATAAATAGATAAATAATAAACATATTGAAATATATCATATATACAACACGTACAGAGTTAAATCTCCTGCCTCACTAAGTTGTATCTAATCTGTCAAATTCACACCAGGCCCTTAGATAGAGAGTGTCGACTGCTTTCTTTAAACCACATGGAGGTGGAGGGTGGGTCATCACTCGTCTCTCTCTTATCTCCCTTATTGCCATGGCAATACATTTATAGGCAGCAATTAAGGCTATGTTAATGAACAGGGCTTTAAGCCCTGTAGTGACGTATCCTAGTAAGATAAGTCTGCATAAGTCGGGTAATATTGGCTCCTATGATATTCCTGTTTGTGCCTCCAATAAATTCCCAGAACACAAAAATTAACAGAAAATAACAAATATAAAAATATGACAAACTAATAACAAAAATATATGTTTCTAATAACAACAATAATAATAATAGAAACCAATAAAAAGCTGAAGAATGTGCATGTGAGTGAATGTGTGCAGAGGTGTGTGTGTGTGTGTGTGTGGATGATTATATGAATGTTATACAGCAACAGCTTCAGACGGTTTTAAGAAAAGGATTGAGCCTCTTTACATATTGCTTCCCATGTAGGTGAGGAAAATTGTGGCAGAAAAATATAAAATCTTGAACCGTGTAAATGTTTTTTAAATGCTGTGAGGGCTGTTTGTGGGCGTTTGCATGCCTAACAATGACTGAAATTAGTTGGAATTGCACACCATGCACATGCTCCTGCAAGGCATAAACATGTGCTTACACTTGAATGTGTCTGTCTGTGAATGTGTGTGTGTGTGTGTGTGTGTGTGTGTGTGTGTGTTTGTGAGAAAGAGACAGAGATAGATAGGGAACCGGTTGAGTGACTGGTGGGTGTGTGTAGGGGTGTGACCCCGGTGACTCAGCCACCAGCAATGTTCTTCTTCAAGGTGAATGAGTCACAGCGTCCCTCCGTTGGGAGATTTCTCTTTCCAACGGATATTTGCCTCCCTGACGAATATCTGCCTCGCCTTCGGTTCAAAAACTGAACCCAGAAAGCTTTGACAGATACGTACCAGCGTTGAAAATAAAGAATTCATATAGGAAAATGTGATTTCTCTCTGCAAAGGTGCAAATTCATTGGTTTAGCTATGTAATTATAACAAATGGCTGCAAAATATTCCAGAGGATTCATTTGCATTTTTGATGCCTAACCACAAGGCCGTAACAGTTAATGCAAAACTAAAAGGTAGCCATGATAAGCTGCAGTCACCTGTCTTTGTAAGTGAAAGAGGGCATAAAATTCAGCACAAAATAAGCTTCATTTTCACATTTTTCCCTCTAAAATGATGACGATTATATAAATCCATTATATTAGGGAGTAAATGCACTTTAGGTTTGTTTACCATTAGCTGCATTCCTGCTCGACAACTGAGAAAAAAAAAGAGAGAACCACTGAATCATATTGTTTTTCTTTTGCTGGAAATTAACACGTTGGCTTGCTCCACTTTTCTCCATTTCTCCTGCCTCTCCCTCCTTTTTCAACCTCTCCACCTCCTCTTTTCCTTCCCTTCGCATCTCCTCTCCACCTCATTTCTCCTGCTTTCATCAGCATTGTCCTGCTGTTAAAGTGGTCTTCCTTTCGAGCTCAGCCTCACTTTTCACAAAGTAAAATTGATTTGTAGGCTGAAAGTTATTCCAACAGCGCTTTTGCCACTGAAACTGTAAATATTTTTTGTGTTATGAGAGCGGTCATCATGGTTGAAGAGATCTCATCTGTTCTAAATAAATTCTGCCCTGAGGGGGAGGAATGAGAGTTTTGAAATAGGTCTCCAACTCGGCCAGGTATTAAACGGGAATCTCGCTTTTTTACAACTTGAGGCAACAATCTAATTTTACTGTTACACTGATATAACAATTTGGTTTCCGGGGTATGCACAGAATGCTTTATTTGTATTTGTTTGCGAGGAAAACCTCCATTTAGAGCAGGATGTATGTTTCAACACGTCGAGCCGCTGTTGCAGCAGCGGCTAAATGAGCCACTTGTTGAGAGTACCACAATGCAGCTCTGAGAAACAGGAAGAGAGCAAACAAAGAACAGCATGGAGCAGACCTGGTTTTCTGGGGGCGTCATTTGGCAAGAGGTCACACAGGAGGTTAGTGTGATCGATGGGGTAATGGCTTCTCTTTGTCTCTAATGGGGCGAAGGAAGGAGGAGACGGAGGGAGGAGGAGAAGAAGATGCAGCGAGACATATGAGGAGGAAATAAGTTGGAGAAGACAGGCTGAAAGAATACAACATATCTGTGGGATATGGACTCGTTTTTATTATTTATTCTCAATTTGAATCCCCATCTTTTGTGTCGGGAAATATAAAGTATTGCGCAGATTTTTCCATTTTTCAAAAGAGTTGAAAATAATTTTTTGTGACATATTTGTGAAAACAGTGTCAGAGCTTCAAGCCTCTTGCGGAGTGTTTCCCATGGCAACAGTTAACTAATATTTATGAGGTATCGTTTCAAGGAGACGCGCCATTAATTTCCAGGCCTAACTGCTGACCGGTGCACGTCACAGCCCTGTACAGCCTACGAATATACAAGACATGTTTTTTCCTATTTTCAACAAACACATAGCGTTGGTTATGTACCATTAGTGACTTATGCGGCCATTTGGGAGGACGGATTGCACCGTTAAGTTTGTATTCCACTAAGTAACCTCTACCCCGAAGGTGCACGTTGATTAACGTTAGCAGGCCTTGCCAACAGACGTTAGTTTTTGTCCATGTTCCATTAACACCGTGTGAGTCATCAGCACCTCCTGCACACTCAGTGCTCATCTCCAGCCCAGCCGTCAGACGAAAATGTTTGCATTGTATGTTTCTGCAAGTAGCAATTTACATTTAAATGTTTCATAGTTAGCACATCAGTGTTTTTAAAGTGACATAGTTCTGATTACATGTAGGCTAAGCTGCAGACCATTGTTTGAGACCAACAGACAACAACACTGGTTCTTCTTTGGTGACCCTTTACTGTGTTTCCACTGGTGTTTGTGGCTCTGAACTTAAAGGTTTTTTGGGTGTTTTTAACTGCACAGTGCAGTGTTTCCCAGAGGCATTTGTCGTACCAAAATGAGGTATTTTTCAGACATATCTCAGAGTTTTTCCAGCAGTGTTTGAGCCACCAAACCTGGGTGTCTTTTGCTGACCAACCCCTGCTTTTCCAGTGTCTTTTGTGCCACTAGATTTGGGTGTTTTAAAAATCTTTTGCGAACCATAACCAGATGATTTCTGTGCCTGAACCTAACCACACTGTTTCAGTGTATCCGCTAAATGCAACAAATCCATTGTTTGCAGAAATATACAATGCCGACATTTTTTCTGGCGACTGGGTTGTGTGTTCATCTTGCATTACAAAAATGAGCAGGGTACAGCTAGCATTGGCTGTGTTTCATTCATGGGTCCAGTTGTGGTGATTGCAAATGATCATACTGTCAAAACTCACTACAGATATTGTCAGGTGGAACCAAAAATTCATGTACCTAGAGAACCCTTATATGGGCGACACTGTCACTGCAGAAAAATACATTTAAAAATTAAAATATTTACCATAATATTTGACAATTTAAATCAAACACTGAGTGTATATATACAGATTTATTTAATGTTATTTCAGCTTCAAAGACATAGTTCAGTTTTTTTGTGTTCAAGTGTTTCCCAAAACCATTATAAGGCGGTTACTCATCACCCAATCTCCCAAAAAAGAAGGCGTAAGACATATCCGCCCAATTGTGGTTGTTTTTTTTTTATTTTCAAAGGCGCGGCGATGAAACAATGAAAGAAAAATATATCATAATGATAAAAGACAAAAAGGGAAGAGAAGAAAACAAGGAGACAATTAAAGAGACAGAGATAAATGAAGGTAGGTGGACAATAAAACAGGGCGAGGAAGAAACACCATCTGCCCTGCAGCCGCTGCACACATTAAACCATCTCTTCTGATTCCCTTGTCGTTTGGTTTGCATGTTCCTGCTAGCTGCACGAGAGCTTTCAGCCAATTAATGTTAACTTCACTGGCAACGGAGATGACTATGATTAAAATTCTTTTAATAGGGTTTTTGACTGTGCTTCAGACGCTTTTTTGGCACCTGAAATAATGGCGGCTAAAGCCACTTAAACAGATAATGACGGCTCTCTGATGGAACAGGCCTGTGGCAGCATAATGACATGGGAAAGCGGGAAAAAAAAGCGTCTAAATGCTCAGGATTTTTGTCAGTAGTGAGATGTAATTGACGGCTTTTATTTAACGAATTAGTAGACTTTAGTTTATTGAAAATGGCAGCCAAAGGATGTGGTTGTCTGTGCTGTTGATAAATTCCATTTGTGACAAAAACAAACAAAAGCTCTCAAATCATCGTTAAGTTACTTGATACCATTTTTGATTATTTGTGGCCTGATGTGGACTTTCATGCTGATTTGATTTGATTCCTTTTGACATATTTCATTTTCTTTCAGTGTTTCATGCTTTGGAAAAGTTAAATCTATTCCAATATTTCGTAGTGATAAGGTTACGTCATCACGCTGGCCTTTTGTTTATGTTTTGGCAGGCCCTTCACAACAATAAAGATTGAGTGTTTATAACCTGACTGGCTGTTAACACTCTCACACACATACTTAACGGAGCAGCGATCAGTTGAAAGCCATTGAATGTGAAACTTTTGTTTGGTGTGTAAACTACCTTTACATACAGCGCAGTATATATTTGGTACTTTTACTTTTATTTGTCTGCATCCCGCTGCAAGATTTGTTGACTCATGTTCCAATAAACTCTTATATTACAGTAAATGTCTAATGTGTTGCAGTTAATGAATGTGGTTTCTTCTTTCAAATGGAAAATCTCTTAATAGGAAAAAGTCATTCCAGGACACTTGCTGTGGCACGATGCCGGAGTGACTGTATGTGAACTGCAGAGTACAAACAGAACTGCACTTTTATTAAAAAACACGGACACACACGCCCAACTTGTTCCATTCATGTAAACGTGTGGGTTGTGTTAAGCGGGGCAGCTGTCTGGATGGATTTTGTTATTTTCTTCAGGTTCGAACATGGCAGAGGCTGTTTAAAGGGTGACTTCACCCAGATTCATCTCACATCAAGCACACGTATCTGTCTATACCGATAGAATTGGTTTTACTAACAGAGATTTGCCAAAAAGGATTTTATTTGTGGTGCTAAAAGCATTGAAAAATGAGTGTGTTTTCATTTCCCAGTTACATGTCGCTGAGAACAGCTTACAAATGTTTTTAATGAGTAAAACATTTTTTAAATGTGACCTGGTTGAATAGAAACAACACTATCTGCATTATAGCTGCTCTGATAGCACATTGTTATGATCTAAATACCTCATTTGGACTGTGTGTGTGTGATTATGTGTGAGTGTGTACTGTATTTATGTTCCTGACCTGAGGTCCATGGCTTGAAGAAGAAAAACTGTTATCGATACCGTCTCTCTAAACACTGGCAACTGCACAGAAACGCCATCTGTCATAAACTGTCTGAGTGTAAAATCAATACTCATCCCTGAAAAGTGAGATTATCTAAGACCCGTGGGCAGTTTCTTACACAGCGCTACGGTGTACAAATCAAAATGATGTGGTGGCACCATATAAATTTGAAACCTCATGAAACACTTACAACTGGAGTAAAACTGAATGTCAGCCTGTAAATATTATATTGCCAGATTTACTGGGAAGCGTCATCACATGCTGCATTGAAGTGAATGTTGTATTAACTTTGTAAGAATGTCCAGTTTTTTATCCATTTATTTATTTATTTTGATACTGATTTGGCAAAAAAAAACAAAACTTTAAATCAATCATTTGTTTTTCATTAAAAAAAATACAGCACACTTTTTTTTTTAAATAAATAGATTTTTTTTTTTTTTTTTTTTTTGCTTCTTAGAGTGTCCTTACTTTTGTTTATTTAGTTTTACATCAGTGTAATGGCTTTTTTCTATCACATGGGACTGTTGATTTTGGCTACACACACCTGATGTTATTTCCTAAAAATCCTTGATTCAAGAACACAAACCCTTTTACATTTATTTTGTTTCTGTTTTTTGGTGGGTTTCTTTTTTTTTTTTTGGGAAAATAAAAATAATACATCATCTTACAATAATACATTATCTTATCATTATTAATATATTGATATGGATATACACATATTCTATTAAAAAAATTAAATAACATGTAGAGTAGTCTGTACATGGACACATTTTAATTACTGGAACCCAATGTTATTTAAAAAAAAAAGGCATCATCTACAGTGTAATTATCTGTAATGATCCATAATAATGCAGTAATTATATATAATTACATACACATATTTCACATATATAATATAACCTACTGTACGTATCCTTAAACCTTTAAAAAAAATAAAAACTTAGAAAATTAGAAAATAAATCCATCTTAAATAGTAAAAAAAAAAAAAAAATCATTGCAGTGAAATTGCTGCTGATCAAATCACAATTTTAAAGAACAGTCACTGCTGTCTCACACACTTGATACTCATGTTAAGCCCCGTCCCGCCCTTAAGCTTCTTCACTTACAAAAAGAAAAAAGAAACTCTTTAGATGTGTGTCCTGTCAGTGTTACCTGAAAATCGACACCGCAGCCTGGTTGCAGGGAAAGCACAACACGTTCAGTACACTGTGTCATGAAAAATAAAACCGTGTGTCAAGTTGATGGCAACTAACAAATGAGGCAGTTATGAAGACCACCCTGATGGATTACACTGCAGCACGCAACTTAACAAACAAAGAGGCAAACTTGGGTGAAGCACATCAATACAGTGCTCAATAAAGACCCTCTTTACACTTTGCATTGAAATGTGTCTTGTATCTCGATTGTACCGAGCGTGGATATTTAACCTGAGGACATTTACACCTTTTGTCAGGTCCGCTCTTTGGACTGGATGCTGACATGCTGAGATGCTGAAGCATTGACATTGTGCTATTGTTGTACGCTAGTTCAGTTTTACAACAGACACCCTGTACAGACTTTTGATGTTGTTTTAGCCTGGCATGATCCCAAATGTTGGACTCTCTCTGTCGTATTCTCTCCGCACATTGTGTTACAGTAATAATCATCCATGTGAAACACAGAGTATGAATTTAAAACTACAGTGCTAAGAATTTGCATCAATGAGTTTTCGTAAGCGAGTTACTCCAGTTTTGTGAGGATTTGTCTCAGCCCTAGACCTTTGCTCGCTTTCAAAGCAGGAGAAGAAGCCGTCTTCACCAACTGGAATATTGATGAGAAGAGCAAAAGAGAGTGGATAGTGATGGCGACATTCACAGATGAAGACTAGGTGTCAAACCTATATGTATTCATAAGCTGTCTTGCTGCTCTTTACCTAGTAGTTTAGCTTGCTAAGTGGCTGCTACCTTGCTGAGGATTGCTTGAACAGTCGCATGTGATTAGGTATATCCCCCCACGCTCTGGCAGTACATCCCGGAGCACCTCAGGTGCTGTTTTGGCTGATTGGATTGCAATCCATCCCCAGTGGGTTTTATGGTGCATTTACATCTGTACTTTCATGTGGTCAGCTATCTGATTGCAGTCTGATCATCCGAAACAGATTTGAATGCAAGGTGTCAATACGGTTGAAGGCATATACGTAGTGTTTGTACTACGCTTGTAGTAGGTGTGACAGAGAGTTCAGGTGACTGGGAGCATCCTGCGTCATTTTATTTTTCATCACCTCGTGTTTCGTCAGCTGTGCACACGCTTACGTTGGTGTTAAGAGACGATGGTATGTTGTGTTGGAAAGCGTGAAGGAAAAGACGGGATGTTACTGCCAAGAGGCAGTGGAGTGATAAATTCCAAAATGTTCTAATAAAGGTGCGCTCCTGCTGGCTGAATTCATCTGTTGTTACTAAAAATACTGAAGGTGAGTGGACTGGCCACTCCCTGTGCATCCCCAATAAAAGATTGAACATTGAAACGCACAATGATGGGTGAACCCGGGAGGTGTGTAATACCTGGGCTTTGTCAGGCTTTCACGAAGGTGCAATCTCACACACACACACTCACACACACATTCACACTCACAGGTCTGATCTGTGCCCAGACAGGCGTGTTTGTACTAGACAGAGTGGCTGCATTTTAAGTGTCTCTTGGCACCATCACTAATAATACCTGCCTTGCTCCAGGTGGCTTGGCATGCTCTCCTACACACACACGCCTACACACACATTTTATGCATACGCAAACATACATGCAGACAATGAACACATGTTCTCACCGCTGTATGACAGTTTGATAGCATCTAGAGTGAGCTGAGGTAACCAGTCTTGTTCAAAGGCTCCTGGAGGAGATCTCTCGTCTCTGATCTGGGCGTTAATGTTTTACTTCACAAGTTCTTTTTTCTTTTTTGACACATCAGAGTGATTTATGCCTTCAGCCGTGCTTTGTGTGTGCATGCATGTGTGTGTGAACATACTCTGTCTTGAAAACTATGAGACAAATGCAACTGGAGGCCATGGGAATTTTTCCCGTCTCTGGCTTCAGCCCCACATGACGTGAATGCAAGGTACATCACGTCACTGTTTTTTCTGACAGCACAGCCATACAAAACACAGCAGGTACCTCCCTTTAATTTTTTAATGTGAAGTTGCGAGGAGTGTGATAAGTTCACAGACGGGCAGGTTAGACACATATCAGCAAACAAGATCCAGGGCCTGGAGGTTGGAGACAAATGGAAGCCATTTTGTTATTTATTTTCCAATTTTAAAATTATCATTGCAAATTACACAGAAAAACCAATGGGAATAAAAATGTAAGAAATTATTTTTTCAATTTCTCTGGGTTAAATAATTCACTTTAATTTTAAGCCTTTTTATTTACAGTATATTTTTACATAATATATATACACATACATATAGCTTACAAACTTGTAAACTAGTTCTTACCACTGACAAAACTAATGTTGCCTTTCGAATATATGAGAAATTTAGAATAATGACTTAAAAAAAAAATTAAATTACATCTCACAAAAATAACACAATATACCTTAAAGTTCTAAACATAATGCTAATATTTGACTAGATGACAAAATAGCATCAGTCAGCATAATCAGATGTTTCCCAGTCATTCTTAACTGCATAAATACAACAACACATATTTTGTTTTTGCGACTCAAACTTTATTGAGTTTCATTTTTTGACAAACCACAATAAAAACATACATCTCAGAAACATGACAGCCACTAAAGAATAATGCACAATCAAGATAAATAATCTTATGGGTTACTCATTAAATATCTAGTAAGAGTAATTCAATAAAATAAATAACTAAATTAAACAGCCCATGAAAAGTGAACCACTACCACAACACTGCTGAGTGTCGATTCACTGTCCCATGTGAGGTTCAGTGTCCCATTGCACCTAATCCATCTCCATCCTCATCTTCCTGACAGTCCCTCAAGAGCAGACTACAGTGATCATAGTGTACACACGTACATTTTAGTTACCCTATAAAGAATATAATCTTAAGAACATGCCACATATATAACACATATTTTGATGATGAATGGATAAATAAATCAGACAAATGCAAATGATCAGCAGTTAAATGTAACAAATCTCTTTGTTCCTTAAACTCTTATTTTTGTGATCACACAATGACTCCCTGTTAACACTGCTGATTACATTTGGACGAACAACCCTGCCAATGTTTCCCAGCAACCAATTCAGGGCCATACACATGCGGTGTTTTTTACGCCCTCTAATACAATATCCAGAGCACTGTCGCAACATGTATACGTTCCTGAACGCCCATTTTTTTAGGGCACAATGGCTGTGCCTTGAAATAAACTTCGTTCAACTTATCAGTGCACACCAGCACAACATCGTAGCTGACATATGAGAAGTCCAGAGTTCGGAGCTGGTCTTTTTCCAAGTGTTGTTCTTTCAGAGTGTATTCGGCCTGAAATGGTGTCCATGGGACGGATGTAAGGCTCTGAGTTGTCCCGCACTAAAATGATCAACCTCTCCTCCATATTTGTCATATACAGATATTTATGTAAGAAAGGGAAGATATCTGGTGGCTATGACTTGTTGTTCATTGTCACATGACATGCAGTTGAACTTTGTCTATCTCAGGGCATGGCTGTTTCTGCCTGAAAAACAGGCACATGGGAAAGTTTGCGTGCTGTGACAGTGTCAAGCTCACTTTTTAGCGTGTCTCCCATGTGTCTACATTGAAGACTGTGGATTTAAGGGTGCAGAAAACATGGCATGTGTACAGCCCCTGAGGACTTTCATGTAGCAACGTAAGTCAGTAAATCGCTCGTTAGTTTGTGTGTAAAATCAATAAACATCAGTCAAAAGCTCCTGTATCCAAACCCAGACCTCCCATTTACCGTCATAGTTACATCATGAAAACACAATCACCCACATAGTCCCTCTGAAATGTTTTGACAGTGAGCTCTATGGATTATTCAGAGAGGCACAAACACTGCTTCTTAACAAAAAAAAAAAAAAAAAAAAGTTACTGTTGAATTTTTCAAGTGCGATTTTAAAATGCAACTAGCACCACAAACAAAATTCAGTTTATAATTTATTGTATTGGATGAAGGCAGGAATCTCAGAAGTGGACATCTTGAAACCTGAGAAAAGAAAACCAAAAGCAATCTGCATGGCGAGATACTGCTAGAGTTTGGAACTGATCCCTTTCATTTCTTTCTATTAGCAATGATGCCTGCACATACTGTCGTATTCTGATTTTGTTGTCTTAAAAAAATGATGCAACCTGCTGCAGGATGCACTGTCTATTTACACTACAATAGTGTGTCCTGTGTTGTTCTTTGGGACCAGTGTGACGTCCTTTATTCCAATATGTGCTCAGGTCACTCAGTGAGCTCCAGTATTACCAGCATCTTTGTCCTGTGTTCTCTCCATAGGTGAATTAAATGACTGGGATGCTGTAAATATTTAATTTTATTCTAGTGGGGTGACACCTTTGTCTTGGTGCATGAAAACTCTAGCAGAGAAAAACATTAGTGACGTACCTT
This sequence comes from Chaetodon striatus, assembly GCA_029783705.1. Taxonomy (NCBI): domain Eukaryota; kingdom Metazoa; phylum Chordata; class Actinopteri; order Chaetodontiformes; family Chaetodontidae; genus Chaetodon; species Chaetodon striatus. The sequence goes on from JAPZEB010000004.1 coordinate 21,045,224, forward strand.
TCTGTGAGTAATTACTAATTATCAGACACATGCACACACACTCTTAGAATAACACTGAGGAAAAATATGCAGCTCTAAAGTTTCAGTTCACCATTTAATTGCTTGGGCCCAGTCTACCATTTAATTGCCTATACGTCGGAGAGTCGATGGCCTGTATAGTTTCCATAATCAAACTGACATTGCCCCCTCACATGCACTCAATGAAGTGAGGTAACACCAAGTGTGCACCGCTCGGTGTTACCTCACCTCATCGAGTGTGTTTATATGTGTGCCTGTGCTATAGTGGGGCAGTGGAGGCAGCAGGGGGTGGACACAATATTCATTTTCAGCTCAAATAAACCTGGGAAATGAATACAGCTCCCTCACACCTCTCCTGTGCACCCCTTAGTCTATACGTCATACACTCACATATGCAAACACACACACATACTACGTTGTGTTTATGTGCTCCATTTATTTTTAGACCAGAGGCAGGATATTGGGTTTCATTAAATGTCCCAGACCCCTTTCTTTTCCCTCCTTCCCCAACCGTTCCTCCACCTCTCTCTCTCTCACACACACACACTCACACACACACGTTCAGTCCCAGGGGCAAGGTGGTGGTGCTGGTGTGGTTTCCTGCTTGTGTTGTGACGTGAGGCAGTTCTCCCCACTGGTAGAAAGGCCTCTTTGTGTCTGACTGTCTCTGCCTTTCCACCGCTGACAATTATTTTCCCCTCCAACCCTCAGCTGACGATTTGGTGTGCAAAGCTGCTGTCGTAATTCTTCGTCTTGCTATTTGGGAAAGAAGGAGAGTAAGAAGGAGAAGGGACAAAGAGGGTTCAGATTTCAGCAGCTGCACCTTTCATTTTCCCTACTACAGGTCCGACGATGGCTCACAAAGGCTGGAAATCGCCTCAAACAGTTGGGCTGAGGCCTCTTTTCATCAGCTTATTTCACATGGCCAGGCCACCCAGAATTATCTGACTTTGATTTTGATTTTTGTTATTTTACATTTATTGCAAGGCCATCAAGGCGAAGACCACAAGGCAATTTCCATCTCCACACGACAAGGAAAACATTTTGCATGTAACACCCAAATTTGAATCACCAGTCAGTTTATACAACATGCAACAATCCTCTGAGCCGAGAAATCTGTCAGCTGAGTCCAGTTGCTCCATTACACATCACTAGCCGCGTCTCTTGGGGCCCCCCTAAATCATCTGATGTGGTTTTTGGGGCCAGAGCAGAAGCAGTGGTGTCAACAGTCATACTGGTGTTTCTGCTGCAGTTTGAGCAAAGACTATTTTTCTGTCCTCACAAACACACTCGATACACATCAGTTTTCTTCCACAGAGCGTGCACCATTGCCAAGAAAAACCGCCACAGATCATTAGCCCTCACTGCCAGACATCCAGTTTTTCTCACAGTGATTTGCTGCTCTCAACCCAAAGTGTTTCCCCAAGTGACTCTGGCTCTCTGTCTCCCTCTTCAGGAGCAATAGCTTCTCAGGAGATCATGCCACTGATATTTGCTTCATGCCTCTCTCTCGTCTCAGTGCTACCTTCTGCCTTCAGTATATTTGGTCGTCTTTTTGTTCTGATTCACGACTGCTTCCCTATCATGTGCTTCAGAGCTGAGGAGCTCCCCAGTATCCCATTTAAACCTGTGCTTTGAAATGAGCTCAACCATAGAGCTGCCACTCTCATCATGGTGGCAGACATGGGACTAAAGAACAGCTCTCCTGAATCCCACTGTGAGAAAGGCTTCCGCTTACTGTTACCTGATGCAGCTCATGAATTTGAGTGAGCGCTATTGATTCTGACTTGACTTCATAACAAGAGGCAAGCAGTGAAATGATCCTTCGCCAACACATTTGGTTTCACGCTGCAAGAAAGAAGACAACAGCAGGATGAGGTGTAAATTTGCTAGCAGTTGCTTTTCCCAGTAGGCTGTGGTGTTTATTTTTCAGTACCATGCCGTTACACCATTGCAGAAGAAGAGGGAGCACATGTCAAACTTAAAGCGATAAACATCCGTGCAGAAAACGTGATGGAAAACTGCATTTATGTTTGTTTCATGTAATACTTTAAGTCCTCATCGGCCCACAAAGATCTCGTGTTTTTGTCTCGTCTCTCCAGTGGAGCGAAGGCTTCAGTGATGTGCTTTTTGTATTTGTGTGCAAAGTCTGTTTCCTTTGCACATCGTAGCATTTGGTTTTTATTAATACACCACCTTTTCCACCTCAGCCAAGCATAAATAGCTTTTTATGCCTCTGCTCCAGCCACAGCTGTGGCCAGGGGCATTGTGTTTCCTGTTGTCTGTCCATCCATCCGTCCCGTTCTCGTGAATGCTGTATCTCAGGAACATCCTGAGGGACTTTCTTAAAATGTGGAACAAAAATCCATTTGGATAGATAAACCGATGAACTGAGATGAATTGAGAATGAACTGATTGGAATTCAGTGGTCAGAGGTCGCTGTGACCTCAATACTCAATAATTCATACACTAATCAAGACAAAACTTCACACAAATGTGTAATGAAATAAAATGATGATGTGATGACATTTTATGTCCAGAAGGTCACATGTCAGCTGCACTGTGACATCAAACTATTCTGCAGAAATATTCTTCGTGCCATGATTCAACACCATAACTCAGGCACAGAAGGGGAGATTGTGACCTTATTTCATATTTGGTCAGATACTGAATTGTGACACTAATCTTGGGTGAGACTGGGTACTTTTTGGGGTAAAAATTACAATACCAGTACCCTTAAAGTAATACTGATGCCAAAAGAGTACTTCATTTGATACTGATTTTTGTTTTTCATCTTCGTTCGAATTGAGGCATTCAGTTGCGTAAAATGCCACCATACTTTTGAATGTTTTGGTGGCATCCTGGCACGCAGAACTGGCAACGCCATCAAATATATCATGTTTGGGGTAGCAGGTGGCTTAGTGGGTAGAGCGGGCAACGTTAACACTGATGTACACACAGGCCACATTTTCCCTGACCAAATCCGACCCGAGTCCGAGACACTTATAACCGAGCCTGGCCCAAACCTGACGCAGTTTGCTACCTGACTTAGTTATTGTAACCATGGTTACAGCTTGTCTGTTTACCGCGTTCACGTGTGGACAGTGTGTAAATGACCATCAAAAGGCTGCTGTTACACACAGTCAAACACGCCGCACGCACAGCAGCACAGCACAGCACACACACTCAATTGGAGTGGAGCCTGTGTTGCGTTCAGGCGTTGTCATGTAAATAAGATATTCCAGCAGTTGAACAGGCCATAGCACAACACAGCAGCATGTGGGCCAAACCCGTGCAAAATTTCTGATTTGTTATCCACACTCTGGGCCACAATAGACCAGATGACGAGGTTCATAGCCAAAATAAGTAAGTCTACGTCTGACAAATTATCAAACTCTTGAAAATGAAAAGTGAAAAATAAACATTTTTGCTGTCTTGAAAACAGTGCTTACTGTGTCAAATATTGCGATTTGTTAATTAATGGCAATTAATCACAATTAATTAATCACAAAGCCTCTAATAGTTAGATTAATTTTTTTAATCGAGTCCCACCACTAATATATATATACATACAAATGTGTGTGTGTGTGTGTGTATGTGTATATCTCAAATGATTAAGAAAAATCTGCAACAAATAATATCCTGTTCACTTTGAAACAGGGAGACATGCATGTATCTAAAGCAAACAGTTGCCCATTTATTCATCCAGATAACACAGAGCAACCTTAGCATTCATTTGGGCTCTATTTACACCTGGTATTACATGCTTCTTGGGTGATCCAATCACAAGTGGACGGCATCAAATACAGGTTTAAATGACCACTAAGACACATTGTGATGCTATCACTCAAACCACTTCCCGAGATGGTCTGGGACACATCTTACTTCCTGCATCCTGATGCATTCCTGTCAAGGACATGTTTTTTTGGTTTTGGTTTTGTTTTGTTTTTGACAGCACACTGAGGCTCTACTTGCTCAATTTACAATTAGTTGAAAGAAATGTTGCTTAATAATGAGATAAACATGTTGCTGACAGCGATATCTCAAGCTGTACTGACACAATCGCTCACATGACTAGTGAGCATGCTACTGCACAGTCATTGGGAGTGTAGACACAATAATTGTGCATGTGTAACATAGATAATAAGGTCTAGTTTAAATCCAGCTAAATTTGATGATAGTGTCATTATGTGTGCCCTCTTCCTGTTCATTTAGTGGGTCTAAGATATATCTATGCTATTGAGATGCTTTCAATTCAGATTATATTCAGTTTGAGGGAATGACAGTGCCACCTGCTGTCAAAACTCAGTATCTGTGTGAAGTCATAAATAGAAGAGGATTATGGGTAATTTTCAGAGCTACGGAGGATTTTCCGTGAGAGCGCGCATGAGTAAGTCCACCAAACCAGGTGACTTATCATCGTTGTCCTTTGCTTTTTATCTCAGAGTTACAAAGGGTTTTCCATGAGGCGAATACACCTGGCTGTTACCACCATCTACCAGCTCCAAGTGGTTCTTAGAGAAGAAGACGCCGCACACTGGTTACATGTAGACAGTAACGAAATCTGAAAAACAGTGATCAGCAAAGGATTCATGATAGACCCAGGTGTGAAGAGCATTATCTCACGCCGAAGTTGTCAAAATCCGGTGCTTTGCAGCATCAAAAACCAACAAAAAAAAGGCATCCTTACATGTTGGCATGATACGTGGCAGGGTGCCATTATAGTTTAATGGGAGAACTTGTTCGCGTCCTGTAAGATTCTAAAGTCAAACCCTATTCTTTTGCCCTAAACCTAACCACTTTCTTTTGTTGCCTAAACCTAACGACATGTTTTTGTTGCTTAAACCCAACCATGTGTGTTTGTTGTTGAAGGAGAAAAAAAACATCAATTCGTAGTGTTGTACGGACGTATTGCGTTTGTTTTGAAAGAGACTGTATGTAAATGTAAAATTTGCTGTGAAAACAGAAGTGTATCTTGAAAGAAGAGAACTTGACATGGTTTTCCAGAATGTTACCAACCAATGCACCTAGGGTACCTTGCGAGTTGTATGTGGACGTGGAAAGTCCATGACGAAAACATCAATATGTAACGAGGTCAGAGTGTATGGTGAGATGTCTTGGCTGTCCATTTGTGTTAGGATAACAGAAACACATGTTAATACCAGCTATAAATAGGCTGTTTGAGTCATGCTTCTGGCTACAACTTTGTTAGCACTGAGCAGTTAGTGCACAGCTGGTTTATCAGAGATATTTTTTGCTGAAAACATTTGCCACCTGACTTGAAACAAGGAGTGAAAACAATAAGATTAAGCTGTGAGCCGTAAAACCAAAACAATGAGCTGAAACAGGTTAAAAAGGTCAACTATCACCAACAGACCCTTTTAACATTACACATAGTTCTTTGATCCATTGTCAATGTAAAAATATAAACTAGTGCAGCTTTAAGGTATCCATCAAGCGTACATACAGCATGAGATGCTTCCTATGAATTAGAGACATCAGATGCAGCACACATCTTTTCCTTTCCTGTGTGATGCTACAGGTATTTAATCAGCTAAAAGGGAAGGAGTAGCAGTTGTGGACGACAGTATTGGTAAGAATCACCAATTGATCTTAACTTTTAATTGTATTTTGATACACATTTACGATGTATAGTAATAAGCTCTACATATCCACGTAAAACTGGCAAATCTATGGACATATCTCATGAAAGGGTAAATGTGATTTTGAAGGGATATGTATGTGTCTCTTCCACATTTAAGTAATGTGGAATAGGAATGCCCTAGAGAATAAAATTAAAGTACACCAACGCCCAGTGAGCACTGCCAATGAAAATGCTAGAAAATTCCATGCCAAAATTATGCATATGCACTCCATATTTAATCTTCCCTGATCAGAAAGAAAGAAATGGATTTAAGAGAAGCAGATGAGTGAAAACTGAACAGTGGTTGAAAAGTACATTTACTTAAGCCCTGTACTGAAGCAGGTACCTGTACTGCTTGAGTATTTCCTCTTTCTGCTGCTTTACACTTCTGCTTTACTACATCTCAGAGAGAAATATTGTAGTCCTTGCATTTATCTGACAGATTTAGTTACTTTGCAGATTCAGATTAACGATACAAAATATATGTGTCAGGACTTACTGTAAATTTGGAAATTTTACAAGCTACCCAGCAGTATGTAATACATAAAAAAAAAATATATATATATATATATCAAAATAAGTGCCACATTTGCAGCTGCAGCATTAAAGTGATGAAGACATTAATGCATCT
>JAPZEB010000004.1:21069278-21087168 GCA_029783705.1 Chaetodon striatus
GATAATGACAATGTAGCAGAGAAACATGCATTTTTAATGTCTGAGCTTCATGCCCACTCATCAGCACATGTGTAATTAAGCTTATTTTAATTGGCTATCCTCTTTGAATAAGCTGCATGAAGTCAACGATTTGAAGCCTTTCCTTGTTTGCTCCTTAATGATGTATTTGTGCAAGATGCACTAATCTCCTGACATCACCAGACCAAATCACAAAGGTGAGTTAGTCTGGAATATCTTTGTTAACTTTTGATTTCCAAAAGGCATTGTCAGCTGCAGACAAATATAAACTACTACAGGCATACTGATACTGATTTTTTAAGGCAGATGCTATTATTAACCAGTCCACAACGCCAGGGATCAGCTCACCTGGGGCCCCACCCCTCCCTGCCAGTGCTCAGGAGGAGCAATGCTGATTCTGTCCTGGCTGTGGAAACACTGGACCAGCTCTTTACCCTTGCGAGGCTGCTGGAGGGGTTGTGGGAGTTTGCCCATCCAGTCTACATGTGTTTTGTGGACTTGGAGAAGACTTACCACTGCATGACCAAAGTAAGAGTGGTGTCTGAGAAAGTAAGAGCTGCCTCTGCGTACTCAGCATAAAGTCAGACACGCCCTTGGTGGGTGTTGCCCCTTGTCACGATCCTGTTTTGGACAAGATCTCGAGGCGCAGCCATTGGGAAGAAAGGGGTCTAGTTTGGAGACCTCATAATTGCATCTCTGCTTTTTGCAGATGATGCGGTTCTGTTGGTCTCATCACACCGTGGCCTCCAGCATGCACTGGGCCAAAGATAAGCAGATAAAAATGGATGGATGGATGCTGATAGTAGGGAGTTAAAATTCCAATGCTGATTAGAGATTTCCACAATTCAACTGCTAAAGAATGGCAGAAAATATTGTTGATTGCTGCATGCACGTAGGTCTATAGGTTCATTTTGTAATCTTCTACTGCACTGCTCACCACCTGGGTCTGGTGGGAGGTAACGTAAGTAAGCGGTACCACTTATTCAGCTATTTCTGCTTGTACCGCTGTCCAAACCCAGCAGGGAGTTAGCACATGAATAAGCTGGCTCTGATCATGTGTAGAGAGTTTATTGCTCCCTTTAGGTTTGGTGCTGATATTTTCTGGTCAGATGGTGTCACACATGTAAATGTTTCTCCAAATTGTGTGTTACTGCAACCTGTAGATGCAGTTTGTTTTCAATCAACAGTTGATGTTCTTTTGTGCCTCTCCTCCTGTCCTTTTTCTTTCATTGGGGTTTGGTGTATTGCTCAGACATCTCTTTGAGTTACTGTCATCATCTACCAACTGTGTAAATGAAACTTTTTTCATCCAGACTCTTTTGAAAAACTGGCAATAAAGGCAGCAATGGCTCTTTGTAGACTGAAGCTTTCTTGAGATCTTTACAGTAGTTTCAAAAGGACAAGCTGTGACCTCCTTGAGTGGATAAACAGGATGGGTTTTTCTATGACACACAATCCAGTTATGAAATCAGTAAACATTTGGCTGCTACTGGTAAATGGCATCTGATTGTACCAAAATGTCATTGCTGTGAGTAAATTTATCAAATTATAATAATAATCAGGGTTTGTCCAAATTAGGAGCAAATTAAATAAATAACTTTTTCTCAGTCCCTTTTGTAGAAAGCACAGAAAAGTAATACTTCTTTGTGTGTGAAAGCACATGGAAGGAAAATGTAATTATAAATGTGATGGGACTGAAAAACACAAGACGTGTTTACCTGTTGTAGGAATGCAACAAATTTGCACATGAAGTTGCCAAAGATCCATCCAGGGAGAGGATAGAGGGTGGCAGTGAAGGGGACGCAGCATACCAAGAAGATGATGTCAGTGGCTGCCAGGTTTGCTGCACAAAGAGAAAACAACATTCAGGTTGTCTGGTGTTTTTCAGATAGCGTGTCTGAGGTTGTGTCAAGGATATATCGCATAAGTTATTCAAAGATTTTAAGAGAAGCAGCTAACAACCATTCAACAGTTATGAGTGGGTATGCTTTTAATTATCTGACAGTGACATCTGATGCATTGTTTGTGCAGGCTTAATGACACCAAGTTAGAGCTCAAACAGTTAATGAATTAATTAATAGTAAAATCTTAGTTAAACATTTTTCAGCAAATATGCAAACTTTCCCTTGTTCTGTCTCAAATACACATATTTGCTGGATTTCTTCCCAAAGAATTAGCCTCTGTGGCCATAGCTGACAAGAGAGGGGATTAGCAAACTTTCTGTTGCTGCCTTTACCTTATGGGAACACAGCCGGCTTAATGTAAAGTAGGCTAAAAAAACAAGACAATGATTTTCAATTGGTGCTTCTGTAAATTCAATCAGACCCTGTGCATTAAAATGATAACACTGTTCTACGAAATACAGCATTATGAAGACAATTTTTGAAGTGGCCAAACAGTAGAATTACAACTCCGTCATGTGATGCCATTGGGTCAAAATTGATTTTTTCCCATAGACTTACATTGTTACAGAGATGTCTGTAAATCAGTAAATACATTTTTCTGAGCGTCATAACCTCCATGAAATGACTCATTTCACTATCAGAATTTGATCCAATCGGTCTGGTAACATTTGGAAAGTCTAGAAGATTCATAACATTATATCATTTTATCTTTATTCAAGTTAGAGGAGCGCTAAATTGGAAGTAGCTAGCTCAGCCAGTGGAAGTCTCTAGTGTGCTTGCTCTATAGGCCCAATGATACAGAAGCAGTGCTGATCATTTGGGTAATTTCATACCACAGAAATAGAGCTTTTTTAGCTTTGTGCACAGCTGAGCAACTTTTATCGGAACAGGGTCCCACCTCCAATGCTGTATCCAGGTCTGTTAATACATTCATGTTAAAATGTCAACTTTGGTAAGGATAGGGCATCTTTATTGTCATGGTTGCAATAATAAACATGGTTAAGATTAAGAAAGGATAACGGTCATGCTTTCAAAAAAACAAAAACAAAAACAGTTTTGACTGTTGGATGGCGACAGGAAAAGGACAGTGGTCTACTGTGTTACAGTGTGATCAACCCAGTCTCATTCTGAAGTCGTCAAAATCCAACACTTGGGCAGTGACTTGCGCCGTCAGACACACGACCGGTCGCTATTGTAGTTTAACAGCACTCGACGGCATCAGGGGGGAACGTGGTGGGACAAGAATGAAAGTTAAGACGGCGAAAGTCGACAACAAACACTGACTTTCACCTGGGAAAGCTGTGCTCACATTCTGTAAGATTACAAAGCCAAACCCTGTTCTTTTTTCCTAAACCCGAACACGTGCTTTTGTTGCCTAAACCCAACCACATGCATTGTATGTATATTCGTAAATGGTCAATTTTATGCATGTAACAGGCATAACTTGATACAGTGCCCCAGAGCGTCAACAACTAACGCACCCAGGGTACCTTTCATGTTGCATCTGTACGTGGAAAGTCCATGACCAAATGTCGGTGTGTCACAAGGTCAGAGAGAGAATGTGTTGGTCTGATGTACTGTTGACTTATCCATCCATCCTGACCTCCTCCTGACGCAAACTTTACTGCCGTGTGACAACAACATTTGATTTCCTTCTTTGCTCCCTGCTCAATGCAAACCTGAGCAATTCCCATGCAGCGAATCCTCCCTTCTTGAAGGTAATAATGTTTGGATGATTGAACTCTTGTTTCTGTCTCCACCAAAGGATTGTGTCATAAGGTAAATCATTTGAAGTACTTCAGATTCAGCATGTGTTTACTTGATGATGTGCTGTAGTTGCTTTTAGAAAGGTCGTGCAGTACACCTACACACACAGACTCTTACAAAAACAAAATGCTTGATTTAAATCCACACTGCCTGCCCAATATCATCATATGAATACACACAAAAACACAAATTCATCTTCAGCGAGGATACAGAGCAGAGGTGGTTCTAATATTATCAGTCTGATCTTGCTTTCCCTTTTTTTGTATTTAATCTGTCATTGTGACAAATATGCCAAACTGTTTGCTATTTGTTTTACCAGCTGATCTAATCCCGTTAGAGTAGCTGGAACGTTATGTTGAGAGGGTGGGCAGCTGGTGCAGGTGCTAATCTGATGTTGATGAATATTAAACTTATTCAGTGCTCTGGCTTTGGAATATTATTTATGATTACATTCATGCCACATAGACGATGCAATATGTAAACGCAGACACAAATGGTTTCTCCAATAAATCACCGAGTTGTAGAATCAGACAAGCTCATTCACATACATGTATCTATGTCATGCATTTATTTTATGTCTTTTACTATTTCAATTCTTATCTTCTGTAGACTTAACCTCAATTAATCAATCACCTTTGCAATTCTTCCCAAGTGACAAGTCAACGCTCGATCAGACGTGCTGTAATTGACTTCAACAAGAGAAATCAATCACCCTGGTTTCAAGTCAGTGAGCACTGAATACCGGAGGGGGCATGAGGCAGGTCCATGATTGATGGGCTCCTTTGATTTTTCTTGTTTGACTTGATGTAGCTGAGATTAATGAAATCCCCCAGACAACATCTACTGTATACATGCATTTTTCCATGCACCGGTTTTTACGTGCATTATTTATTGTGTATAAAAAAATCTCATGAAAAAGCTGTTATGGTCGGCTGAGGTAAATTGGTATATTAACAAAGGCAAAGTGCCATGGAAATGGCGAATAAATTATGATGTATGTGACTTAAACGTTCACTTACGCTTCTGCTTAAGTGAAGACACATAAACATCAGGTTAGGGTGGATCAAATAAATGTGTACATTAATAATATATTTCCATCATATTTTCTACATTGTTTACAATCATCTGAGGTTTGACTGGTGCTCTTTTTATTATTTCACCTTATTCCGCCTTCTTTCTCCGCAAAAGTTTATCGGCACCTGACCTAATGTGCCCAGTTCTTAATATTCACAAAACAGTAGTAGTGAAAGAACAGTGATAGTCTGGCGACCTGTCCAGGGTGTACCCTGCCTTTTGCCCAATGTATGCCGGCATATACTCCAGCCCCCCTCAACCCCCAACAGGATAAGCAGTTACGGAAAATGAATAATTAAGTAGTGAATGGAGGCAAACAATGATTCATCTATTTTTGTTTCTTTTTTTTCAAATATGGTTATAACAGGTGCTACATTTGCATGAAAACCAGACTTTCAACTCCTATTTTTGTTATGATCCAAAAAAAAAGAAAAGATAATGACAACACATTTTGTATCCATCAGTTTGTTTACATGGACATGAATAACCTTATGTGACAGAAATCCAGATAAAGCCTTATCCACTTTATGAGCAATTCATATACATTAGCTGGAATACTAAAATGGGATACTGTTACATGTATACTACGTATATATAATTACACACTTATCTCATCCCAAAATACTTATCCCAGTTATTGAGCATTGCTGACTGTTTGCGCAGGTACAGCTTTAGCCAAGTGATGCAACAGAAATGCAAACAATGGCAGCAGCGACAGGTTTCATTTTCGGAATAATGAAGAAACATGAGTTTTGTCTTTTGGTAATGAAAAAGGTTGGGGGTTTTTATCCACTGCTCCTCTGTCCTTTACACAGTGACAGTGACAGGCTGGAGGTCAGCATTACAAGAGTAACGCAACATTAGCTCCTTTCAGGAATAACATTAGCTCAGTACATAGTGCGCGCTTGTGTGTGTGTGTGTGTGTGTGTGTGGTTGAGAGAGAGACAGTGAATGCGCTCAGAGCAGACAGCTATTGGCAACTGGTGAAAAGAGAAATTAGCAGTGAGTTGTCAAGTGGTAGCAAACACGTAGTTCTGTGTTAAATATTTCCTGTCGCTCTAAACTCCCATTCACTGCATGAAAAGTGGGATTTTCGTCCCCGTAAACGCCCGAAAATCTCACTCGTTGGCAGTTTGTTTTTGTAAACATCACAGGCGCCTGCGCAATGCCACTGCAGTAATCAGTGACCAAGTTACAGTGTTAGGAAGGTTACTTCTGAAATGTTGTAGGTTACAGATTACATGTAGCCTGTTAAAAATGTTATCAGTAATGTAACTATTTTAATTACTTTTTCAATGTAACTAATTACATTTGGATACTTTTTGATTATCTTTATAACAAATGCTTTAAATGGGGCAATAATGTGTGGAAATAGGTTCTGCCAAAAAGAGGCACTCCTGCACGGCAAAAAGATGCAAAGCAACGGAAAGAAATTTATATTCTACATATGAAACTTTTTACTTAAAAAAAAAAGCATTTGGATGTAACCACTTTGTAATCACCAACATTTTGATTGGTAACTATTACGTAATAACATCTCTGCGACTGACTGACTACAGTTACATTTACTTTGTAATTTAATTACATGTAAGTAGTTACTCCCCAACACTGTTCATGTCCATGTAAACACCCTCCATGATGTACTTTGCTTGACCTTCTTACATATTTTATTACTTTGACGACATGAATCCCATACACAACCAAACCTCTGCAAATGAACACAAACAAGTGCAGCACATTTTTAGCCCAGAGCTCTTGGGTTATAAGAACTGCTTACTTGCACAAATTAATTTTGTCAATACAACACCAGCAGATAATTATTCCATGTTTAAAATTTCTCCAAAGGAATCCAGTCAAAGGAACATGTAATTCACATGGTCATTTTTACATAGCTGTGTACTAATTGGGCAGTTGGAAAGGGAGCGAAATTATATTCAACCTCCTCGTGAACCCTGGAAGCTCTTTTGAACCAACTGTTGGCATGCACAGAAGCGTTGCTGTGTAGATGAAAGAGACAGAGACATCAAAAAGCTATCATATATATATGAAGTTGATGCTCTGGGAATTCATAATTGAATGAATATCCTCACTCACCTATACACAAATATGTTCTGTGTTTGGTTCTTTTTTTACTCACCTATGTAGAAGTTGGTTGCTGTCCTCATCTGCCTGTGCTTGGAAATCACATAAATAACCAGAGAGTTGCCCACCAGTCCGACCAACATGATGAGAGAAAAGAAGAGTGGTACCAGCCAGGCATCTGTGAGGAAGGGGTGCTGATCCCCTTCCTCCTCATCCTCTTCATCCCCTTGTCTTCCTAGAGAAAAGTTTGCCTTGGAGCCATTGATCCAGACCTGCTCGGTGGAGTTCCAGAGTTCCTCGGAGGAGTACATTGTGACAGGACGGGACGTTGGATCGTGAGGGAGATGGCAGAAAAAGTGAAGTCAAGAGGAGATGGCAATTAGGAGAGACGGTGAGCAGTGTGTGTCAGCTGCTGAGTCCTGGATGCCCTCAGGCTCAAGAAAGGAATGAGAATGGACAGTCAGAAATGGAGAAAGAGGAGAGGAAAATAAGGGGGGGAAAGGAATATATCAGGCAAGAGAGATGCACAGGGGAAAAGTAGAGGAAAGCTCAAGGTGCCAAGAGCTGACAATGGAGAATAGACTACAAGGTGAGTGTGTCTGAGGAAAAATTGAACTCTGGAAGAAAAGAAATGGAGGAGGGAAAGAAAGCAGCTGGCTATCAAAAGGAAAAGTTTGCATCATGAATGAAAAGGTGATGGTATGGAGGAGACGGAGTGAAATATTGTAAAGACAAGTTCGGACAAAGACCCCCCAAGTTGTGGAGAGAGCTTCATTTTGTTGCAGCCCAATGCAGGAACATAAGGGAGGACACAAAAGAACAGAAAGTGAATGAGAGATGATGAAAGTGTTTTTTTTTCTTCAAATGAGGTTGGATAAATCTGCTCCCCTGCTGCTGTCACATCGCCCCTCAGAGCTTGAAAGCATGCTGTGCTGCTCACTTGCAAGATGCGGGAGCCTCCAGGCAGCCCAGGGGATTAGTTCATGAGGAGCAGAGCGTATGCTGAGAGGCAGACGGATGTCTTCTATGAGCTTGGTCATGAAATACCTCAAGGGAAACAATCCACTGTACTCGCAGCTTCCTTGAATTCGTTTTCACCTCTGTTTGTACCAGCGCTATTCGTCTCCGTAGTAAGGTTCAATAATTTTTGCACTCCGTATCTTCCCCTTCCATTAAAGAGTCACTTGATTCAGAAAAAGAAGACAGACTTGCGTAGGAGTTGATATTTGCTCTGTAACCTTGGCAAAAGTCTGCCTGCCAAAATGTGTTGCATTAAAGAAGAAGAAGAAGAAGAAGAAGAAGAAAAACCTCAAGCATCACCCGGTGTTAATTCTCCAAGCACAGCTGAGCTGACTGTAATGTAGCCCTGACTTTTCTCGCGCAGAGAGCAGAGCGTAGATGCTGACTGCTTTATAGTATGAGCAAGAGCAAGGACACACAGACGCAGTGGGAAGAGGAGGTGCACACGCACACACACATAAACACGCACACACAGTGGGTCTGATTGCACGTGGGCTCCAGCATGATTCTGGGATAAATAGCTGATGTCAGGGTCTCCTAGCAACGTTATCCCTCAATCCATCTTTTTGTAACAATTTGCCAAAAGAAACACGTTCTCCCGCTGTCCTCTCGTTCGGTACCATGGGGAATTACAGCAAGTCCTGCATCGAACACAGATTACATACCTCAACACAGAAAGAGTGCAGACAGGAAATAGCAACAGTGTTATTATCAGGTTGTATCCTACAGTATGTTAAACCCTATAAGCTGTCTGATAAATTTAATGAAATAAAAGTTGCACTATACGCATATATTTCGCTATCAGTAATCGTGTTGTTTATATGTTGGAACTGAAGACCATTAACGGCTGAAAAGCCAATTATGTTGCCTGATATCACAGAGTTGTCAACTTGTTACATTGTTTTCATGTTCAGTGTAACATTGCGTCCACTCCGACGTAATCAATCATAAAAACCAACATGTCTGGCTGAATCTAACATCATTTAAGTCCAAACTGATGTGTAGCCATGCAGCTAGACTGGTTATGCCAGGGTTTTAAAAGTGGAGCAAAGCAAAGTGAAACATCCTGCGGTGTCAGGCGATATTATATAGCTGCAATAGCAGCATCTGTCTTGTCTGCAATGCTCGCCATTGTTGTCATCACAGCTGTCCCAAATGCTTTGGAGCTTCGACTGTTGCCAAATCCGTGCTCGAAGGTCTCATTGTTTTTTCTCATTGTTTGTAATAATAATCAAGAATGTTTTGATGGTAGTTTAGGCAACAGTCTTTTCACGTATTCACTTCTTTATAGGCATACCTTTGAGTTTGTTTTTATGGGGTGTGGTTGTTATTAATTTGATGTGATTATTGCACTTTCTTTGGCCATATTCATTTCAATGAAAAAGAAGAGTCTTAAGTCTGATTTTTGTCCTTGTCTCTCATTAGACTCATTATGACAATAATAGCAAAGTATATAAATAATGACTTCAAGTTTGAGGGAAGTGTGATAGTTTGTGTTGTCTCCACCAGTGAAGTTTGAATATCTACATGTAATTGTCAGTGAAGCTTCGAAGTCCCAAAAATGTGTTTCAGGACAGCCCTGGTTGTTATTACTCCTCACTGGTTCCTGCGCACCACTTGACAATGCTTGAAAATGCTTGATAACAGCTTGACAGCAGCGTCGTGTCCCCCCCCCCCCACACACACACACACACGCACCAGATGAATCAGTCAACTCGGTGGAGTGGGGAGATTTGAAGGTCTGGACTGGGGGGCATCTAGATATAAGAAGAGTTGAAAACAAACAAGTGAAAGTGTGAAAATATTTCTTTATTGTCCACTGTTGCTATTTTCTTTCCAGCACCTGTGAATTTAGGGACGTGCACGTGCCTCATGCTTAACCATGTGTTGGCCGAGCAATTAGCTGCAGTAATACTAAACTTTAAGCTCAGTTTCAGAGTGTGTAGCTCTTCACTGGGGATTAACAGAACACCGTAGTTTACCTTTACTGCAAGGCTTATGAATACCAGTAATAATGCCACTCTTATAAAAATAGCAAAACTAATGAGCCTTCCAGAGAAAACATCCATGTGCGGGGCTGCCTCCCAATGCAAAGTCATTATTTACATATTGTACATATTGTATGTACATAATGCACACACCAGTGGGCCAGCATGTACTGCCAGATGCATGTACTATTGCCCTAAGCCAAGATAACAGATGCTATGAGCTTCTACAAGATTCCTGAGGGAGGTAGAAGCACAATGCTAAATGTGAAGTCAAATGGAAAAGGTACAAGTTCTCTCATATCTGAGACAGCTGATGCCCACCCAGTGAATTATTAATGTGCAGGAAGGAACGAGCACAAGCAGCTCATTCTGATCTCTGCGGTGTTACATTTGGCAGCTTGGTCAGTGGTCATCAGCGTCTGATTCCAACGCACAAGGCATCGTGTAGCATCTGTTAAAGACATACCAGACTTTCAGTTACCTCTATGAACCCTTATGTGGCAATGGCATAATGTAAAGACTGAGAAAGTCCAAGAGGGGGGAGGGGAGGGGAGGGGTGGTGGATGGGTCAAACAAATACAAGACTTTGACCCAGGAGAGCTGTGTTTGTGTCCCGTTTAAATGTTCTGACAAAACCTATGTTTTCTGTGAACACAAAAGTATATTTTAAAAAGACACTATATGGAAATTGACATACCACCCCTGAACATCAAAAACTGACACCAGAGGGGTACCTAGAATGTTATAGTTTGAAGCATGGGGCCACTAACCAAGCTGTCATATTTGACGAGTTGTGATGGACAAAAACAGCCTCCATTCTCTCAGCCTTTTGGTAGCCTGCATCAGAATGCGAAAGAATGAGGATGCAATGGCTTATTTATGACAGCTTCCTCACACATCTAGTAGAAACCAGTCGGCAGTCCCCTGGTCAACTGGTCTTTCTTTCTTTGTGTAGGTTTAATTGACATCCCCCCATTTGTTGTTCCTAGTCCCTAGTGTTCTCTACTCTATGTCTCACACATTCTGCACATTATGTAGATCGACCATGTTAAAAGTACCCAATCTGACATGGCTCAATCCTCTCAGGAGTTAAGGCCAAAACCTCAGACCTTGGAGAAAGGGACCAGAAGCTCCCAGCTCACCATACCAAGCTAGAAGCTTCCACTGAAAACCATCCAACAATGGCTGGATTTCTGGCACACTCACAACAAGAAACCCACCTTACCATCTCCATGTGCACTCTTTGCAGGAGTAATGAAAGGAGGGAGAGGTTGTGGCTGCTGTTGGAGCATCATGTCTGCTCTGAAAGTAGAGGAGTCATTCTGTAAGAGAAAGAGCATCAGATGATGGAGTTCTGTGGTGGCACCAAATAACTGCAACCAGTTGGAGGTGCAGCTTCCACGGGGATTTTGCTGGACAGGTAATTTACTGCCACATTATACTTCATTTATTATCCACAGCCACTTATCATACTCAGGATCATGGGCAGTGGAGCCTACCCCAGCTGACACTGGGCGAGAGGCAGGACACACCTTGGACAACTATCTCAAGGCTGACAAACGGAGACAGACAACCACTCACAATAACATCTATGGGGAACGATGACCTGGGGAGAACATGCAACCCTCAGCCATCCAGAGCCTCTTGCTGTGAGGCAACAGTGCTAACCACTCAATGTATCCTCGTAGAACAGTGCGTATGATAACCTATCAAAATTCAGACACAACAGGTCGTATGAAATCCTATAAATTTGTGCCCCACGAATGATGTCACGTTCTCAACATTAAGTTACATAATTAATGTAACGTTACAGAGGTTAGGTTAAGGTGAGTAGAGTTATTGTGGTTAGATTTAGGAAAATAAACATAGTGAGGACATGCAAATGACTCAAAGTGCTCACAAATACATTGCTGAAAACGCATCTCCAGGGGATAGTCTGCGTTTTTGTGACCCATCCACCACTCCAACCTACCTCCTTACGGGATGCCTTGAGACCGCTTCCTTGTTCTCTCCTGTCAGCGCAATGGTCATGCAATCAAAGCCTTTTGTATGTATGGGATACATACAAATTTGGGTGTATCAGTTTTTGTAGGAAAATATACAAACACTTTATAAGAACAGCCTGAACTGCTGCATTACCTTGCGTGTGCCCACACTTGCAACCCATGAGCCATCTTGGAGAGGAAAAAAATGACCTTATAGTAGATGTTAGAATATATGCACGCTGTCCATCTTTACCAGCACATTTTGATCTTGACGGTGAGGAACAAAGTACTAAAAGAGTAGATGTACCTTTCACCATGCACAGCCTTCGGCAATGAAATGTATCCAAAGTCTGGATGCAGATTAGGTGGTCGGTGTCCTTTAGGTTCTTGTAATGTAGAGTATTATGAAAACACTTATGTTGCTGCTGTTTGCACATGTGTTTACAGTGTCTACTGTAAATGTATGTAGATTAACAGAATTGAGGCATTAGCACGTTTTAGTTTAGGCCAAGCATCTTCTGTGTCATTCTGGGAATTCATAGACAGATCCAGAAATCTCTCAGAGGATTCCTGTGAGTCATGGGCTTTTAATGTTCTGGGAACAAGACATATGAGCCTGGCAATAATCGTTTGACTTTGGACAAAACATCCGGTCGCCTAAGTAATGAAAAATCCTGATTCCCCTTGTCGATGGATACTCAGCATATGGTCATGCTTTAATATAGGAGATGCGCCTGTGATACAGGTCTACTGTTCGTTTGACCCATTCATGTAACATTGCTGTCAGGTTAATTACTGGTTGTCATGGTTCAAGGCACCAATCAGCAAAAGCAGTCATATACACATTGCTGCAATACTGTAGAGGAATTACATTACAAAAGTACAAATAAATAAAGTTTCAGAAGCAGTTGTGTCTTCATGCCTGCTCTTTGCTCTTTGACTTTCTTACTGTCCTATTGAGACAAGCCTCAAAGTCTGTTAAACATTTAGATGCCAGGTTTTCAACCCTTCAGCCCCCCAAGAGCAGGCCTGCCTCTGGTCTGATGACGCACATTTACTCTTTGTGATTGTCAGCGACACGCATTTAGCTGGCGTCACGCTTTCCATTTGAAAGGAGCATAAATAATCAGGAAGAAAACAAAACAGTACAGCAGAACTGAAGCAGTGCGAACATTATGCATGAATCCTGTGTCTCCTGCAAGTAAGTATATCCAGACTTAACACCCCTATGGTGTTGTTTGTCCTCATCCAAAGCCACTTATAGGCTGCATGAATGCTGTGAGAAGAAGGCCCACTGGCAATTCATGCCAGTAAGTAAGAACAACAAGGGTACCAGCGCTGTCACACCTAAACTCAGCTATTTTTAATGTTGTTAGTGACACAAGGTGACCCTTCGGAAAGTCTGTTTTTATACTGAGATACCTCCACATCTACAAAACGGGTCTTGATTTACTGTGGAGCAGCGGTGTGAACATTATTTATTTCTATTTGTGAAGGCATCTCTAAAAACAACAAACTAATTTCAAACAGCCTGTTTTCATTTTTAAAAAAAGGCAATCATATTAGAGTGGCAGTTATCTACTGTGGTGATAATGGGACCAGACAATCACAGGTGAAGTGGAGCCTCTCATAAGATCAGGTGGGTGTTTTGTATACTGTTCGACAACTGTACCAGTAATTACCTGCACTGTGTGACAGAGGAGAACAATACATATTTTCTAACGTGTCCTCTTGATTAGGTGTAATCATGTAGCGTTGAATCACTGTTTTATGCACTGTTTTCATTTAAACCAAACCTTTAACCATTTTATAACTGGATACAATTTTACAAATTCACTCACTGAGAGGTTCTGACCAGATCTCAATGTTTTCCTCAGAGATATAACGTGCTAACATATCTGATTGCAGAGTGAGCTTTAAATGTGCTCCCAGGGTTCAGTTGTGTAGTGTCCATTTCCCCGACAAAATTGTTTAGTAGAGCAGCATGATTATAGATCTGGAGAAGACCCGTCGGTCAGACTTGGTGTTGGAGGAATGATGGGAACATATTGCTGTTATGCTTTTCAAGATAGATTCACATACACCTCAGAAAAACTGAGATTTCCTTAGACTGCGTGGTCGATAAATACAAGGCTGTGAAACTATTTTCAGTATGTGTGTATTGTTTATTTGAAGCCTCAATTTAACACACACACACACAAAGCAGTTAAAAACCCCAAAAGGTACGAACATTGTTGAAAAATCAATATAAGAAAAATTATTAGACAGAAAAGGAGAACAAAAGGAAGCATCGCAAGGTTACAGTCAAACATGAAACAGTCCCAACCTTGTAGAGAAACAAATTACTTACAGTTACCAACAGGTGACATTGCAGCATGAAAAATCCAATCAGAAAAACAAATGAAGTTGAACTTTTGTGACAACAAGCCCCATAATAGAGAGACGACATATTTAAAACTGAGTATCCAGATTTGAAAGACCTTGTGAATCAGCCCAGCAGCAAGAAAAAAAATGGTGGTGTTTCACATTTTTGCAAACCAAAGACATGTTACATTTTTTATGTCTCATACATATGACATAGTTCAGATGACATGTATGAGCTGGAGTTCATCAGGAGGAGGAGGAGGGGATGGTGAATGGCCTGACACCGAGGCCAGATTGGTGCTTTGCAGCAGACAGGAGGAGACCACTGTTCAAGACCAACAAAAATGGGTGTGTTTGTAGCAAAAGAAAGATTGTGATTTTGGCATTTTGGCTTTACTGGACAGGAGAGATTCAGAGTGGAAGCCGGAGAGAGAGAGAGAGGGGATGCATGCAGCACAGGGTGGCTGATTGGAATCGGATCAATCAAGGACATAGGCTTTGTACAAGAGGTGGCCACTCTACCAGGTAAATTAGTGGGCACCCCAAATGTGGGTATTTTTTAACCCAGCTTTAATTGTCGTGACAAAAGCGAGTATTTTTTAACAAAAGTTCAGGACATGTCTGTGTATGAAGCAACAAACTTAGATATTTTTTAATGAAAGTTTGGGACATATGCAACTATGTTTGTAGCAACAAAAGTGGGTGTTTTTTTAACGAGAGTTAGGGACATGTCCAGCTGTGTTTGTAGCAACAAAAGTAGGTATTTTCTTACAACGTTGCAAGACATGTCCAGCTGTGTTTGCAGCGACAAAAGTGGGTATTTTTTGATATTAGTTAAGGACATGTCCAGCTGTGTTTGCAGCAACAAAAGTAGGAATTTTTTGACAGGTATTTTGTAGGTTTGTTACCTGTTTTTACTGACAGTTCGGGACATGTTCAGCCATGTTTGTAGAGACAAAAGGGGATATTTTCTTAACAGTATTTTGGGACATGTCCAGCTCTATTTGTAGAGCAAACCAGGTATTTTAAGGCCTAAGCATGATCTTATTTTTACCCTAACCAGATGGTTTCGGTGCCTGAACTTAACCAGTGTTGTCACAAACTTAAAAAAACATAAAGTTCACAATATCCAATGAATTTGAAACGTACAAATGTAGCATATCTGTGGGTTGCAGAGACGTACACTACCAATATTTATTCCGGCGACTGGGTTGTGTGAGGTTTCCATTCAGTTAAAATTCTGTACTTAAAATACTTCACGAAATAAAAGGACAGGGTTCATCTTCAACTAAACCTCAAATATTTTCTCCATCTCTTTAAGGTTTTGTGTCCAGTATTGCTGCAACATGGGACAAGAATAAGTAAGCCAAAATATAATTACTCCAACGAGGTATATTTATATCGTACTGATTTCTTTTCAAAATTACGATGTGATGACAAATGTAATCACTGCCTGTGATTATGTCCAGAGGCAACATTGTTTGAGTGAATGAAGCGGAGTCGCAGGGAGGTGGATGGGGTGGATAGAGGGGACAGGGCTACGACATCAGAGACTGGTTTTCACACTAACACTCCCACTGGTGGCTACATTAAGGTAACAAATATGGGTCAATAGACAAAGCACATGCTGTATGTACAAAATGCTGCTATGAGAGAAGACACTATATACCTGCCTGGACAAGCATCTCACTGCTAACTTCTCACCACAGCAACATCAGCTGCTCTGGTTCAACAGTGCTGAAAAAACATGCATGCTGGTAGAAATTCAACCTCACTGCTCTATAGGGAGATGCAGTGACTTAAACCAACAGCGAGTAAGTAAAATAATAACATTACATGTGATTTGTTGAGCAATGAGTGAAGGGGAAAAGTCCGCTAGCCCTGAGGCTAGCAGTGTGATCATGCTTAAGCTAATAATGAGTGATGAGCAAAACACAATTATTTTGCTTGTGAACCTTGACAGTTATTACTGAGCTGAATTTAATACTTTTGTTAAATTAGCCTGTTGTTAATCCATTTTTTATGGCTGTTTGGAGAAGTTTGCCTTCAGGGCTTTTAGCCAGATAACCCAGAAGTTTTTTGAAAAAGGTCTTGGTTTGGGTTAAAAAGGAAACATTTCTTTTAAAAAGGGCTCTCTGGTAGAGAGCACTGAACTTATTCCATGTGCTGTTTTATGGGTGCTAGTGGAGTGTTGGAGGTAAACTTTACTGTGCTTATCATTTAAGTGTTGTTTTTATTTTTTTTTATGGCTGAATATAAAAAAGTAAGGGGTGGCAGCTTCTTTTGTAACAGATTCTCACATCTATCGCAGGCCTCTGAATCAAAATAGTATCGTGGGAGACTTTGAGATATTGGCAAATATCGTATCATTGTCCAAAAAATCAAGATATTGTATCATGATGAAACTGGTGATTCCCACCCCTACACATAACCCCAAAAAAGTTTGATATTGTAGTCAATATAAGCAGATACTATATTGTGAGAGCTGATATTTTGGCGAAAACAAATGAATAATTTTGTCAGTGAACTCTACTGTTTCAGTGTCAACATTTGTGCGACTTGCCAGATTGTGCGACTTGCTAGCTTGCCAGCTAGTTCACACCGTGCACTAGCTGAGAGCGCAGTCAACTTGACGTTGCTGGAGGCTTGGGTCACGTGCATTAACTGTGTGCACTGTGCACGTAACAGTACGCGCAGAGGGGGAGGAGGGATAGGTGACAGTTTGATTGACCTATCACCATCCATTTGTTGTACACGGAGTGGTCTTGATGATTGGCTTTGAGCCAGTTTTTAGATCCCTACCTGTTCCACAGGTGACTGACATTTTTTATTTTTACATCAGTGCATGTAATTCAGTGCCCGCGATTGGGCGCAAGTAATTCTGCAAAAATGACCTCAGAAAAGAGTCCATACCATGCCTTTAACAGAAAAAGCAATCCAGCATTATGACTCGCTCAAAACACTTTGCTTTCAAAATTAGTTTTATTTGAATATAATTTTAATAACACAAGGTTGATTCGGACACATCCTCGGGCCATCCACTGCCTTCATGAAACCAGTAAATTAGAGAAAGACAAAGTAGCAAGTGAGGAGCACCACAGTAGCCGGGATTTAATCTCATGACATGGGCGGTCAGTAAAAGTCAGAACCAGAGTGTATCGATCTGTGTTTTTTTCCGTGGAGGCTCGGAGCTCTGTGGTGGAGCAGCTTAAACAGTATTTGGCATTCTGAGGACCTGAACTTTCGGATCCATCAATAGAAGGCACAGAGGAAGCAATGGAGAGGGAGTGAGTAAACAGAGACAGTGGGGAAGAGAGAATGGGACAGAAAGACAATAAGAAAGTAGAGAGACGGAGGTGAAACGGGAGGGGTAAGCAGAGGAGGACTGACGAGAGGCAGAGCTGCACAGGAGGAAAAGGAGCTGACTGGTAGTGGGTTGTTGCAGGAGTGGAGATTGGATTGTGAGCAGAGAAACACCAGCAGCCTGCAGATAAAGAGTAAAGTGCAAAATAAACAACTTGAGTCAGCTTGACGTCCAAAGCATTAGATGTGCATGACTGCACCAGCTGTAAATCTGAATTTTAATTTTCACCATTTGTCCTTTTCATTTGACTCAGAATCCAGACATGTTGTGTGTGTGTGTGTGTGTGTGTGTGTGTGTGTGTGTGTGTGTGTGTGTGTGTGTGTG
>JAPZEB010000004.1:21087268-21105595 GCA_029783705.1 Chaetodon striatus
GGGTACACCCTGGACAGGTCGCCAGACTATCGCAGGGCTGACACATAGAGACAGACAACCATTCACTCTCACATTCAATTTAGAGTCACCAATTAACCTATCCCCATATTAATGCATTACTGAATCATATTTTGTATTGCTCTGGTGCATCCTGCTTGCATATGCTGTATTGCTGCTATTAATCATACCATTATATCATGCAGGCCTTTTTTGGTTTTACTGGTGTTGTATAGTTTCTATTTTTATTTCTTTTGTTGTTTTTCTTTTACATACCTGTAATTATTATTTTGTACTCTGTCCTTGTGCTGCTGCACCAGCAAATAAATATCTGAATAACATACTTGATGGTCATAACCTTTGGCATGTCACTGTAAGTGCTACATGTTCAGTTTCCATGGCAACATTTAGATTGTTCTGGTGATAGGAGCATACACATGCATGCAGACAGCACAACACAAACAAAACCTGGCCTGGCTTTGGGCTGTTTAACAGAATGCTGTGTGCATGTCAACACATTCATTGACACGAGGTCCCTGGAGCCGTTGATATGGAGAAATGTGCCTCGAATGCGCGCTCGTCACTTAGGACAATAACATGTGTTTTAAGCTGCATGCATTAACATTAGTGCTGATGGGGTCAGTTATGGAATAAACCTAATGTTCTGTTTTTATGTAATGTTCAGTCAGGCATGCACATTCACAGTTAGCTGGATTGTTTTGGATGCCAAAAGGTGATTTAGTATGTTGTGGTTTAAAGCAGTCTGTGGTCAAATGTATGTGGACACCCGTGTGTTACTGATTGTTGAACATTTTATTTTAAAATCAAAGGTATTATTATGTTGATAACCGCCTGCACTGTTCTCAAAGGCTTTTTTTGGAAGCATATTTTGTAGGGTTGAACTGCATACGCGGATGAAACACGTATCCGGTACAGATAATGTACTTTTTACGAGTATGAGTATCATACAAGTAAAATGTACATTATGTGTTGTCACAATAAAGGGAATAATTTTGGTTATTATGTTTAATCTGCTACTCTTGTAATAGAAAATGTTTTGAAGCTCAATTCTGAGGCTGTTCTGTAAATACCTTTCTCATAGGTAATATACATTACATCTTCTGATCAATCCATATAAATTTCAGGGTTAAAAAATAACAACTTCTGATTCGACCCAACCCACTTTTGATTTAAACTCCACCCACTTCTGGCATAAACTTTACCCATCCGGGAAGTGGTAACGGAAAATGAATGCATGACTTTATTTATCCCATGGTGAAATTTACAATTTGAATTTACTCAATAACTGACAGCCTGTGCACCATATGTCACATATCCCACAAACCAAAGAACAAAGAAACAACCAAAAAACATAGGAAAAATCTATAAAACTTCACCTCCTTACACAATAAAAGTTATTTACAAGATTATTTATTGAAGAATATTGAACTTGGGACTGAACACATCGGCCTTGCAGCTCTCATAAATCATTCAAAATTCTCAAAATGGTATATTCTTACGCCATGTATCTTGACATTTACACAAGTAAAAGATCTGAATATTGCTTCCCGTGCTCAGCTTAGTTTTTACAGGCAGTCTGCAGCATTGGATCAAGTATTTAGTTTCTTCATTGATCTCTGCTGCTTTTGAAATTGATTCTTATACATGCTGACATTCAGTTAAAGGTCAAGTATTTAAATAGACCCTTATCACAACTGTGTCTGAAAGAATTATTGAGACAGAAAAGAAACAAACAGCAAGAGCCTAACCGGAGCTGATCAGTGAGAACCAGAGGAGATGAAATACCATATTGAAAAGACAAGCATCCCAAGGTTACCTCAAAAATTAAACATTAGGCGGGCCAAATCAAAGAGATTTATCACCAATATGTACTGGAGCTGCTTCCTTATGTGTGCCTACATGCGACTTAATTCACATTTTTACCCTGAATGTAAAGAAACACAAAAATCACATCCATGTGCAGGTTATTTATGTGAATATATTTTTTAAAAAAGACATATACTGTACATGCTTTGTACTTTATTGTGGTCTACTGTAGGAAGAAGCCAGAGTTTTTGTCAGAAGATCGAGTACAAAAATTAATATATGAATGAGGAGAACAAATGGTGACGGGATAATCTTTTTATTTTACAGAGCATACATAGGAAGATTTTTCTGCTCTGGTTTTAACTGAGCCTCTGAGCTCCAGTCAGGTGGCTCATCTTCGTGCATTCCTCAGGCAGTGAGCAGTCTGATCCCCCGTAGTGTAGAGCTGGAGGCACAGAAGAACATGCTGATGTTGGTCCCGAGTTGATGAGTGGAGAATATGATGAAAACCTAAAATTGTACAAAGTGTTAGCAAATATGAAGTCTGGGGTCTTTTTCAGTGATTTGTTCTTCTACTGTTCAGGAAGCCTGAAGTGCACAATGCAGACTGACAGTCAGGTTTAGAGCAGCGGGGTCCGTTAGGTGAGAAAAACAGCTGCGGGTTAGAATGATAAAGTGTCCACAGTTATAAATAAACACAGAATCAACTATATTCACAGATTCAACAATTGCTACTAAGCATGGAGGAAGACTTTCTCTGCAGAAAGGCTGCACTTTTTCCTGACAATGAAGAACTAGAGAGATGACTGAGCTATTTCTTTAGCAACAGAAACGCAGGTTTTCTTATCCATAGAAGATGTAAGAAGGTTTATGAGGAGAATTATAGCTTAAGGCTTCATTTATTTGCTTAACAAAGGGCTTTTGAGACTGTTGAACTGCGTTCAAGTTAAAGGGACAGTTCATCCCAAATCAACACTGCATATTTCTCCCTCTTACCTGTAGTGCTATTTATTCACCTAGATTGTTTTGGTGTGAGTTGTCGAGTGCTGGAGATATCAGCCGTAGAGATGTCTGCCTTCTCTTAAATATAATGGAACTAGCACTATGCTACTGCTACAAGCCTTATCACCGCTCAGAAGAAGAAAGCATGCATTTACTTAAGGACAGCTTGTGTTCGTGATAGTGTGAGACGTGGACATTAAAGGCGTCCTCCTTGACTGAGCTATAATGTTAGCTAGCTCAGTGGTTCTAGGTGAGCTAGCAGTAGATGCATGCTTCCTTCTGGGCAGTGATTCAGTTAGCAGGTGTAGTTTGGTAGAAGGAAAATAGTTCCTACATGAAACTGCTCACAACGAGGTCCGTTGATTATTTTGCGTAGCCGGGTCATGATTTCTGGAAAGAGACATTGCTGTTGATTTCCGACCTCGTCACGTATTGACGTTTAGTCATGGACCTTCCACGTCCACATACGGCATGCAAGGTACCCTGGGTGCGTTGGTTGTTCTGGGACACCATGTCAGCTTCTCTTCCTTCAAGATACACATCTGTTTTTACAGGAAAATTCACGTTTACATACAGTCTCTTCCAAAATAAACGCACCGTGAGTTGCCAGGTTATTTTTCCGTCAACAACAAACACACATGGTTAGGTTTACGCAACAAAAGCATGTGATTAGCGTAAGGCAACAAAAGGTAAAAAGGGCAGGGTTTGGCTTTAGGATCTTAAGGGACGCCAACACCGCTCTCGGGTGAAAATGGGTGTTTGTTGGACCCATCCTCCACCCCTCTTGCCAGCCCCAGTCAGACTTTCGCTGCCTTAACTTTTGTCCTTGTCCTGTTGCGTTTCCCCCTGATGCCACCGGGTGCTGTTAAACTATAACGGCAACCAGCCACGTATCATGCCGGTGATAAAGGACGCCTTTTTCCTTGGTTTCTGATGCTGCAAGTCACTGCCCAACTTCGGAGTAAGACCAGACTCATGTTGTCAAATGTATTTTTTTTTTTTTTTTTTTTTGCTGCTTTAAAACCGAGTGCCATCCAGTTCCATTATATTGGAGAAACGGCAGACACCTCTACAGTCGATATCTCCAACACTCTGCAACTCACACCAAAACACTCTAGGTTGATAAATAGCACGACAGGGAAGATGAAAAATATGTATTTTTGATTTTAAGGTGAATTGTGCCTTTAAGTGCAGCCAGTGAATCTTCTTTCTGAATTCACTCACAACATTAAAATCTCATTCTTACTTGACAGAAAACTATTCTTTGAATACTGCTTTTTTTAAATTGCTGCTGCAAAGTGTTTGTGTCTGCCACACTAAAACACTTTGCACCTTATTTTTGGTGTAAGCCCTGTGATGATAAAAAAAAAAAAAAAACACTCCCCATTTGTGTCACAGCGTGCAGATCCAGATCCAGGGTGGTTCGGTTAGCACCTTTGAGATCAAAGCTCCTGTGTGCAGAGACTGAGGCAGTCCCTTTTGTGCACCACAGCCGTGTGTTTGTACTGATTTTTAAGACAGTCACATCTAGTCAACAGTCACAGTTTGACACATAGATAATCATTATTAATTTGACTTAGACATCAAGGCATCAAGATAATCTCAACATGAAACTACTCTTGTCTTTGGTCAATAACAGATGTAGCATTGGTAACAAAAAATCAGACCTGTGCTGCATTATCTTCGCCCTCCCTCTGGGGTCCTTCCATCAATGATACAAACACACGCACAAAACCTGCCTTGTATTCCTGGATGTTCTAGGTCATTGAAAGAGTATGAAACTCTTTCACATAACACTGAATAACAGAATAGCAGCAAAAATAACCTTTAGCACTTCACAAAGAGGAAATTCACTTTTTTCTGCCCCTGGACAGCTCAGTCAGTGTCTGTGATCTCTCCCTGTGAGTCCAACACAGAAAGGACAGAAACAGTGATTACCAATAGTTACTCCTGACTGCCGTTTGGTCCTTTTGATAAAGAAGAACAGAATCCATCGCTTCCTAAGCTGCTGTGAATAAGCCAACTTAATGACCTTCAGGGCTTTTAGTCCTTGTTAAATCATTTCTGATCTGTGATGGCATAGAAGACAAATCTAATAACCTTCACAGCTGAGTGACTTCTGTGGCGTCAGAGATGAAACCTGCTGCAGGTCGCCCAGAATAATAAGATGAGGATGGAGACTCTATCCTTGGAGGTATGAAACACTTGCAAAGAGCCTGTGTTGAAATTGAAAAAGAGGAAAAGTCAGATTTCTTTGTGCTGACAGTCTCAGGCAGCTCACAGACAGTTTTATAAATGTTTTTTCTACTCTTGTCATTTCTTAAATTTGATTTTTGTCAGAAAACTCATCCAATTTGCAGTTTAATGAGGAAAAGCTTCGCAACAGGATAACAGTTATGGAAAGGACTCCCTCTGGTGGATCGTCATGAGACATTTATATATCAAAAGCAAACTTCTCAAAGTTTTGTTTTGCACATCTGTATTGTTGAGAGACCTTCAAGAGACATGATTTTTGACCATTATATCTTTAACAACAGAAGCTGAGCACCCTGATGTCTAGTTTGGGGGGTAGAAGCTGGATTTTACATTCCCCACAATGCAACATCATAGCACTTTTCATTAGATGCCCATGTTTTTCTTTTCTTTTTTTCTTACCCAAATTTTTGCTGAGATAAACAGAACAACACAACAACATCCACACACACACAGACACGAAGAAGTTCCGTAAAATACACGAGTCAAATTAAAAATACAGATGACCTTCACAGCCCTTGTTTATAATGCAGCTTTTCTGTTAAAAATGTTTAATGAAATATTTAGTTTCTGAGCCAAGGTACATCAGGGTTATTTTTCAGACTTTCAAAAGTTCAAAACATAACCCTGAAACTGTTTTTTTTCCTGAGGCTTTCAGGGTGGTTAGGAGGTTACTGGTTTGAATGTACTGGCACATTTCATTTATAAGAATTTTTAAATTCTGTTATTAAATGTTTTTTTGTGGATGTAGAACTTTGCAGAGATGATACAAAAAGATTTGCAGTCATTTTATATAGTAATGAAAACTGAACTGATATGTTATAATGAATATATCATTTGTATAATATACAAATGAATATATATATTCATTATAATGAATATATTCATATATATATTCATTATTCATTATAATGAATATATTATATGAATATAATATATGAGACATTTGAAACAGATGTCTCTAGATTACTTGAAATTAACTGTTATGTTTTAGTTTTTTATTGTATATATATGCACTGTGTAAATAGTTTTGCACTTTTACCTATGTCTATGAAAAGTCTTATGTAAATATATTACTTAAGTAGCCTATCTTAAGGACAAGGTAACTTTCTGTCTCTCTTCTAATATTGAATTACATATAGGCTGGTGAAAGTGCCTGTCTGAAAGAGGGATCTGAACCTTCTTTTGTTCAGAACCTTCTTCTGGTCGATGACCTAAATCAGACTAAGTGGTAATTTGCAGCCTAATCCATTTCAGTTTTAAATCTCTCAAGTGTATTTTTCCACAAGATAAATTCTATGTAGTGTCTCATAAAGTATGACACCTCTTTGACCATGTAGTGTAGTGCTTATGACAAAGATTTATGTGATTGTATTTCATTTGAGTAAGTTGACCAAATCACAGCAACAACAGTAATAATAATAATAATAATAATAATACACTTTGATAATGGAGACATTATGCTTTTGAGTTTGTTTCTAATACTGTATGTCTTATATTATATTTCTCAACTCAACTCAAATTTATTTATAAAGCACATTTTAAAACAACTCACGTCGACCAAAGTGCTGTACAGAAGGAATAAAATGCTAAAAAACACATACATGGGGGTGACATCATTGTCAGGTACACAGCTCACACATTTTGAGGCACAACACACACAGGCACGTGTCAGGGAAAACCTCATCAGGGGGACTCAGACGCTAACGAATGAAAGTAGGTTTTGAGCCTGGACTTAAAAAAATCAGTGGTGGGGGCAGATCTGACACTGGGGCAGACACAGCAAAGGCACGATCACCCCTGAGCTTGAGTCTGGAGCGAGGGACAGCCAGGAGCCCGTGGTCAGCTGACCTGGGGGACCTGGGCGTAGAATAAGGAGTTAGAAGGTCTGAGGGCCTTAAGGGCCTTGTATACAAACAGGAGGACCTTAAAGTCTATTCTGAACTTTACAGGCAGCCAGTGAAGAGAGGCCAAAACAGGTGTGATGTGGTCTCTTCTCTGGGTACCTGTGAGGAGTCCAACAGCGGCGTTCTGAACCAGCTGGAGGCGGGACAGAGAGGACAGAGTGTACAGCGAGTTACAGTAATTACATTGTTAATTGCCACCAAAAATGTATTAGGAAATTTCTTTAAGTCAGTGCAAAGTCCTTTAGGCTACTGCCAACTGTAAGTACAAAACACGCCATTACACCTTTTCATCACAGACAACACTATGTTTTGGTTCAAATGGCATTTGGAAATTGTGCAGGAAATATTAATAGGATGTAATTTTTGTAAATTTATTACCTATGGAAATTTGAAAGATTAAAAGGGTTTTAACAAACGAAGTCTTTAAAACACTGTAAGGCTTTACTTATACACAACTAGTTACAAGGGTGACATCTAGCGTTCATTACACATGTTGCAGGTAACTCATTGGGACGCGTTCGGTTATAATACTTGTGTCTCTAAAGACTTGGCTTTTTCAATCTGTGTGTAGTACTTGTGAAACCTAATCCAAATAATTGTTCATATAACAGACAAAAATAAATAAACATACACCTTAATGCCGTCGCTGCAAAATCGTTTTAGCAAAGTATAGAAAAAGTAAATAACCGGACGCAGCCCTCAGTCCCCGGTCACATGCTAGCCAAGCTGAATCAGCTGACACCATCGAGCTTCTCCTTTTGATGCTCTGTCTCCTCCATCGACTGACAGCGCTTCTCCAAACAGCATTATTTCGTTAACTTGGCGTTACTGGCGTCAGATTGTAGGATTTGAGCCGAGGTTATCTCGCTGTACAGCAGGTTAGACCGCCGGATAGATGCTGCTAGAGTGGATGATGAACGGACACGCTATTCTGTACACGGGGGTCACTTTGGCCTTCTGGAGCACCATACTAATCGTCGGTAAGATTATATTTCCCTTGAATATTTGTCAGAATATTGCAAATAATGAATGAAATCATATAATTTGTAGACTTGTGCAGCAATGACAGTGAAACAAGTCGTCCTTTCTTTATGGAAAAAGGCGTTTTTAGCATTTGACAGCTACAATTTGGGACCTGGCTATATCATGGGACGAGAGTGGTTGCGGCTGTTTCCATATTGCTTGCTAGCTACTATCTGTGGGTTAAACCGCAATTTGGAGATACTGTTATCTATTAGTCGTAGTTATTAAGGCGCCAAAAGACATTTTTAACAGTTCAATCGATATTCCATGCATTATAACTAACATTCAACGCAACCGAACCGATCTTGTATCCAAGCTAGCAGTCGCTAGCATTTATTGCTACTTAACGTTAAGCTAATGTCAGTTAGCTCAAAGCTAACAGCTTGCTGCAGGAAATGTCACCGGTTCAAACGTTTGACAACACGGTTTGCGATTTATGTGGACTAGTTTCAGACTTTCTTTGAAAGGAATTACGATGAGATCCCGGGTTGTTATTCTGTCAGTAGTTAAAGGCACTTAAATCGGCTAAGCTAACGTTAGCTGCTTAGCTGTTCGTGTACACAGCTGTCAGATATGAAACGGTCCCAAACAGGAACTGCAGCAGTTTTCACGTGAGACTGAGCTATCACACTGAAGTTACAACTTCTCTCCATGACTTTAGCACACCAATGTGACACTCTTTCACACATGGTTCAGGGGAAAGGTTCATTAATGCTGTAACATGGTCTAAATGTCTGTACTAAAGGGCCCTGCCTCACATATATACCAAGCTTATTTGTAAAGATGCATCTGGTTGACCTTTTTCACTTTCACATCTAATTTAATAACTGTTTGTTTTTATAGGTATCTGCTATACCATATTTGACCTTGGATTCCGCTTTGATGTGGCATGGTAAGCAATATTGGCGTAAAGCTATTGGCTGCAAGTTAATAAGCAGCACTGGGGTAATTGTAGGACAAAACAATATTAAATTGTTGACTCAAACACTGGCCCAGAGCTCTCAGTGAGAAAAATATGAATAACAGAAGTTTAGTTAGCAACCATTTTGTTGATTGTTTCTGTAATTTTACACACAAAAATGCCAAACTTAAGTTGTATTAAATATTTAAGATGTGAGGATTTGCTGCTTTTTTTTGTCATGTATGATTATTTTTTCCAGTTTTGGCCTGTTATTTGGACAAAAACAAATATTTGAAGACTTTGCTTTAAGCTTGAGGAATTTATAGTGGGTATTTTCACTGTTTTTGGCAATCTTTTAGACAAATAATCAATTTTAATAAAGAAAAAACTGACACATTAACCAGTAATGAAAATAATAATTAACTGTAGGCCTAATTTTAAGCCAGTCCACTTTTTCAGTTGAGTGTTGCACCTTCCTGATAGTATCCCCTCACAGGAAAATAGTTCCTGAAACAGACAGTATGATAGTATAACAGAACTACATTTGACTTTTCCTAGATTACACAACTGTAAGTATACTGCCATACTGCCCTTAAACGCTACTTTCAGGCTCTTCACTGCAGCACAGTACTGTTGCTACGCATTGCTTGTGTTATTGCTGTGACAGATTGAGGGCCTGCCCTTCTCGTTAAGAGGGTGGCACTAACATGTCTTCACACGATTGTGTAAGTGAGCTGGTTTTATTATATGGAAGTATAAAAGGTAGCAAAGTAACTTTGCCCTCAGAGACTCATCTCAACTTTGTTTTACTCTATAAAATGTACTGTTTTAGCCCTTTTTAAGGTGAGTTACACCTTGCTCTGCAGTAAACATTAGAATACAAGGTTGCATTTTTAATGAAGTCTGCATTTATCTTACCAGTAGTAGGATCACTCTCTGATGTGGCCCCGGTTTACCTGAAGCATATCTGTGGCCCACCGATTAGATATCTGGCTTTAAATTTTTTATGGTCATGTTTTTTTTTTTTTGGGCACAAGCAGGTAATTCATCATTTTTAGGTGAAGATATTGTCGATGATATAAGTTACATTTATCATGTAAATGATGCATAAGCAAGTGAAGAAACCAAACTTCTTTACTTGTTTGACAACACATAAGGCTAACAACAAATACATTAGTGTTTTGCTGCTTGTACACATTACTTGTCCTCATAGAGTGCAGTCTTCCTCAGCTGTACCTCTTTACCTGCAGGTTCCTGACAGAGACTTCCCCTTTCATGTGGGCCAATCTGGGCATTGGCTTGGCCATCTCCCTGTCTGTGGTGGGAGCAGCCTGGTGAGTACCTAACAAGGAACACAGTTTAGAGTGGTATTTTGGATGTGTTAGTAAGCGGGGGGTGGTGGTACTCAAAGGCCTAAAATGCACCAGCCTGTCATACCGTAATTTCCTCTATTTTGAAACACGTGGAAAAGTACATCATGTAAAAAATGTGGAACTGGAAAATCTTAGATATGGGGACAAAGGAACACTGTTGAGTATCTTTTAGATGAAGTTATGTTCCCTTTCATGTTCAGAAATTAATTGGAGAATCATATTATGTTGTCTCAGTTATAACAAAACACTTTTTGTAAACTTTGTTTTTTACGTTTTTCTACAATGGGCTTCAGGGGGCATTGACAAACTAACTGCTGCATTTCCACTGCATGGTACAGGGCGGCTG
The DNA here is from genome assembly GCA_029783705.1 of Chaetodon striatus. NCBI lineage: Eukaryota > Metazoa > Chordata > Actinopteri > Chaetodontiformes > Chaetodontidae > Chaetodon > Chaetodon striatus. The sequence goes on from JAPZEB010000004.1 coordinate 21,097,898, forward strand.
TACTCAGCTCAGCTTACTTTTGTTTGGTTTTCCATTTGTACATGTTTTCGATAGAACCTGGTACTTGTTTGGTCAAGGTTTCAAACGAGCTGAGCCGTTATTAGAGATGGAGTTAAAACACTGCAGACCACTGATTGGTCAGAGGGAATTGTCAGTTGCACAAGACAGAGCATCCTGCACCTACTCATCAGTTTTAAATAGCCAAGCTACCGTCAACAGCGACCCTAATTTTTTTTTAGTTCACTCAACCAGGATTTTTAAAAAATGGCAGCCTTTAAACTACATTGTACACAATGTACCCTACAACATACAATTGTCAAAGTGCAGACTTTCCTCTGTTTCGTTGCTGATGAAAGGATTTAGCGAGTGACGTGTTGAAGATGATGTCACAGCAGTTTCACTCAGGGTAGTGATCAGCCGAGAATCCTGCTGACACTGAGGGGACACTATCTGTAGTGGAAAACTAAATAGAGGAAAACACCTGGTAAAAGTGGGTTGAGTTGAGACGAACCATGAAGTAGAAATTAAACAAATAGGTTGGTTTTAAAACTATCACTGGCAAAGCTTGACTGATGCATATGTTGCTTCACATCTGCTGTTAAAAGCTGCTCTTGAACACACCATGAAGCCTGCAGCTGAAGGCCTGCAGCCTACTGTGGTGCATTTACACCTGTCAAAGAACATTGCAGAGAGACGGCCACAATAAAACAGCCAACTTTTTTACACCACTTAATCTACTGTTTGTTTATATGGTTGAATTATAACGTGAGAATATTTCTTATTTAAAAGAAATGGAACTGGCACTCAAAAGTTTGGCCTTGCTTCGCACTGCTGGTTTAAATCCTTGATCTTTTGCTTGTGGATGAAGACAAGTCAGAGATGGAAAATATACAGAAGCCGCCTCTAAATGGGTGAAATCATTAATTCACCAGCATGAACAGTGAGAGAGATCTCTCTAACTGACTTCCTTTGATGCAGATTCAGTTAGAAGTATTGGCTGAACAGCTGCAGATAAGGGCATTTGAAAGCCAGTGGTGCAGGACAAATAGCTGAAACTACAGTCGACCATTCAGCAGCTGTTGGCCTGGTGTGTCAGGGCCCAGACATGTTATATCACATGCGACTAAGGAATCTGTGGGGGATCTGTGTGGGTACATGAGACCCTAAAAAAGAGGGTGGATCACAGGGAGTACCACCAGCTGGTCCAGGAGTTTCGCCTTAGTGATGGCCGTTCAAGTACTGCACTTACACGCTTCCACACCTGCTGTTCTCTATTGAGCCTGTGTTTACTGCATTTTTTGAAGTCGTTTGGTCATATAGTCGTAAAGTCTTATTGTATATACTACATATACTGCAGCAGAAATGCCAGGCAATGCAACAGCGTGCAAAAAGCTTAATTCTAATTAAAAATGATAACAAGCCACCTCCAGCTGCTAAAATGCTTTCTGTGTGATCAGGGCCTAAGCTGTCCTCTGATCAGTTGCTGATTAGTTCCAAAATCTGTCACAAACTTAAACTGTTTTAATAAATAATTAATCAACAATGGGATATCTCAAACAATTGTTAGTTTCCTGCCAAATAAATTAGTTTTTAGAGTTAAAATTAACTGCAGTCTGACTGTTTTCTAAATAAAAGGGGCACCTGGAGAGTGCAAACCTCCACCAAGGCCAAATGCCATATATTTCACTGTCAAAGAAAGTGAAAATAATTTGTGTGTCCACTGCGCCCTTCCACCACGTTCCTCAGTAATCCTGCAGACAAAGAAACAAACTGACCATTGATCCGAACCAAAAGCAGAACCCACTTGACTTAGGTTATCAGTAGTTTTTTTTTGTTTTGTGCTTCTCACTCTTTACTTACTCTTTTTTTCTGTCATGTTATAGATGTTGTGCTGATTGTTGTTTTTGTTCTCCAGGGGGATCTACATCACTGGCTCAAGCATCATTGGTGGTGGTGTCAAGGCTCCACGAATCAAAACCAAGAATTTGGTCAGGTAGGCTCGTTCAAGAACACTGAGTATTTTACTCTGTCTCTCTCTCTGTTCTGTGTGTGTGATATATGTGAAGTAGCTGCTGTAGGACTGCTGTTTTCCTTAAGATTAGTAAAGTGCTTCATCCATTCTACATTAAACCTGTAGGCTTAGCTGCATAGTTGTATCCAGTTGAATGTCCTTGAATATTGCTGCTAAACAAAAACTTAACTAAATGATTTCCAGCCTCCTGTAGATGGAAATACTGGGCAAAAAAGTTTGCAGTTGCCTTCCTCATGGAGAAATGTAGCAGTCATTTAATACCAGAAAGCCATATCAAAACATCTGTAAATACTTCAAATTAGAAGTGCAGCTTTACACAAGTGCTGGATATCTACATAATCTGCTCAGTGTATTCCACATAAATACACTCTCACTAAAATTTAAAACGATGAGAGTCCTGCTGTCATTGACCTTCCCAACACTTCACCACTGAATGAGCATGTATGAGAGACTGTCATGGTAGCCAGCGAGTTTAACAAGATGCCACTTTTAAACCAAACCAGCTCTCTAACTTTGTTTCTGCCTTTTTATGTCTCCTTTTAGCATCATCTTCTGTGAAGCTGTAGCTATCTATGGGATCATCATGGCTATTGTAATCAGCAACATGGCGGAGGTAAATCATAAGCAGTTTTGTTGTTAATGATCAAGAAAACTGGGCAGTTATCTGTTTTGTCTTAAGAGGGGATTTCAGACAGGGGTACAGGGAACAACACAGCCGTAAGTTCAGGCATTATAGATATGCAAGGGAAAAAGGTTTAATATGATTTTAACAATGAATCAAGGATGTTTTGGTCCTAAAAATGATCTGTTTCATCGTCCAGAGTTTCAGTGGAACAACCCCTGAGACCATTGGGGCAAGGAACTACCAAGCAGGTAAGAAAACATGTCAACATTTCTGACATAAAATGGCACCTTGATCAGAAACTGCAGTATTCAGGATACATTTTTCTCTCTTTTAACAGGCATGATTTTCATGTACACAATGACGCTTCTAGTTTGAAAAAGGTTATGTCATAATGTGACAGTCGGGGGCTAAAGTAATTACTTGGTATGGTCCTGTTTACAAGCTCTTTGCATTAATTATGTTTGAAAACAGTTGTGAAAAGCTTAAGATACGTACAAAATTCAGTCTAAAAACATGTGCTCAATACATTTACAACTAGAAATGGATTTTTTGTAGCTGTAATAGTGAGCGTTTGTGAACAGGAAGTGGCCACCATACCAAAAAAACTAAGATCACACAGTAAAAGTAAGCAGCACTGATCAAATATAAACCAAAATTTTGTCACTGTGTTGCCTATTTCTCACCTTTTAATGTTTTTAGAAATATGTTTTAGCTTACTGTTAAACTGTAGTACAAGATTGTGTTTTACTAGCCTGCCTCCAGTGTTTCAAACAGGTGTGTTTGCATTACATCACCCACCAGCGGGAGCGCTTATTGGTGTGGTTCGACGCAGTGCATTCTGGTAGTTGTAGGTTTTTTTCCCTCTTGGGCAAGGCAAATGCCACAGCCCCTTTCCTCTGTTTTCTCTGGTACTGTAGCACCAAATTCAAAAGTATTAGAGTCTTCCTACTGCATAGACATGACAGTTTTATTAAAAGGCTGTCCTTCAAGCAGTGAAATACTTCTTAAACATACAAGAGAATAATTGTAATAGTCGAACTCAATATCACCGACTCTTACGGGCTATTCTGGCACTGATAGAATTTGATTTTTGCTGCCAGTCCCCCTGTGGATTAGTGGCGGAGGTCTCTGACTCATTTGATTTCCGTCCTCTCAGGTTACTCCATGTTCGGAGCTGGTCTGACTGTGGGCTTTTCCAACCTCTTCTGTGGCATCTGTGTCGGCATCGTGGGCAGCGGAGCAGCGTTGGCAGACGCCCAGAACGCCAGCCTCTTTGTCAAGATCCTCATTGTGGAAATCTTTGGCAGTGCCATCGGCCTGTTTGGTGTCATTGTAGCCATTCTGCAGGTGAATGAGACAGGCTGTTTTTTATGTCTTCACAATCATTCTTTCTTCCTGAGAGGAGTAAGGTATTCACAGATTCTACCCGTAACAATGGTCTTTTGTTGTCAACCATTGTTGCAGACTTCTAAGGAATGTCATTGTAAAGAAAGTAATTGCTCCCACAAACTCCAGATTGATTTATGTTGTGTAGAAGAGTTGATTCCATATTTGAAAGTCTAATAACTTGTTTCTTTCTTCTCCCGCAGACATCGAAAGTAAAGATGGGTGACTAGACGATGCACTCACACACACCGAGAAGATACAAAGACACTGCTGGAAAATAAGATGGATTATTGTGTAAATACATCGTAAATTATTTAAATGTCTCTATTTGCCTGGTATTGTTTTTAACCATCATTTATGCAAGAGAGTGGTACGTGCACACCAGACTGTCTGGTCTCGAGAGAAACATCAATGCTGAAAAAGAAAAGTGGAAACAGATCACCAGATGCCAGTGTTCTGCGTGCATTTCTTGACATAAATGAGTGAACCCTGCATCTCTCCTACAGTTCAGGTCGATAAGTATAGCAGACAGAATGTACATGAGTTGAAGGATTTCAGATCTGTTTCCCGACACCAGCCAGTCTGGATCGATTTGCTCTCAAAACTTAAGGACAGATTCATAGAAGTTGGGGCATTTTCATGACGTCGTTTTTTCTGACCACTCTTGGATGAATGATGAGTTAAAAATGACATCAGAATATTTGAAAATACTTGTGTGTGCGTGTGTGTGTGTGTGTGTGTGTGTGTGTGTATGCTGGACACGTGATTTTTCTTTTTCATGTGAAGCATGAGGGTGTTTACCATTGTTTATTACTGTAGCCTGGTCTGTCACTTTTTGTTTTGTAACCGTTCTTTGCTAATAAGAAGCAAGTGGTCCTTAATCCACGCAGTGGCCCAAATACAGTATTTGTCAGGTCTCCTGCCGTAGAAATGACAGAGAATCAGAGAACTGGAGTGCTGATGTGGAAGCATTAGTAAGGTCACTGGAGAGTTGGCCATGCTCTTTGGGAGGCCACATAGAGCCACATCACAGCAGCAGATCTGCTCTAAATATGTCATCCTGTCATTCATTTCCTTAGTTTCCCCAAAATGTTATTGAACTCAGATGTCTGCGTTTGAGACCAATAAGCCTCTGGAACATAGCTGCCAGCCATAACGTCCTTGTTTACCCCAGAGATTCCTCTGTTTTTTAAGTTTTAACCAGGTTTCTTTTCAGTAGCTTTTACAGTTGGACATGAAATGGGATTGTTCGGTGTTGTCTGGAGGGAAGGCAAAAGATTGTGGACACCCAGAATACTTTTCTTTTAACTTACAAGACAACAAAGATGACCTTAGCATGAAGCAGGCTTTCCTTGCCAGGACAGAGAGTCCCTCAGTTACTAGTATTACCTTATACTCAGTAGTAACTGTAATATTTGCTGTGGCATCACCATCATACTTGAGGTCTTTAGGGGGTAAAAAAAACAGTACAAACTTGTCCTCTGACTTTGATTTTATGTTATCTCAGGTGTTCTGGCACCCAAAAGTATGGACTCCATCACATAATCAAACAGCTTTATGGATACAGATTTTTAAATATCCTTATTTTACACAGGAATTCGACACATTCAGATTTCTTTTTTATTCAAATGTCTTGTTTTTGAATGTAAGTCTTAACATAGAAGCTATACAAGTCTGTGTTCCCAAATTATTTTCAACATTCCTTAAAGAAGCTTAATGTGTGTGTAAAGTCGAGTCCTGTTTGTGGGTAGAGTGCAATTTAAATGAAAAAATTAGAGTCCTGCTATATCACAACAAAGCCATCGTTGAATCTTTGTCATCAAAGTTACAGTGGACTTTTTATCAGCTGGCGGCTGTGCAGCGTTTCAGCTGTTTCCTGCTGATGCTGACTCGATAATCGGGGTGAATAAATTATTTTTGTGAACCTTGGGCTGCCAGCTGACCGAAAAATCAGTGTATTTGGGTGCAAAATGCTTGTAAGGAAACACATTTGGCAGCACTTTTTGTTCTTGATGCATCATTCCACACGTTAAGATGACAGACCATGGCTTCTTGTGAATCGTCTCAAATCCCTCCTGTGAGTTTCCCCTCTGACCTTCTTGTGGAGTTGAATGAGTACAAACATTGAATCTTAACGTGGGGAAATTGGATTGTCTTCAATATAATCCAGACCTGGCCTCCCAAAGGTGTCACAGCGGCGAGGTCGTCTGTGCCCTTACGACGGTTTCTCTAATTAAACCATGATGTAACTCCAGCATTCCTTTGGTAAACCAGGCTCTGCACCAAACCCCGGGCTTTCAGTGAGTGTAGTTGGTACCGTGTGTGCTTTATGTTGATGTGGTGGTGATCAGAAAATAAACTCATTGTTTTTTGACATTGTGTATGATAATAACAAAAACAGATCTTCCTTCTGGCTTCATAAATGTCCCTGAGAAAATAAAATTGTCCAATCAAGAACGTAGTCTTTGTCTCTGATTTATATATTAACACATTCATGTTTAAATTGCTGTTTTAATTGTCACCCAGGCCACTGACCATGCACTTGCTTCCTGCAGTGTTTACTCGCGGCCACTAGATGGAGCAGAGAACCACAACATCTGTCTGAGTGATTCATCTGGTGCTGAACGCACTGAACTCAGCTGAGGAAGATTTGGCACACATTTCCGGTTATTATTCAACATATGAATTTGGTGTTTATCTCTCTGAAACTAATCATTATGCTTCTCAGATATGTAACTGTCCTTTTGAAGCTGACAGCAGAAGATCTCACAATATCCATAATAAACGAATATCACTGACGCCAGATGTGAACCATTTTACATTAATGCTAAATAAGTTATGACTTCTTAAGGAGAGCAAACTGAATCAACAGCCAGCTTATTCTAAAAAATATATATAATCTAAAATCTATTAAATGTAGTAAACAGACTCAAGATATCCCTATCACCAATTTGTCGATTGAATAAAAGGCGACAGCTCTACAAACTGTCACAGTCACCATTTAAAATATGCTCACAGAAGTCTGCATTTAAATGTAATAAGTATTAGGCAGCATGTGTCATATTTGAGTATTAAAACCATTTTTAACAAATACCAAACCAAATTTATGAATGCTATTTTGATGCCAGATGTTGCAGGGGGGTTTATATTAGTACCAAATGACTTGTGGCATATTCCCATTGTAAAAAGACCATGCAAAACACCCATCTTAAGTTGGAAAACATATGATTTCAATGATCTTATGACTGTAATAAACAAAAAATGTTTGACTGTAACCTATTTTTCAACTAATTAAGAGGGGACAGCTCCACAAAGTCACAGTAAACCTTGAAAACGGGGTCATCAGAGCTTAAAAACGGCCTGTGAGAAGTCTGATTATAAATAATATTTTTTTTAAAAACTTTAAAAAAAGCACGTGTCTTCAACAAAAACAAAACAAACCATATTAATGAATCATATTTTGTTGCCAGATGTTGCAGGGGGATTTTGTATTAACACCTAATGACTTGCGGCTGATTCTCATTTTAAAGAGATACGCAAAACAACCATCTTAATCTGGAATATAAAAATACATATTCTAAAATGTAATGACTATAATAAACAAAAACAAAAGAAGTCCATATTAACGATGGGTCATTTAAATAAGTAAAAGGAA
>JAPZEB010000004.1:21150669-21165291 GCA_029783705.1 Chaetodon striatus
GTGTATGTGCGACTTTTAGCCGGCAATGATGTCATAGCCCCACCTCTCTAATCTCTGACTTAACCCGGCAGGAAGCCGTCCCATCACACCAACAACAACAATGGCGGATTACAGACTCGTCTTCCTGCTACAGAACCTGCTGAGCCTATTGGGGCTTCTACAGCAAAATCTTCTCCTCCTCATTCACTACAACGAGCAGCAGACAGCAATAGACAACTATTTATGCTACATGCTCTTGGATCGACCGCGAAGCAACAAGCTTTTTGCGCATGCTCTGCGTCTTCTTCTCCGGTTCAGAGCTGTATGCTCTGGTTTTTAGTGGCGCTCCATCTCCTGGCTGGCATATGTACTGCAGCCTTTTTATGCGGTTTCCGTGGCTTGAACCGGCTTCATTTTGATGCCTGCATTCTTGAAGTCGGCGCCATGTTTATAGAACACTATTGCCATCCGATCATTTTATTTGGCGGTTTCAAAAAGACAAGCCTTCATGTGGATATAGCCTAAGTCGGTTTCAACTTTCATCTGTGATGATTACTACTTGGATTCAACAGTGGTGTTGAATTAAGAGCCTCACACTGAATTAATCAACACCACTGGATGCTTGAGAGCATTGTTTTTTTTGTCCTCAAAAAAAAAAAACATTATTAATTTGTTTTTCCTCTTTCCGTCATGACTTATAACTGCCCATTCTTTGTAGCAAAGGCAGCAGTAGTGTGACATTGTTACACCATCTGAACACCTTTAAGGGAGACATTGAAATCTACGGTTCACTTTTTACATTGTTTTCTCTGATACTAGTGTTTTCTAACATTAATCATGACCATAGAGGTGGCAGATCAGAAAACACTTGTATGACTTGTTATTGAACGATTATAAGGGCTGTTTTGGCTGTCTTGTATCTCATACTGATGTTGCTATCTGCTATCATAATATCTTGCCCCCTCATCCATCTATTTCTCTGTTGTATCCCCATGTGTTTATTATTTATGTTTCAGTCAAGTGTCTTGTGCACTGAAACAGACTTATTTTTATTTGGCATGCTGTGATTTTCTGTTTTCCTCATCCTCTGTCACGTCACGCTTGTCTTGTGCATAATGCACAAAGCTGCCTCGCCCCACCCCATCATGAATAAGTGTGAACCCTCAGCACATGAATAGTTAAGTCATTGCCAAGCCCCAGCAATATAACAAATTACCATCACAATTTAATTATGCATGCCAGAGCGCAGTTAGAAGTGTTTACAGATGAATGGCTGCCGTGGACCATCATGCCTAACGGATTAGCATTGTGAGAGATTTGATGTGGATTAGTTAAAAGGATTATTACTAGTTGTGGCGCACCAGAGGACTACAAATAAGGGGTTTGGATATATTTGGAATTTGAATGAATGGGATGAGCGCTTGCTGCTGTATCACAGGGAAAAGGATCTACTAAAGAATTCACATTTGTATAGAAATGTCACCTCATCCTACTTACTTTATTTTTGTCATATGTGGTGTGGCATCTTGTTACCACCACCTACTGCTGTAGTTATCTAAAACTCCCTCCAGACCTTCACTACTTTCTCTGTCAACTTTTCCTCTTTAAAACTGTAAGAACAATGACAATTACAATGATTGGTTTAGAGAGAAGAAGTCTAAATGAAGTTGAAATTGGACTCTAAAGTCTTTTGGTCTGCAACTCTGGTCTAGACTAAATTATCTCAACAACTATTGGACTGTGGTGAATATTGCTGCTGATGTTCATGAATTATGAATTGTAAGCTAAAAAATGAATTGTGATAACTTTGGTAGATTGTTGGTGTCAAGTACTTTGGTTTATGGCCGAATATCTGCAAAACTAATGACATTTACCCTCAGGTGGATCCAGCTGGATGTCTCTTTTAAGCCTGATGAGGCTGATAAACTGAATGTTTTGCACAACTGTCAGACTTTCATTAAAGACTGGATGGCTAACAACATTTTACAGCTAAACACAGATAAGACTGAAGTCCTTATCATTGCTTCAGATAGTAAAGCTTCCAAGGATGCTCCGTGTATTGGGTCCCTTTCCTTATCTGAACAGTCCAATATAGTAATCTTGATGTTATAGTTGATCAGGCTGTGTATTCCGATCAGCATATTAAATCATTGACCTGTACGTGTTTCTTCCTTATAAGATGGCCAAACTCCGGTTTGTCTTATCACACCCTGAGCTAGAGATGATCATCATATCATGCTGGCTAGCCTACTGCAATTCCCTTTTCACCTGCCTCAGCAAGTTTTCCCTGAACCGTCTACAATTGATCCAGAATGCTTCTGCAAGACCAGGCCACCTCCATCTTATCTTCCCAACGTTGGCTTCCCATTAAGTTCAGGATTAAATTGAAGGTTCTTGTTTCACATATAGAGCCCTGCATGGTCAGGCACTTCTGCACATCTCTGACCAGCTCCATCTTTTCATCACTAGTAGTCACTTAGGTCTCCCGACCAGGGCTTGCTGGTTGTCTTTCACAGTTGTCTGAAGGCAGAAGGTGATCATGCCATTGAAGTGGTGGCTCCAATACTGTTATGTGACCTTTCTATAGACATACGATTTCTCTTTGTTGACACCTTTAAAAAGCAGCTGAAGACTCACTTATTCGAACTGGCCTTTGTCTTGCCTGGTGTTGTCTAGTGCTTGTAATTTTGAGTGTTATAAAGGTCTGTAGTTGCTATTGTTTTATTGTTTGTTTCTTTTTACTCTTTCTTTTGACATTTTTTTTCTTTTTTTATGACCTTGCTCTGTTTAAAGTGCTACATTAAAGATAAAAACAGTATATAGACGCATAGAGAAGTAATACCTCTCAGTTAGCACTTAAGGCCCATCAGAAGTGTGGTGGTGTATATTTCTGCAGAGACTGCTGTATTTTCTTATTTTCTGTGAGGTCAGGGCTTTATCAAAAGTTAGAGACCAAGTGCCAGACTGTAGGCAACAGACATAGCTCCAAAAAAACGCAAATGTGGCGAGGTGAAATGCCAAACGAGAGTGAATTTGGGGTTGGCTTTTACGTTCACTTTCGCTGGCGGGTGTGTTTACAAACAGTAACCGACAATCCTGCATATTCATTCATTCATTTTCCGTAACCGCTTACCCTGTTGGGGGTTGTGGGGGGTGTGCTGGTGCCTATCCTTGCTGACATTGGGCGAGAGGCGGTGCACACCCTGGACAGGTCACCAGGCTATCGAAGGGGTGACACATAGAGACAGACAACCATTCACACTCACATTCACACCTACGGGCAATTTAGAGTCACCAGTGAACCTAACCTGCATGTCATCAGACTGTGGGAGGAAGCCAGAGTACCCGGAGAAAACCAACACTGAAACAGGGGGAACATGCAACCTTGACATGGAGGGGCTCCCCATTGCGTTGTTCTTGCACCTTCAAACCCTGCAAGTAATGCAGTTTTGCCTGGTGCATGGCTCTTTGTTGATGATTACCTTGTTGGTCTGTGGAACCCCAAAACCAATCACTTCCTCTTCCCTGTTCCCAGATCCAAGCAATTACTTTGATCAGTATGTTACTTACTGTATAAAAAAGACCCAACTGCAACAATCTGGTAGATTTCCAAATACTTTTTACAAGACCCACACATAAAAAAGTAAAGACTGTAGTTGTGATGTTTTTGCACTGTACATTTAGTTATCTTTAGTGAGTGCACGGTTTTGTGTTTCCGTGCTGATTTTTCAAGATAACCGGACATGATATACGAGATCAGATTATGTATCGTATCTATTGCCGCTTCATGTTTCACGTTAGGTGTAAGGAAGACTGAGGACCTCTCGGGTTAATAATTCACCACGGAGGAATGGGCGATGGAGGAGAAAGAGACAGAACAAATGAGAATGGGGGAAGCACAAAATGAGGAAGGAAACGAAAAGATAAGTAGAGGAGGGCTGGGGGAGAGAGATGTGCTTATGATGAACAGATTAAAGATAAATAGAGGAGGTGGTGGGGAGGAAGAGGAGGAGAGGGAGGGGTCGTGAGAAGAAAAATAAAATAAAGAGGAAGGTGGATTGACGAAGAGTTTAGTATGCTAGAGGCAGCAGCAGTGTGGTGTCTGTGGAGAAGCCACATCCTCTATGGGAAGAATAGATCCATTTAGAGGGTTGGGACACACACACACACACACACACACACACACGCACATGCACAGTGAGCTAAGTGGATATTTGTTTTAATTGATAACTGGTGTGCATTAATGTTCATGAGCAGCCACTTTCTCACTTTAATGAGACACTGTATTACATCGGAAAAGGAGCAGAGACACACCAGAGTCCTTCCGTTTCAAGAAATGTTTTAATTGGTTATTTGTCATAGTAATATCAACAATTTATGATGACATGTTTTCTTTATACAATGGATTTGTTGGTTTTTAAAAGTTCCGGTCACCTTACCCCAATTTTTTTTTTTAAATATTTGAGTATTTTACTTTTTCTATTGTGATACCATCTGGTGATTTATCTTAATGGAGCAAGCTAATGCAGCAGCTAACACCTCTATTCAGGCTACTAGGTGACTCACACAAAGCCCAGGCGAGGGAAAGAGGATGAAAGATGATTTATTTAGCAGGGCTCTGCAAATGTTTGGACAGGGAGGCCATTGTTTGATGTGTCATCTCCGTACACTTTGAGGGTTTTAGATTTACTCAACAGGTCAACAGACGTCTGGCAAATTAGTTGGATGGCCGTCAAAGTTGTTGTGTGACTCAAGGACGCCACAGGAGGCAGGGATAAAGTTTAGTTAGTTGCAAGAATGTTCCTCTGATAAGTCGTGGTTCTTATTAAATTTGTTGCATAATCTTTGAGTGAGAAGTGAAACCAGAACTTGTTAAAGCCAAAAATGCCTTTAATTTTCAGCAGATGTAGGCTGTGAAAGTTTTTCTTAAATGACTCCTTATTTTATGATTCGGGTTTATAAAAACACCAAAGACATATGTCAGTATTTTCCACCTTTCCATGTCAAATTTTTGCTGTTTTACATTTGAGTTTACTTCAACCTGAGTGCAAGCATTACCTGATTCTGGGGCATTGATTGTGTTGTATCTGCAATGGTGGACACGTAGTGAAAAGAAACAATGTATCCTCACACAACAGTTCATGTGATATCTAATGAATTGGTTCCCCACAAATGGCGGTAGCTACTTCATATAAAGTTTCATACTTAATGTAAAGTTGCGTAGGTTAGGTTTTGGAAAGTGAAGTTACTTTGTTTAGGTTTAGGAAAAGACACACGGTTGGGCATCTTTAGGTTTAGGCAAGTTAAGGTATGTAGATTAGGTTTAGAAAAAAAAAATATGGTGATGACATTCTGTAAAATTACTCAAAGTTCACTCTGTCTTACATGGTCCTGAACGCTGGTCTCCTGGGGGAAAGTCCTGTATTATTTGACCAATCCAAGAAGCCAATCTGGCTTCTTACATGGACTTTCTTTCTTTATACCACTTCTTTATTTACTCCCTTGAGCGCATTGGTCATGTGATCACAACCTTTGTGCATTTGTTTTTGTAGGCGAACAGAGCATTCAAACAGCCTAAAAGGAAGCAGTGCATTCTTATTAGGGTTCGTCATGGGTCCAAACCACGACTCGACCAGGGACTCGAGTCAGGCCTGTTCTAAACTATATTTAGTCTGATTGATTGGTGGACAGTGCTGTTTATTGCAGCACGTCTTAGGGGCTGTGTGTCGATATGTCTAATATTCAAATGGATCTGAGCAGCAGATTCACTATCAACTCTTCATCATGGGCTTTGTAATCATCTCTGAAGAAAAAAGTGTTTTTTGACAAGAGAATAATTGTGAAGTGTGAAGTGCAGAAAAATAATGAATAATATTTTGGTTAAATTGGTGGCGCTTCATGCTGCTGCACGGTTTATTCTTTTCTATGTCGGTCTGTTCGTGTTGAGTGTGTTTTCTGAGCGGTCTATTGTCTTCAGGTCTTTTTAGATTCAGTTTAACTGTCTGCAGATTCCTGTCAGATCAGGACAATTTTTTCCTTTATCTGAAATAACAATTTAATACCAAAAATGGCCAAACCATGAATCTAAAAAATACATTTCTGCACATTTGATTTGGGTAGCCAGACTGCAACACCAGGGGTCAGCAAGCTTGGGTCCCTCCCTCCTGCCTTCCGCCAGCCACACAATTCACCTGGGCCAGTCTCTGCAGGTGGTGGACCCACAGGGTGGTGGCTCCATGTTATTTATTCAGGCTGAGCCCGACTGGGCCCCATGGACCAAGGCCTGTCCACTAAACACCCCCCCCCCCAGGTCTGGCTCGAGACGGGGGCCTGGTATCCCCATACTGGGCGAGGTACTCTGTCTCTGAATGTGCTGTTTCATCATGGTCTTCTTGAACCCACCTCCCATAAGAGGTGTTTTAGGCATGTCCAATTGGTAAGACGCCTCGGGACAGACCCAGAGCACACTGGAGGGATTATATATCTTGTCTGGCCTGGGAATGCCTTGAGGTCCCCCAGGAGGAGCTGGAAAGTGTTGCTGGGGAGAGGGACGTTTGGAATGCTTAGCTCAGCCTGCTGCCCCTGCAACCTGGCTTCAGATAAGCAGTTGAAAATGGAGGGAGATTTGGGTAGCTTTTCCACAGGTTCATGTAGGGTTTGGCTGAAATATTTGGAACAATGAAGTTATTTTAGTTTGCGCCTTTCTGCCACATTGTAAAAACTAGACCATAGACTGACATCTGCTTTGTAGATGGAAGTGTCGGGTCCAGACTGTCATTTTTAGGAATTGAAAAGTAGAAGCAAGTATTTTTAGGACTCTCCAGTCATTACATACAGTTCAAATTGAGAACCCAAAAACGAAATTCTCGTACATCTACATATAAAGGTATGTTTTCTATGGATATTGTCTATGTGAAGACTTGGAAGGGCACATAGGAAAGGTCAGAGGCACTAATCCAATCTGCCAAATCTGTATCAGCAACATTACTGACCTTTTAGGTGGCTTGCGTATCTGCTATGACGTCCACATTAAATATGATTTTTCTGTCACTGTCAGTTACGTTGATTTACTGAAGTCACAGCAGCCTGCCGACTTAGTTTTTGGTATCACAACGATCGCTGGCCTCATGTTACTTCACATCAGTGATTCTAAGGACTCAGTGAGGTTTACATATTTTAAATTCTTGGAAAGTTGGTGTCAGATCAGTGCTCTATACCAGCTGATACCCTGAGTTGAGTTTGCAGAATCGTTACCAGGAGATTAAAAGTTAAATTCATAGTCAGAGGCAGTTTAAGCATTGCCACTATAATGGAGGTACATGCAGTTTTTCACAGGGTCTGTGCGGTATTTATGTGTAGTTTCCAGTATAAAAACAAATGACACAGTGGCAGTAGGGAGGCAAAGCCACACACTGATAATAAATGGTTGTGTAGTGATGATAAAGCTGACAAACACTGAGCTGTGTAAAGTTAATGATACGTTTTATTCCTCATTTGAAATGATGCAGCAGTGTTACATGCTTCCAGTAGAAGGATGGTATTTTTAGCCTGTATACTCCTTTTATTCATAGCCCTTCATTCAAAGACAGCCAAACGTGTTTGGACAGACTGAAATCCAGATATAAATTATTGAAATGTAAAAATTCTTGCCCTGCGTTGACTCGTACACAACCGATAAACACCGCTTTCCTCCTGATACCTCTGCTTATCTGTCAAGTTCTTTTTCCAGCCTTTTTATGTTTTGAGTATATCTTTTATGAGGATTTAGCCGTGACTCCCCAGGGTGCTAAATTACTGTTAGGTTGCATGGTGTGCATGATTAGCTGAAGGAACGCGAGTACATCAGTGTGTGATTCACCCAACCTGCCTCCCGTCTCTGAGCTGCTGCCTGTGAGCAAGAAAGGACGACATGTAACGGTTCATCTGGCGTGGATGAAATTACCATCCATTTAAGAAACAGCAGACTCTTACACCAAAGGCATTTTGTTATTTCACAACTGCAATGGAGAGCATCAAGCCAAGACATCAAGCATGAGGACGCCGGCTCCTCTTTTGAATTTAATCAGATGTTGATAAGTGCTGAAATGATTAGCAGATTAGTCTGTCAACAGAAAATTAAACAGTTTTAATTATCCATTAATCATTTAAAGTAATTTATTTAAAAGTTATCAAACATTTGCAGGACTCACAGTTTTTCTCTCCTTATATCACTGTGAACTGAATCATATTTGTGTCAACCCTTATTTGGAAAAAAAAAAACAGCAGATGCCCTCTTGAGGTATTGAAATTTGACATTTTATGGACTAACAACAACTAATCAAGTAAATAATCAATAAATAATCTTTAATTTGTATATTAGTACATTATTATATCGTTATCAGGACTCTGAATGAAAATTGGAAGGTTATTTAGAAAAATGTTTAGCTAAAAGGAGCTAGTCGAATCACAAAATTGTTTACGGTGTGCTGATATGTCCCTTAAATTTCACTGTAGTAACTGTTCTTTTGATCAATATCTGAGCCGATTTTTAACATCTCGTTTTGCTGCCCCACTGCATCTCTGTGTGCACCGCAAGGCACATAAAGATAGCATTGCGTCAGCTAACTAAGCCAGATAATATGGAAGCACAGCTAGAAATAAGACACATAGGATTACCAGATCCCAACACTATTCCAAAAAGCTAATGGATTTCAGATATGTCCAAGTGGCTAGCAACTAGGTGGTCTCATACAGGCGCCTATCTCATAGAGAAGTCCAGTGCTTTGGAGCTTGGCTCTGCTAGAAATGTTGTGAAGAGTGCCGCCTTCTGTCCCCAAGTTCAGACGCATCTCTGTGATGATGTTACACAGCAACCCCTTTATAAATGTGCAGTTACAGACCTACAAGTTGATGCAACAACAGTGAAAGGTTTCCCACAGTGTTTTGTAATGGAGACCATCTGCTAATGTCTGAAGAAATAGCTCCATATAAATGTAAGCTTCAGCTGAGCAGTTAATTAATTTATCGTATTGTACGTTTGCGTTGCAGTAATGAATCAGAGCAGCACGTTGCCAAAAAGTGAAGGTGTAAAAATGAATCAATAAACATGAACAAACAGACATGAGTCAGAGATGTGGCTACACTGATGCACAACCAGACCCAAATTCTGCATGGAATTTGGAAGAAATCAATATGGCCGTCAAAATCTTTCCAAATAACTGTTTGTGCCTCTAGTGTGTGTGTTTGTGTGAGTGTGTATGACCTGCCCTTTTTCTGCTGGCTCACTGTTCTCCAGTCACTTACCAGCTTTAAGCCATCCACATCCCCACACTGAAAGAAAATGTCTGGACTGCTGTGTAAACGCTGCCGATGGCTCTCCAAGCTCCACTGCAGTGAGGTTACAGTGTTGAGAGCACGAGACGAGTAATGCTAGTGTTAGCGGCTAAAAGATGCTGCGTGCCTTGATGACATGTTTATTTGACTCAAACTGAGGTGAGCGCCTGTCACCTGCAGCTCCTCATAACCAGCTCTTTGCGGCTGCTACATCTCTGCTTCATCTCTCACCATCCCTTTATATATTTATCTTTAATCTATATCAAGCGTTTCATAGTCAGCAGTGATCAGCGTCAGTGAAAGACTCCTGCACAAGGGCCTTTTACTGTACAGCTTCCACAGAACAGCACTTTATATAAGAGCACAGTCGCCACTTCCTCTAGAGACAGGCTCATTGACCGCACTGTCAGTCAAACAAACACACACGCACACACGCAAACAAACACACATCAGCATGCAGCAGCCTGTCATACTGTATTTTGTTGCATAGAGGCACATCACATACATGCAGACACTTTTGTATTTACACACATACAGAATGCATGTATTCTGGCCATCTAACAGACACACACACACACACACACACACACACACACACACTCAGGCTTGTGTTAGTTCACCTAAATTTAGAGAAGAGGTATTTTGGAGCTGTTCAATTTCCAGACAAAAGCAAAAGCCCTGAGCATAGACTCACCTGAGACTGTTGCCCTCTCACCTTGCCTGTCCCGCTGTGTGCGTGTGTGTGTGTGTGTGTGTGTGTGTGTGTGTGTCTAAGCTTCACACAGACACTCTTAGTTCCAATTACAACTCCTCAATCTCACTTCAATTACCTGTGAGGAGTGCATGTAGGCCGTCAGTGAGACACAGCCTTCTTTCTCTCCCCAGACGCACACACACACACACACTTGTGCAGACACACACACCTGCACACACATTGACTCAGTCACAGACTGTTGGAAATCAATGCACTGAACAATCCAGGTAGTTCCCTTGAGTTACTGTCGACTGCCGGTTCAGCCAGTTGTTATTTAAAAGTTTGGTCTCTTGATCATTAAACTGAACATGTTTTCCTTCATTTGTTTATTTACTCTCCATCAGTTAAGTGCAGTTAAATTGGAAGTTTTTTCTCACATTACGGTAGGAGGTATTCATCATTGATTCATTGTGTGGAAACACATGTATAAAGTGTAGGAGCCAATAGTTTTTTTCAGGCCTAAGTGTCTTTTTTTAAGTTCCAGGAATTGCCATTTTTCTGCTTACAGCCACAGTCTAACTTTTCTTATCTTCCTCATAACCCTGTGGAGATTCAAACCCCCTGCCACCATGTGATGCCACCCTGTTTAAAAGAAAGAGTGCCCCCCATTGTTACACACGGGTGACAGAATCTGACAAACAGACCACAGTAAAACTTACTGATTTGGCTTCTTTTAGTTGTCGGCATCCTGGCGAGCGCTGCCACTGCCCATCGGTGTTTATTATCACAGCTGGTGGTCGGCGGCTCTGTCTTTATCATCCTTGTTATTGATGTTGCTTTATGTTGCCCAAACCTGTACTTCTTTCTTCATAAAGCACATTCATAGCTGTAGGTTCTGACTTGTGGAAGTGCCCTGTGGCAATAATTGGTAAAACTGCAACATACAATATGTACATACAGTAAATAACACTCTTCAGCTTCAGTTTTACCTTGTTTTGCGTGCTTAGGAGCAAATGTTAGCATCCAAACATGCTAAACTAGACCTTGTTCAGACTTTTTAGCATATCCAGAGTGTAATTAAATCTTGTTTTAGAAAGTCTGGATGGCAAAAAACAAACAATCTCATGAAATGCAACTTTTGCAAATCACATCCAAATTTGAAAGTGGTTTAAACTTTAGTTAAAATCGGATTTCTACAGATGTGTCTGTCTCCGGACGCTCTGGCTGCCTAAATTGGTTTTCAAGGTCTTTTAAACCGACACACGGCCACAACATCGAATCAAGAGTGATGGAGGTGCTGAGCAGAATCCATGCGGCTACTAGCGCTATTGAGGACAACATGGAGACCAAAAGTTAAATTGAAATAAATAACTGCTACTTGACAGCGTGATTGTTTCGAGGGAGAAATGATCGGCCTCTAATTGGTCAGTAGTTAAGCCCCGCCCCTTTGTGATGGTCCGTCAAGCTGTTGGAGCGAGCATGGAGCCCACACTGTAACTAAATGCACTCCCCGAAGAAATAATATCAAATTTTTTGGAAAAACAAAAAAGCAGACATATGGGTGTACAATATGTGTTTGGAGGATATATTCTGGATGTCAAACTGACTCGATGGACAGAAGCAAAAGACTAACGAATAGATCACCGTGTAAAGAGGACCACCGCATCAGCTGGTGATTGAGACACAAGACAATGAATATAAAGGCACACCAGCTGTGTGGCATCGCAGTGAGTGCGGATGAAAAGTGTGTGGTTCCCCCCAGTGCCACCACTAGCTGCCAAACCACTGACGCCCGATAGGTAAGGAGCTTCAGGGGAAGCCAATCAACCTTTATCTGCACACACTGCGATGATACACAGCTGGCTGAACATCGGCAAAGTTCCCCTGCCTCCCTTCACGTAGGGTAGGTCCTTGCTCAGTGTTACAGTCATTAAATGGCAGAAGTAGCAACCTTCATGGCGAGGTTTTCAGGGTTTTATTTACAGCAAAGAAACATATATTTCCTTCCAGCCTCTCCAGGTTATGAGTATCATTAATACACGACATGCCTCAGACACAACATTTAGCTCCAAATCCACAAAACCAGCCTGAAAATGAAGGAAATCTGAAACGATGCATTTGAGTCAATGGAGCACAGCCCTGATGTTGTTGGTATCTTGTTGGAGCTGGCCAGTGCTATGCTATGATTGGCCAGTCTATGTCCGAGGGGCAGGACTTAGCGAAGGGTCAGTTCTTATGCTCTTTGATGTGAAAAGTCTGTCTTAAAGATCTTATTTGGTTGATAAATCTTATTTACCTGCAGTCTGAACGAACCTTAGATGGTGAACGTTATACCTGCTAAGTAGTAATATTGCCACTGTCAGCATGTTAGCATGTAGCCCAAAACACTTTTGTCACAGCCTCACAGAGCTGTTAGCATTAGCATGCCTGTAGCCTCTCGTTTTTCTTCTTAAGTTATTAATTTGAGTTATTTTATACTACATATTTTGTTTTAAGGAAAGCAGGATAGGCAGGTTAAAGGCAAAGACACTGTGATTGACTTTGTATTTTTCTTTACTTCCAGAGGGAATATAAACATTGTGAGATGTCCTCAGAATTGGCTCTTGGATTAAAAAGAGACATAACTTGGGGATCAGATATTACGAACAGTGAAAGAATGATGATTAATTTGTATCAGGCTTAATTGACAGCATCCCCGCGTGTGCTCCCTCAGAGCTGTCACTTAATAAGGAAAAACGACAGATTGTCATGAACTAATCAATACAGCAGCTTCGCAATAGCAACAACATATGCTCTCATCTCATCTCATCTTATCACATCTGATCTCCTAACAGGGGAAATTAAAACTGCCTCTGCCCTTCACGCTCCAGTTTGGAAAGACGATCCGCGCTGGGTGCATTTCATCATAATGACATCATCTGACCATGCTTCGTATGGATGTGTCAGAGCAAATTAGAGCTCACATAACCGACCAGTGATCTCAGAGATATAATCCAGAGTAAAGTCAGTTCAGTGTGGCACATGCTAGTCCTGAAATCTTTGATCAGTTGTCTGTCAAAACTCTGAGCCGTCTTATGTTTCATCTAATCTTACATTTAACATACCATTGCTGCGCATACAAATAACCTCGGCTGTACCTCGGCTTTTTAAAATTTCTGTCGTTGTGTCACCAACTTACAATCCTCTGTCAGCTGTCAGAAAATAGCTAGCTAGAGAGATTGCATCCCAACTGTCTCCTAAACCTCTTACAGTATGCCTTCTGTCCCCCTGCCGGAAAAAATTCGGTTTCCCTCCCGCTGCGCCTCATGCCTCTGTGTTTTTTTTTTTTTTTTTTTTTTTGGTAAAGCCTTCATGTTCCCTGTGGATGATCAGCCACTGATGCTTACAGTTGCCTCTGACATGTGCAACATTGTCTAATCTGAAATTAGCCCATAACATGCTTGACAGCCGGGGGTGGTTGTTGTCATTTTAAAAATGTTCGGCATCAGGAGCAGGACAGGCTGGTTGTACGAGGCAGCAGGTCTGGTCAGCTTGGCATTTGAGTTGATTAGAACTGATGAGGCTTAAAGCGTGCAATACAGAAATAGCTTCCTAAAGCCTTTGGATGACAGCAAAAATTTTAAGCTTGAGATTTGACCTTTGTTAAGTTCAGGAAATATTAGGATCGGACAAATATTTGTTGACTGATGAGGCAGCAACGTGATATTTTGAGGGATCCTTGGATCAGAGGATCCACATTTAAGTCCTCTCACTCATATTTTATTCTTTGAGTTCGATGACAAAAAAGTCTCACTGAGAGAGGGACATGAAAAACAACTTTCATTAGGGTCCTAGCATACCATTATTTTCATTAATCTGTCTATCATTTTTTGATTAACATTTTTGTCTCTAAAATGTCAGAAAACTGCAAAAATGTCTGATTACAACCTCCCAAAATCCCAGTGGAAGTCTTTAAACTCCTGAAAATAAAATGTATTTAATTTAAACTTATAGAAGACAAACACAAACAGTACACCCCCATATCTGAGAAGCTAATACCGGCAAATATCAGGCAATTATTTGTCATTTTTCTATGAAAATGCCAGACTATCAACTAATTGCTTTACTTAATTTCATGAATTTATTTATTAAGAATAATACACATTAATTATCATCCATATGATGGAAATGTGTGTGTGATGTAGCCACAAGGCTCATATTTAAATGCAGCCCCTGAGCAGGTTAATGTTATACATAAAAAAAATAAAGGAGAAGTAAACATTTAAGATATCAATAAACTGGTTAAGCGATTAATTATTTCAGCCCCAGCTCCCATGAATATTTAAAGAGACAGGGATACATTATGAAACATAAAGCTAAGTAACAATATTCTTTTGATGTTAATCATTGAAGTCATGAAAATATGGAGATAGATTGTGTAAGAATCTGTGATTCATCTGTGTAGACTATAGGGCTGCCCCCAACTATGAGTTTTACTAGTCAACCAATAGTTATCATTTAGGGCCATTAGTCGTCTAGTCACCAGCATGTTTACCATATTAATTTAATTATTATTATTATTACTAATGAACCTTCATTAATATAGGCCTATATTTTATCTACAAGTGCACGTCACACACTGAGCGAGCCGCCTGTTA
>JAPZEB010000004.1:21224516-21240929 GCA_029783705.1 Chaetodon striatus
GGCTGTTTCTAAAAGCTGCTAACAAAGTTCCACTAATGCAATGATAAACAAATGTCATTTGCTGTAGATTCTTCACAATAAAAGTCTCCCATTATTTTGGTATTTAAAAACTTTTATTGTGAAGCAGCAAAATAAGGAAATGTTGAGTTTTCCCCCAACTCACACGCTTGTTTGGGGGGTCGAGGTGGGGTCATCAGGGGTTGGCTTCAGTTGGCGAGACATCACCACTACCCACTTGAGGGCGGGCGGCCTGGCTGGTCCATCTCTGGTGCAGCTTGCCGTGAAAAGGTGTGGTTAAACTGACAATGGAAACACAAATCGCCACAACATGGCATTACTTGGCGCGGCCAAGAGTGACAATGGAAAAAGGGTACCAGTGTTTCTAACACAGACAAGCCATACACTAGGTTTTGACCTAGACTTGTATTTTGTGCTTTGAGAATAATTGAGAAATAATTTTGTGTATTCTGAAAATAAAGAATTGTTCCACTCTAAAGTATCTTGTTTCAGCTGAATAATCAGTTATTGGCTTATTCCTGTTCTTAACTATTGTTATTATATCGGCCTTTACAAATCCAATATCAGTTGATCTCTACTGTCTGTAATTGTTCATAAACAATATGGCAAGCAAAGGTGAAAGCCAACCCCAGCTATGTCCACACTGTATTTGTCTTTTTTGACGCTGTGTCCACAATGTTCATAGCTTCATCTTGATTGCGTGCTGTTACAGTCTGGCACCTGGTTGCTACTTTTTTATAAAGTCCCGACCTTACCTGCTGTGCCTACTGTCTTGAACACAGAAAAATGAGAAGAAAATACAGGCAGAGGGGAGGGGGCGGAGTGTCTGCAGATGAATACACTGCCACACACTTCTAGCGGGTCATAGGTGATGACTGAGTGGGATTATTTTTGTATGTGTCTATATTTTTTAAGAAAAATCTTGCTCAGGATTCTCTGTCAAATCCCAGCTTTGTCATTTTACATTTTACAAATAAAGAGCGATAAGTGAACATGTTGTTACAGACTTTTGGCTCAATATTTTATTCGATTTTTACCAATAGACTCTGTGTTTGGGGGTTACTTAACACTTTAATTTACTATCTCTGAAATTATCCTTCATTTAACCTGTCTTTATATGTGAATGTGAATGAGGGTGTGTGTGTGTAATATCTCACTTTAATAACATGTTCATTTTTCAATCACTCCTGTTTCCTTTTTTTCCCACCTGCACTCAGGGCCATAGCACTGTGATATTTGGACAGCGGCCCTTCGCTGTTCACACTTTCCTCTTGTGCTGTCAGCCAAACAGCCAAACTTGACGACCTTGCTATTCAGAGAGCTGAGAACAGCTGTATGAAACCTTCTAACCACCTTGACAAGCCTTCGTTAAAACGCCCTGGAAATGTCACTCTGATTCAAACCCATTCGTTCCTCGTTCCTGTTTCCCCCCCAGCGCTCACCTCCACTCTCACACTGAAGCAGTTTGGCTGCAGCTCCGCTCTGTTTACCTCCTGCACACTGATTTGGCAGGAAAGGCCAGACAAATAAATGTTTTCTCTCCTTCCTTTTCATAAAGGTTATGAGAGAAGATAAATTATAAACCTACTCCCTTGCTTTAATGGTGACTGAATAGATTTTAGTTTGCCTGTAGGTGGCTTCAGTGGCTGGTTGGATATTGCTGGTAATCAGCATTTGTTTCTCTGAAAGACAACAACAGTTGCTTGTAGTTTGTCTGGTGTACCAAGTCTGGTATTACCGGCAGTAACAACATCGTGATAGCAGGTATTGCTTCATCTCATGAGTCTGTATGTGTGTGTATCATCATCATGAAATTAGGTCCAGGTGACACTAGTTATAACAGGAACTATCATAGAAGCCGCTTTGAGTATTTTATTGTGCTGCCCCTTTGTCGACAAATAATCATCATTTATGGCCATTAGTTGACTAGTCACTTGCATGTTTATGATATTAATGTAATTATTGAATTATATGTTTTGAGCGGGGCACCACCATTGTTTAAATTCAAGATCTGAGAAAGACTTCTCTTATGCCTGTGGGTCACGCAGCTTTACATATGTGTAGTAGAGATCACAGTGAAGGCTGAGTTCAAAGATGTGTCAAAGCAAGGACACCAGAGCCAGGCAAGAGGTCATTGCCTCCCTCCCCCGTTACACCATTTGGTCGACATTCACTTTTAATCATGGATTGCAGTAATGTGATCCCATTGCAAGATGTCCTCTAGTTTTACTTTAAAAAGGCACTTTAGCAAATTGACATGGGACCTTCAGAATCTTGTGAGGAATTGTCAAGGATATATTTTAATAAACACCAACATGGCCTTTCTTATAAAAAAGCCAAAGCCATCATTATTATCTCAGACTTTATAAAACTTCAGAGCCATGAAAGACATTATCCAACTGTTTTCATCTGTTTCCATTTAATTCGTGAGAAAATTGACATCTTGTGATTTGGGGGTTTGATTTGACTACTAACTGGGCATTAAAACAGGACTGTGTAAAACAATTGAACAAAGAAAACAAAAGAGTCTGTGTTGGTGAGGACATTTTGTTTTTCCAATAGAGGTGAGACAATGAATTGAATTGTAGATGCCTGTCTTGGAAAGTGTACCAAACCTCTGCACATTGGCTTGTAATATTACAAGTCATTATTTTAACCTCTGGAAATTATCACAGCCATGATTACCTTTATCCACAATTGTGAGGATGTTGGGATGAACAGGTGAATGACCTTCATATTGCAAAGTCTACCAGGATTGTGCTGTAGCATGTATGTGATTGGCCAGCATAGGCCTTGCCAGATGACATTGCATTGTGTTGCAGCAAAGTAGTCAAATGCTTTGGGGTTGTTGTTTTTTTGCAGACGACACTCTGTTTTTTGTCAGAGCCCTGCGTTGGCACCCCTGCTGCTTCAACACAATAGCCTCACTGAAATGAATGATGGGGCTGCTTTTTTAATGCAGTGCTGATATCTGTCTGCATATTTCCAAAGATTTAGAAACATGTCTTTAATAATTCTTCATGAATCTTCCTTGTCATTGACTATGTTTTATGTACTAAATATAACAAGTCCATTTCCTGAGTGCGACTCATCTCTGTAAAGGATTTAAATTATACTGTTATTGTCGAGGAGACATGGGCAGCAATCTGATTTCAGCAAGGGCACAGGAAATCAATATTAATGTGGAGTGTGAATGTAATAATGGCGTGAATATGACACACATGCTAAGCTCAGGTACGCGGCCTTAGAGAGATACATCTGAACAAATGAAAACAGGAGAACTTTTCAGTGAGGGTTGTGCTCAATATTTCAAAAGCGAGAGACTTTATAAAACAACCCACACATTTTTAATATTCTGAAACCTGCACGCTTTCAAACACATTTTCTTCTAAAGGCCAGCATCCCTTTTTTAGTTATCTCCCTTTCTCCTCTCTTTGTTTCATTCTGCCCTGCCTCCGCATCTCGTCCTTTGAGCCCACTACTGGCAAGACAAAAAAAAAGGCTGCACTGAAGATGGGTTATAATAATGTCAGCAGTATTAGAGATTACAAGCCGGGACAAGATCATTGTGTAAAACATACTGCGGTGAGCCATAAAGCACAAAAGTGGAATGGGGAAAAAAAATAGTGTTAGTCGTAATTGTTGAGAAAATTGCCCCAAAATGCTTCCCATTTATTGCTGTTTCCTCCTAATGGCTGTGCCGTGTGATTCCAAAGCAAGAAGGGGATAAGTGAGATATCCTGTAACTTTCAATGCTCTCTGTTATTAGAGGAGCACTTTGTTTTTTTTCTCTCGCGCGCTTTTAGACAAACCTTTGTCAGCACTGTTTCTGTTTTTAAGAGGATATAGTGTGTGTGTTTGTGTATGTGTGTGTGATCCCAGCTCTCGAGCACACTGCAAACATCTCATCTGTGTGATAGTGTTGTGCTCCAGCATGCCAGATGAGGCTTATGAGTCAACAGAGTCAGCAGCAAGTGCAGTTTGTCCCATGCATGATGCATTGGTACCAACAACGTGGAGCTACTTATCATGAATTTATTTCCTTTTGATCTTGATGAAAAGCTCCCTCGTCTACAGAGGAACATATTTAACAGTATATTACATAAATACACACAAGCACTGCGTGTTTATGCAGTGTGAGTTCTCATGAAATGTTTGTTTGATCGTGTGATGATGAGATAAACTCCAGACGTTATAATATTAATCACTATACTGCAACACTAAGTGCAGACTTATAGGAAGAGCCCAGATGTAAATGAAGTTAATCTGCATATGAATAAGATTTTGACAAATGTTTCAAGTAATTTACTTTACCCAGAATGCAAACATATTGCTTTCAAGAGGAGATAAATGAGGAGGTTAGATATTTATTTTTGTTTTGAGTGTCTGTTTTGAATACATGCATTAAATATCTTTGGTACTGCCAAGATATTATATCTGTTTATTACTGCTTGAGTTGTATTATTGTAGTTTTGGTTCTCATTTCCAAGATTTATTATGAAATTGTATTCACCAAAGTAATTGCTGAGATCTGGGAACACTACCACATAGTTTTACCGTGCAAAAAAATAGAAGCCAGTCAATCATACAGGTTGTAAGTCCAATCCTAAACTCTGATAAAGACACACTAAGGTCAAATCTGATGTTTTTTTTGGTTAAATAATAAAAATAATAATAATACATTTTATTTATAGGCGCCTTTCAAGACACTCAAGGTCACCTTACAGGCAAAGCTAGAGAAAATAAATAACAGCAGATTAAAAAGTCAACAAGATAAGGAATAAAGTAGAAAAAAATGAAATAATAACATAACAACAAATTAATATTCAGCAAAACATCTTTACAGTGAATAAAATTCTGTGTAAATAGTGGATCTGTGTGTCTAGACTGAATAGGCTATTTGAAAGGATGAGTTTTAAGGTGGGAGAAAGTTGAAATGTCCGGTGGGAAGAAGTTCCAGAGACAGGGGTAGAGCGGCTGAAGGCTTTAGACCCCATCATGGTCAGGTGGGCTGGTGGGACAGTGAGGAGGAGGAAGACCTGAGAATGCGGGTGGGGGTGTGGATGTGCAAGAGTTCAGAGAGGTACAGAGGAGCTAGGCTGTGGATGGCCTTAGAGGTGAGGAGTAAGATCTTTAAGTCAACGCAGTATTTAACTGGCAGCCAGTGAAGCTGCTGAAGGACAGGAGTGATGTCACTGACGGAGGGGGGTTCTGGTGATGATGCAAGCGGCAGAGTTCTGGACCAGCTGAAGGTTGTGGATGGACTTGAGAGTGAGACCAAAAAGAAGCGAGTTACAGTAATCAATACGGGATGTAACTAGGGCGTGAACAAGAATGGAGGTACTGTGTGGTATGAGGTATGGGCGAAGGCGGTTGATATTGCGTAGGTGGAAGTACACAGACCGAATGACATTAATGATGTGAGCTTGGAATGACAGAGTGCTGTTGAGGATGATGCCCAGACTCTTAACTGGCAAGGATGAGAAAACTTTTAATCGTTTCATAGACAAGCCATGAAAGAAATAAATGCTTTACTTCACAATTGCATAAGGGCTTGAAGTTTTCTCTTTTGCATGTTTGACAACAGAAAAAAAAACCATGTAAGATTATCAAAATTACTTTTATTTTGAGGTAAAACTGAAAGTGTGTGCACCAGAAATGTTGCCTCAAGTTCCTAATTGCACTTTAAGAAAGCTGCAGCAAGTTTAGTAGGTAGGGCTGGATATCGGCACTTGATACCTTTAAGGTAATGACCAAAATAACCCAGTGCCAAGTAGTATCAAAACTTCCCTTGTCAAACAATACCCGCATTCATTCCTTTTTGTGTCAAGGGTCTGATTTTGAACACCCTGAATTCCCACTGGATCAGCAAACTTTCTGTTGCTGCCAGACTTAGCGCTAAAGGTCCGTCTCCAGAGCTGCTCTCCTCCAAATAGTCAGTTAAATGCCTGCCCAGTTAGCACAAGCTAATACAATGAGGCGAGAATACAGTTTACTTGGAGATGAACATAAATGGCTTAACTCTGTTTTTTATATTTAGCATATGGGCAACAAGTAATACTCCTCTTTGGATGCGGAGTGGATGTTACAGTAATACAATTAGTGCTTCCTGGTTTGTAAGTGAGGGTCTGTCTGGACCATTATTGGACATGAGATTGTAGTTTTTGGCATCCAACAGGGCCGATTTTATCCAGTGACACGGCATCACAGGCTGACCAATGTTTGTTGGGTCTTTTAGTAAACTTCCTCTTTTTAAGGGGAAAACTTGAAGATACCGATTCAAAAAGAGAGTCATAAATGATTTACTGTGTATTTTGTCAGACAACTTGCAAGTTCCTTAAAGGTTTCACATCTTCCACACAGTATTGGCCATACTCCTTGAGTGACCTGCTGCAAAAGAGTGTGAAGTCGTATTTTGAAGTCAGGGATAGTGCTGTTTCCATTAATGATGACGGATGTTAAAGCGATCGATAATATAGTGTCCGCATGATGGGCCATAGGATGTAGTATGATGGCAGGTGTTATACCGGGCAATATAGAACCATCCCCCCTGAGCGGACTGACCTTCAACTTGTTTATCTTTGCCTCTCTGTCAGCGGCCCAGCAGTCAGAGAGTCTCTGTGAAATGAGAAAAGGCATTCGACATCTTGATGAGGGAACCCAGGAGGATATGAGCAGGGATGCAGCGCCATATTAAATCTGTACGATAAAAAAATCTCTGTCGATAGCAGCTAACACATCTTTGAAAATAATACATATTGATTTGAAAAAATGGAGATGATATTGTTCTCCTCGAGGTCTCAGCGGGAGAAGCCTGTTGTACTCGGAGCTGCGGCACAGCAAAGGCTTCCTTTTGAAAAATGAAACAAAGACAGTGATTGTACTGTGTGTTGGGAGAGAAGAGCATGACCTTCGCTCTGTGAAAGGCATCATTCTGTTTCTTTTTTTTTTTTAGTTATTCTGCATCTTTTTTTCTCTCTCAGTGTATGGTGTTGAATAGAATGAGTGAGAATAGAAGTGAAGACTGACTTTGATTTGCACTCGACAGGGAAAGCAGAAAGAGAGAAATGGAGCAAGTTCAGATACATGTGTGGTCATTCAAGGAGATTTGACTTGTTGCTGGTTATTTTTGCTTTCAGCTGGTCCGTGACTTAATATGCAAAGTCACTGCATTCTGCACGGAGAGCTCATTTCTGATTGAATCACATGAAAGTGTGAACAGCACGACAGATCATCTGAGCATACCCCTGTTTTCACACAAATTCACATGAATATGCAGCTAAAGTTCAAATATTAAATTGAACTTAGATAGGAACACATTATGACGACACCAACTTCCTGTAGAATGGACGTTTATCAACCAATCCTGCATTACCAGGACTTATAAAGTCTCGAACAAGGCAGAAAAATAACAGAGAAGACAACAGGTTAAAAATTAATATTGTAATTGTTTATTCTCTGATGCAGTCTGCTGAATCAGCAGCTTTGTCGTAACAAAAGGTTATGCTTTATTAAAAGTTTCTTATCCCACCACCTTGTTCAAACTATACAAACTAGAACAACTCATTTGAAAAACAAGTAATGCAGCAAGCAGACATGGAAACATTGAGGACACAGGGCACTATAGGGACCCACAGTAAAATGACATAATCTTTAATCCCAAATACCAAACCAGATAAGATAATAAACAGGGGAAAAGTGTGTTTTAACAATGGCCTGTAACTGAAACACACACAGGACTGCACTGTAATATCAGGTTGCATCAAGCACATCAGGAGAGGCTTCACAGATGTTCTTTTCTCTAATCTCAAACACGCACACACTACAAGAATTGAAAATAATGGCACATCATCCAGCAGGATATTATTAAGATCATCATGCCAGAGGGAGCATGAATGCACCACCTCTTGTGATCTCACTAGAAACAAACTGAGACTGACGTGGTGCGACAACTTGCTGTAATGTTAACAATAAAAGCAGAAGGCTAACAAGTCTTGGTGAGAACATGGTTTGAGAGACGCGATCAACATAGGTTGTCTTTACTTCAGCGAGAACTGGAGGTGACATTTTAACTGTCGGTTTATATATCTGCCAACAGTAGTATGCTAGCTAACATTAGCCTCAAGGGCTCGAATGTTTACTGTTGCTTGGCAACACCATCAGCTGCTCCGTATTGACGTATATATAATCTTAATCATCCAGATTTTAAATCCAAACACGTCTGAAATTATTAGGGCCAATCCCATGAGTCTGCGAAGAGTTTGGGAGGTTTAACACTGGGTCTGTAACCCTGAATATTAAAGTCGAGATGAAATGAAAAATGCCTTTTTAAACTTTTTGGATCACATCCCTGGACATTTTGTTCACCTCTTGAACAATATATGCCAAAGAAATTCAAAAAAATGCGACACATGTGTACATAAATTCGTACCAGCAGGACATCCACCCATCAATCAATCTGCAACTTTTAGCATCACAGAGATAAAATTAAGTAAGCAAGTTAGCTAGCTGGCAGCATGATGGTACATCAGGGTGTCTTTAATTCCTAAAATACCATGATAACGGACCATAGGCTAAGATGTATTCACTTTGAAGAAAGTGGTATCTGTGACAGAATCAGATTATTAGCAAAACAGCACCTAACATTACATAGAGCGTATGATGTGCTTTCTGATGGCTATTACTATCCCGTCAGAGTCACACCTTTGTGGACCAACTGGTGACATGCCCACTTATCAGCCATCAAATTTTTGTTTTCATTTCCAAAACAGTGTGGCTGAGTTCAACCTCTTTCCTTCATTAATCTAATTTATCCATTCATTTATCTCCTCCTGGTCTAACGGTGTGGGAGGTGTGTTTGGATCCACTGACTAGCTCTGGCTCCATGTCAAGCCAACAGTCAGCTAAACTTTAAACCCATTCAATTTTTAACAGTCCAATCAAATGTGAAGGATTTGCGTTAAATTCCTCTCATTACTGTACACCAATCAAACATTCTGTTTCACTGGGAAATATATCACAGTAAAGACGCTAAGGACACTCTAACTTCTGTTTCACTGGGACTTTAACAGATAATGTCGGTACTGCCAAGGTTCCAGACCGGATTTCTCCTCTGATTGTCTGAAGGGGTGAATCGGGGATAAAAAAAAAAACTGCTGGAGCCTGAGCCCGGCTTAATGCTATACTGTTAAGTAAGGCCCAACCATGTTCTTTATACTGCTTCAGTATAACTTTTAAACCTTCATAAAGCTCTTTGCAAAGCTGAAGAGAGAAGCTGCCAATAAAATATCAGTCATTGCTCATGGATTTAATTGTGAGGAAGTCACTGTACAAATGTTTGTAAGGTATTTGCAAAATGCATTTAATGTCACTCAACTTAATAGTTTCGTCAAACTCCAATTAAACAATGCAGAACAAAAACATTAATGATATGAAAAACAAATCTCGACTTTAACCTTTCCATTCCTTTTCCGTAGTAATGACAGTGTTTAACGACTCTGTAATTGTGTCATCTCGTAAATAACAATAGAGCTCTGAATGAATGGTGTGGCAGCAGCACAAAAGGCTTTGTATTTGGCTTTACAGTTTCCTTTTGCGTCAGTTTCCAACACACAGTTGCCATTACATTAATAAGACCTGATGAAAGGTTGTTAGCCACCCACAAACAGCGGAAGCTGCTCAGGCAAAGCCACTGAGTGTGTATTTTCTTTAAATGTCAGTGGCAATTTAAACTCCAGGAAGCTGCTTTATTGACACAAGAAATGTCCTTTTACGTCCTACTTTGTGATTAATTTTATACCAAATGTACAGCATTCAGCCGTCTGCATTGACAGCAGCCTGATGGTGTCTCTGCCCTCACGGAACACCACTTTATTCACCTCATGTCATTCCTTGCATTTGCATCAACCATTATTTTCATGTATCAGTATTCCTTCTTGTATATAACTGCTAATGTACCGCCAACCCCCTGCCCCTACTGTGTGTGTAGGAGGTAAAAACACTTCTAATAAAGGTTGAGGACAATAACAGCCATTGGCCTTTAAGGTTTTTACTGTGAGCAATAGTGGAAAAAATAATAAAACATGTTGGAAACTATAAATTAAATACAGTGTTAGTGAAGGAAGATCAGAATAAGATAAGGTAACATTAACAAGGGTTTGATCAAAGGTAGGACTGTTGTAAACATTCATTATAAATAGGGAAACTGCATTCATAAAAGTCTAGACTAAAGCCCCATTTCCACTAAGCAGTATGGTACGGTACAGTTCAGTTCAGTATGCTTTTTTATCCATTTCCACTGTGAAAAGTTGTGGATGGTACCAATGAAACCGTTCCGTACCATCCCCATGTTTTGGTACCCCTTCTGTTGGTGTACCTAGTACCTACTACAGTCCATCGATTGGTCAATCGTGGACGGTCACTCTGCTTTGAGTTGTGGCTGGTTTTGGGACTTGTGTAACCACTGTTCATACTGTGAAGAGTTTTATTAGTAAACCATAACGATAAAATAAAGGATTAAATTTCACTGTGACAACTTCGACCATTACTTCAGTTTTTATGTAACACACACTTTTAGTAATGAGTGGATCTTCAAGTGTTTATATATTAATTTACTTCGGGTTATGTGAACTGCATATATTCTAATTATCACTCTGAGGGAAAAAAAAAAAGCACCGTGGAGTGTTGTTCCTGTGGGCTCCGGCAACACTAAACCTAAGCTGAGCTACCTAACCACTAAGCTTGCCTGAGAAGGACTAAATGCACAAACACACTACTTTTAAATATCCCATGCAGAGAGACTCTCACTGCCGCCTGTTTTATTTTATTCTGAAAATGCTGGCATGCAGCCTCGTTCTGTGAACGACAAACGAGGTGCAGAATTCCTTCTGTGTCACTAGTAATGAGGAAATACAGTGAGTGCAGGACGGAGCAGTGAGTGACAACAACTCCGCCCACATTTAAGGGTACTGTTTTCAGTGGAAACGCAAGGGTCTAGGTACCATGTCTGAAGGGTTACTTTTGGTCCCGAAGTTACCATACTGAAAGTATTTGGTGGAAACAGGAATAAGCAAAGTAACATCAGTGAAAGAACAACATTAAGTCCCCATTGGAAATACAACACAGTAATCCATTTAAAGGACATACATTAAGAGCCCACAACACTTAAAGTAAGAAGAGTGAATTACAGTCAGAATAAAGTGCGTCCAACAGTCAGGAGCAGTTACCTTGAATCTTCTAGCAACACATCAGTCTTAGACAGCTAGTATAATGGTCAGCTTGTTGGCTGATATCAGACAGCTTGTTACACTTTGACACCCACATATCTGCCTGAATCTAACGTCACTTTAAGTCCACACTGATGTGTTGGCATGCCAACATACTTGTTTTGCTGGGGTTTTAAAAGTGGAGCGAAGAAAGGTAAAACAAACTCCGATGTCGGGCGATTCTGAGAAGACATGTCGATTTAGAACAGCCTCAGTAGCAGCATCTGTCTGGTCTATGGACCTTTTTAAACTTGACAGCATTCAATGGATCCCTTTGTCTCTCCTGTTGGAAGGTTTTGCAGTGTATGTGAATGACATCAGCTGACAGGAAGTAAACATGGATCCAAGCTGTTGCCTAGTCGTAGCAATGCAGTTTGAGTAAGACTGTCTATTGTGCTCACCATTGTTGTTATTACTCCTCACTGCGTGCTTGACGACAGCTTGACAACGGCGTCAGTCAGTCAGTCTCAGCACTGGTTGAGAATAAGAAGGACCGTGAACTTTGTTGCTTTGTTGGAAAAGAGCCCAACTGAGCCACAGACTAATCCGCTGGTTAGTCTTTTAGTGAACCCACAGGCTGTCAAAAAATCTGGTACTACGTTATATCTGAGTATTTAGAAATTCTGAGACTATACATTTTAACACTCTCAAAAATTGTATTGCTCCTTTTTCTATTAAAGGGATACGTCACCTACAAAATGACCATTAGTGTGTTAGTAATTAGTATCATGCTGTGCTACCTTGAATCTAGTGGCAGCAGGGAAAAAAACAGCAATACTTTTTCTTAATCACAATTACCGTCATTTTCCATATACTCAGGTTAAATGTCAGGAAGGTAGCCTTAAGTACTTTTTCCTCCAATTTTGTCACAGTTTGGATGTTTGGCATATCCTTAATTTAAAGAAAAGTATCAGACTGTGCAGACTTTTGTGCACCCGTTGTGTTTGTATGTAGGATCACAGTAATCCGTCCTCCTCTTCATGCTGGCTGTGCAGTGTTAAATGGAAAAAATTGGGACAAACATTCAGTACTGTCAGCAAAAACAGGTATTTTCTTAAACATGTATGACTTCCCCTCCTTGTGTTTTTGCTGTACGTTGGAGGAATTTGTGAACACACACATCATATGCTCACATAGACTCTGGAAAGGGCACAGCTCTGTGACATTTGACCATTTGGAAATAGAAGGAGAAAAGGTGCGACAAGGCTAATGGTGATTAAGTACGGTCAAGCACCTTGACCTCACTGACTCCATTTCATTCACGTGCTAGCTCACAAAATCATGTTATAGACTGAAATGTAATGTTCTCTGAGACATGGAAAAAAACCTTTTTGTACATAGAGAACAAAAGCCCCTTTGTGTTTGTGTGTGAGTGAGTGTGGATTGGTGGGAGGATGTTTATTTCAGCAACTTACAGCAATTTGAGACGGTTAGTCTGTTGCTAAGGAAGCAGGCATTCAACCCTGACTGCTGTGTGTAATAGGCTAGTGTATCTCTGTCTAGCCTCATGCTCCGCTCTCCCTCCTGCCTTTTGTCTTCGAGTTTTCTATCCCCTTTGCCTGTTCCTCTCTGTCCGTATACGCTCCCCCTGTCCTTCCTCCCCTCATCTTTCCCCTCACTCTCCACCACCTGGCATCTCCCAGAGAGAGTGTGGTGGCCGCTGATGACTCAGGGGAATGTGTGTGTGTGTTGGAGGGAAGGTAATTCAGGGGAATCATGGCCATTCTCCCTCGTCCTCCCACATGATGGATTACCAGGCTGGGGAGAGACCTCACAAAGCCTGAATAACCACCTTACTGTGCCATGAGTCCATAAAATTTGCTTTTTAACAAGCTATTCAAGTAACAGAAAGATCTATACAAGCCTGTGCATGTATCTGAGTATCTGTCTACTGCTTGCCTTGGTGTTTCCTTATAATCCTCTGACTTATGTATGAACCTCTGAGTTACATACATGTGATACAAATAAGCCTGTCTTCAGCTCTAGTGCAGTGTTGGCATATTTTTTAAAAATACTTGTCAAATGTAATGATTTGTCTTTCATGCATGGACCTTTTCCTGGTCATATCACTGTGGTCAGCAGAAGCCTGGGTCACACAGAGGTCCTGAGCGCTGATTACCTCTGGGACCACCTGCACCCACAATCACTGTAACAGAGTCCTCTATCACTAGAGGCAAAGTAGAAAAACAGCTTGCTGCGGAGCTGAGTTTTTCTTTTCTCTCTCCACCAAGTAAGAACCGGAAACCATGTAAGTTTTAAAGTTGTAAAGTCCTCTAAAATGGTATCATTACTTCCTAATATAATGTATTAAATGTTGAGATGGGTTAATGAGGGTTCAGTCCAATGAATGACAGTTATGGAGAGAAAGGCAGTTTGATTATTGAGAAGCTCCTGATGAATAATTGGTTGAACTTATCACAGTAGTTGCATCCGCCAGAGCAGGATGAGTCATCACTGAAGATGCCACTGAAGTTCATCTCTCAAATATTTAAAATGCGCCTATTATGCTTTTCCTAATTTTCTGTCACATACGTATAATGGTACACTGTGGATTAAAGGTGTCCACAGTTTCTAATAATGAGGTAAACAAATGTAATCTCTCTAGTTAGAGTATCCAGACTGTTCTGAATACTCTGTTTCCAACATTTTGTCTACTTTTGCAACAAGATGACATCAGCTTGTGATGGATTTGATCATCCGCTCTAGGCACATCACTGCAAGTGTTTACATTGCTTAGCCTACACAAGGGGTGGCACTATGGTCCTAAAATAATATCACGATATTTCAGGGTATTTTTGCGGTAAAGATATTCTTGACAGTATGACAAATTTGTAAAAAAGAGAAGAAAAAAATTAATTTAAGAAAATAGAATTGCAATAAAATAAGTAATACAGTTTTACATGTTACAGTTTGCCTTCAAACATTCAGTGAATACTAAACAAAAATTATTTCTCATTTCATTAGTTAGTAAACAACAACAGTAACTCAAAGTGACATATAGATTCTCTATACAATATTAATAGAACAACAAAATAAAATATACCACAAATTACACATTTAAACAGCTCCCAAATACAAAAAAGGTCCCCTGTGATCCATATATATAAATCACCAGGTGATTTCCTTCTCTTTTAGCACAATCCTAAATGATTGAGTTGTTTTATTTCCACCTGGACCTTTATGCTCTGCCATTTCTCCTCTAATCATCACGCTGTAACCTCACATGTTTTTAGACCACTAAAAGCATGTAAACATGTATTTTGGGTTGCTAGTTGCACAAGTATGAATCTAAAAATGAGCATAATTAGTCCTCTTCAAGGCCCTCACATACTAAATACGTACATGGATGGGCAGACAGTGGCAAAACATGCACTTTGTTTAAACTAAATTCGGTGTTTGCAGCTGTGGACCTTTCCACATGTGTGCAGTCCCCACATTTACATTTGGGCTGTGAGGATGTCTATAAAGAGATGCCTAAATCTATGTTTCACAGGTGCATATCCATTTTTGACAGACTTTCAAATAAATTACAGAAATCAGACAATATTAAAATACCCACAACTAAATTTATTAGCAATCGAAACAGTACTTATAAACAAGTTTCAAAATTCAATTGTCATATTGCACAGACAAATCATTGAATATTAAAGACAGAATATGAGCAGTCATTTTAAATCTCGCACAACTCCATCCATAGCAACTAATCTTAGTGAGGTTTATTACCTTCATGATCTGATTTAGGATATTAGTCTGTTCCCAGCACTTCTCCAAGCCATGAGATCAGTGATTAAAGCTTTTTAATAAGGCTTCACTAAATACACTCACATTTTCAATTTAGAAATATACATGCATCAAAATGACTGGTCAGGAATTATGTTCACTTTTGAGATTAAATTACGAGGAAAGATTTAAACTGACAAAATCATAAGAGATTATCAGATCCTCACAAAGCCTCTTTCATCTTCCAGAGGAAATAAGTTATTTTACTTTTTTGAGCAACTTTTCTCCTTCCCCGACTCACTAAAAGGGGCCAGACATTACTGATTCAATTTATCACTGCCTTCAAGAGATGTTTTAGCAGTTTAAAAGCAAGTTGAAGGTTTACTGTGTCTTTAAATGGATCTTGGTGACATATTGTTGTCTAGACATATACATGAATGATTTAGCTCAGGGGAGAAAAGTTTTATATTGCACATAATTTCAGCGGTTGCATAGAAGCAAGATGAACAGTGCTCAAGGCGAAAAACTCAAACTTTTATGCTCATATACTGCAGCTTTGCACACACACAAACCCTCAAAAAATAAACTCGAACTTCTTAATTTATCTGGTCAACCAGAGCTTTGTCATTCAAGGACAACTTTAGTTATTATTTTCTTTTGATATTATAAAAAAAATAAATAAATTGAAGCTTTTGAAATGTGAAGGGAGAAAATCCAGCAGCAGTCAAAATCGAGATCAGCACATTTAAACTTAATTTAAGAGAGAAACTGCTTCATGTTGCCTTACAGTACTCCCATTTCCCTGAGCTATCAGTGCTATGTACTGTACACTCCTCTGAAAGATCTTAATTTGTGGTAAATGTGCGCTGGGGAGACGGAGGTCACAGGCTGTATTAGCTTGCTCAGTGGGATATTGCCATTTTTTCTCCACCATCCCTCTTTTTTATTTTTTTTCCCCCCCATCATATGTATGACCTTTAAAACGTTGCAGAATGGAGGGCAGCTTCTGTTGGGGTTTAATTATAAACTGACCCGAGGTCACATCATACCACTGAGGGCCCTTGCATATTATTCAAGGATTTAAGACCAATGACGCCCTGTTTCCGAGCTGCTGCCAGCGGATAGACGATGAAGCAAAGCAGCGCAGGGGAAAGAGGGTAATTTATCAAGAGTGCTTTAAATTAGGCCAATATAATAATAAATACGAAACTGCACTGTGCAGTATTTTGGTTTCAAACCTGTGCCCAGTATTGAAAATTATTGACGTTCTCGGCATGTGGCTCGAAAGGAGGTTCTACCACAAAGATGAACTAATTCACTCTAATCCTCTTATGATCAAACCAATTCTGATCCTCTAAATCCAAAACAAAGATATTAAATCAAATCCATTATAATCCACTGTAGCAAACTT
>JAPZEB010000004.1:21258951-21282047 GCA_029783705.1 Chaetodon striatus
CACAACATGAAAAGGAGGAGCTGGGGTGGAGGCAGGTTGCAAAGTGAATTGCAGAG
Organism: Chaetodon striatus; assembly: GCA_029783705.1. Taxonomy (NCBI): domain Eukaryota; kingdom Metazoa; phylum Chordata; class Actinopteri; order Chaetodontiformes; family Chaetodontidae; genus Chaetodon; species Chaetodon striatus. The sequence continues at coordinate 21,259,008 of JAPZEB010000004.1, forward strand.
GAAGCAGCAACAGTAGGCAGGCCAGAGCAGTTTAAATAGGGCCGTCTGAATGAGATTTGCCAATTGGTTGCATAGAAAGGAATCATGTAATCTATCAGCTGACTCCCTTCCATCAATCAGCTGCTCCATCAGTGGATTGGCTGTTTGAGATCAGCTGATGTAGCTGGGATGTGAGCTGAGCTTGACATCGTGTCCAGCCTGAACTAACGCTATGCTCAATTTGTTAATACCAATAGCAGTTCTTGATAACCAATTTGATACCACGGTCAAACATGAATAGAGAAAATAAATCCCATATACGTGAACATACACTGCTTTGAATTAAACTGAATTTAAATATTATTGATAATAGCTGATGATCTGCCCCAAACACAAAGTAATTTCACAGTCTCCAGTATATTAACACATTTCTCCTCTAATGTTGCTGTTGTTCAGCACTTGTACATGTAAAATGTGATGGTTAGTCTTCTCAGTGGACTATGTGTCCTGCCCTCCTCCACTGAGTCTGGACAGCTGGGTACAAAGTGGTAGTGACGAGTGAACATTTTTCAACTCTCAGTGACCAGAAAAAAATGCCAAACATACAGTGCTCAGTGCAGAATAGACACTCAGCACCTCATCACACTGCTGGCATCTGTAGCACAGTGTAAATATGTGACACTCCCATTTGCAAAGAAACAGAAAAAATATGCAGGTCTTGGGAAAAATTGCTTTTCTTCTCGACAGGTTGAGGCAGAGCTGTCGGTGCAGCTGTCCTTTTTGCTTTTTTTTTTTTTTATACATGTTGTTGTTATTGTTGTGGATGTTTTGGTCGTTGTTGTCGATCTACCATGTTGATAGGCAGTCTTCTTCCTTTTGAACTTAGTGGCAGACTTAATCACTCATAGGTGTATATGCTGCCCCATAAAGTCCAGAAGAACTGCATCCCCAGTACTTGGGTTACTGGAGAAAAACGAGTACGTTTTCAGAATTTTGGCGTTGACCTGGTTCTTGTGGCATTCCTAGAAACTACAACTGCCATTGGACCAATTAGAACCTGGTTGTAATGTTATGTATCTTATGTATGTTTGCTTATTACTTGTTTTGATGTCTTTGTTAATGCTCAGCATCATTAAAAAGTAGGGTCTCCCTCAATTGATTTCTTGAATAAAGCTTTGAATGAATGAATATTGGAGATACCAATATTTCTTAAGATACTTAAAAGTGAGGCTGAAGTTTTGGGAAATGTGTATAAAATGGCATCTCAACTTTTTCCATTTTCCAGAACATCGAGTCTCAGATTTTAATCTGTCACTCATCCTGTACCCTAAATGAAGACTTGGAACAAGCTGATACAGAATATACACGTTATGTAAAGGTGTGTGATATGGACAGAATCATCTGTGATGATTAATGTAGTTTTATATATCAATGTGCTGGGGTACGGGGAGCACTTCAGTGCAGAGTTTCCATGTTCTCCCTGTGTCAGTGTGGGTTTTATTTGAGTTTTCCACCTTCCTCCCACAGTCCAAAGACATGCAGGATAGGTTAACTGGTGACTCTAAATTGCCCGTAGGTGTGAATGGTTGTGACTGCGCTGTGGTAGTCTGGCAACCTGTCCAGGGTGTACCCCACCCCTCGTCCAATGTCAGTTGGAATAGGCTCCAGCCCCCCTGTGACCCTGAATAGGATAAGTGGTTACAGAAATGAATGAATGTTACGGTGTAATGAATCTTATAAACAATTAATTGAGAAATTGGTAATGAATTAAATAACCCTATTGGTATGTCTGTCTTTGGCTACCAAATTAAATATCTGACATGTCAACGTACTTCATCAAATAATATAAAAATCCATTATAGCTACACAGCAGTACTCAATAATTAATTTGCCCATAATGGCCTCATACACTCACACGTTAGACACTTGACATATTTTTAATCAGCAAGTCTATCTATCTATCAGACACTGTGGAATATTATGAATGTTCCTTAAAGCTACAAGACTTAACAAGAGAATGGAAGAAAATGCTATATGAAGAGGGTTCAAGGTTAAGGATAAATAAATAATATGTGAAAAAGAATGTCGTCAGTGTAATACTGTGGCTCACTCCTATCATGGCTAACAGGCTAGTTACTGCTTTTGAGTAGACACCAGAAGAAAATGTTGGCATGTTACGTTTCTGCAACTCACCAATAAATTACATTTGGACATTTGGTACGTATCATATCAATGTTTCTAAAGTGACACAATGTATAAGCTTTGTCATTGGGAGGTGAAGGTAATGATGGATGGCCGTTCACCTAGGCGAGATGCCTGCCACGCTGCAGACCACTATTCAAGACCAACAAACAAAACTGGTTGTCTTTTAGCGAGTCATTGCTGTGTTTCCATCGGCTTTTTAGGCTCCGAACGTGAGTGGTTTGTAGCGACCCGTCGGCAGATATAGTGCCAAGAAAAGCTGTTTTCTACCAAGACATCACTGCTTTTCCAGCCAGGATTGTGCCTCCATAACTGGGTATTTTAAGCAACAACATGATCTTTTCCTTACAATAACCAGTGGCTTTTGTGCCTAAACCCAACCACACGACAACCACAGTGCTGTTGAAACGTGAAATCTCAGTGTATCAACTAATTATGGGGAGTGACCGAAAGAATGAGATCACAGATAGCCTTAGAGATAGGGTAAGGAGCTTGGACATCCAGAGGGAGCTCAGAGAAGAGCCGCTGCTCCTTTGCGTCGAAAGGGGTCAGTTGAGGTTGTTCGGACATCTGATCAGGATGCCTCCTGGGCACCTCCTGTTAGAGGTGTTCCAGGCATGTCCCGCTGGTAGGAGGCCCTGGGGCAGACCCAGAACACGCTGGAGGGATTACATCTCATCTGGCCTGGGAACACCTTGGGGTCCCTCAGGAGGAGAGGGACGTCTGGGGTGCTTTGCTTGGCCCGCTGCCCCTACAACTTGGCCCCAGATAAGCGGGTATAAATGGATAGATGAATAGATGGAACTAATAATAATGACCTGCAAAAGTAGCGTATCCGTGCTTTGCAGAAACGTACAATGTCAACATTTTTTAAGTAAGAATGTGTGTTGAGTTGCTTTGACTTGCATAAATGGAACTCTTATACTTGGGATCAAATCCATTTAATCTTTTCTACTAGTTTGTGTGAATTAGGGCTGCAAAGTAAGTCATATTGTATGCTGAGATTTTAATTTCCAGCGTTATTTCAGCTTTGCTCTTGAGAATACTGGCCTTCCCAGTGAACCTTTTGAATCATTATAACCTTTAATTAGGAATAAAACCATTACATTTGTTGTGTATGTCATCGTATCATATAAAGGGCAGAACTTTTGTATTTATCTCACTCCTTTTGTACATAATATTTTTTAAAATAAGGAACACACAGAAGGGTACAGTATGTTCTCTTCCGACATTTTTTAATCAGCTCTGAACCCTCGACACAACAGCCCAGAAATAAAAAAGAACTGTGCTGCAGTTTCACTTTTATTTCCATACGGACATCTCTGTCCAGATCCCTGCAATAAAACAAAAGTTACTGTACAGTTCATATTGGGAGTGCTGTCCTGTACTTATTTACTCACAACAAATTACTTGCTTCATTGTTTCGGCGCAGCAGAGTAGCGAATCATCACCGGCTGTTGTGTCGAAGTTGCCCTGATCTGCGTCTATCGACTGCACAGAGGCGGAATAGTAATTGAATTGCCCGTCGTGGGCCGGCCTTTCGCTTTATTCGGGAGCTCCTCTATGTCCGGACTGCCAGAAAGTCATTACAGCAAATTAGTTATTCTGGCCCCACGCCAGCTCTGTCACGCTCTTTCCTCCTCACTCTTTGTGTTCTGTGCCAAGCTCTCATAAAGCAGGAAACACGCCGCTGCTGCGAGTGTGATTGAAGACTGTAAGGTTATGAATTAGATATACATAGCCTGGTGTGTGTTTGTGTTTGTGTGTGTGCATGGTTGACTGCAGTATCTAATCAAGCTTTGATGAGCCTCCTGTTTCCCAGGTGGTGGGGGAATGAAGGGATCATCATCTTTTATTAAGAACGCATGGTCGAGTGCATTTAGTCACAAATGTTCATACAGGCTCTAATGAACACAGTAGCTCCCTTTCTCATTTTCTCTCGCCGTGTGTTTTTCTTCTACCAGTTGACCGTTTCCTTATTACTGCTGCCATCCTGTCAAGCTTCTGTTCTTCCACAGCACTTATGCTGTTTACAGAGATAACTGTTGCAGATATACCAATCAAAGTTAGCAGCATATTTTAACCAATGCAAGTATAAACTCTTGATTTCAGACAAAAGTAGACAGAAGCAGCTTCTTATTTTTAGCCAGTGACCATCGATTTTACCATCTGAAATGACAACTGTTGCTAGCATATTTGACCACCTATAGCTAGCTACAAGGCTGCCAATTATCACTTTTGGCATGAGACACTCCCGGACAGGCTCTGTCACTTCATTTATTATTTGTAATTACTAATCCCTGACAAGGAGACAGTATCGGTCAGGACTTATAGAGGACCTATTATGCTTATTTTCAGGGTTGTACTTACTTTGAGGTTCTATTAGAACATAATTACATGCTTTAATGATCTAAAATCACTTTATTTTTCTCGTACTGTCCGTGCTGGGAACACCTGTATTCACCCTCTGTCTGAAATGCTCTGTTTAGCGTATGTGTCTTCAAGCCCCCCTTCTGATAAAGCGCCGTCTCCTCTGATTGGTCAGTGTTTCTGGGTCTTTCACATCTGAGCCCTCGGTGTCCCTGCACCTTGATTGCAACCAGGGGACTGACTGAGTGTGGTGGCACTTTGTACCATGAAAAATCACCAGTTAAGGCTTCTAAATCAAAATCTTCACAACTTGACATGTTCCAGCAGGAACCTCATCCCAAATTTGGAAAAAAAAAAAAAAAAAAAATCAGCTGCGTGCAGGACGCTGAAGTAGAGCTTTGATTCTCTACCAAAAGCCTGATTGTGCCAGATCAACTCGCTGGGTTTGGACCGGGCCAGACTGTAATGTTTTAATATTCTCCACGGCTTGAATCGCGTCAAGATCTTGCGGAAATAACAGGAGTGCATTGGAGTACATCAAGAGGTAAAGAGAGAGAAATGGGGGGGATTGCACTGCAGAGGCCATAAAAAAGTGATAATGGACACCTCGAAAGGCATTGTCCAGCTGACAGCATGGTCACTTACCAAAGAAATGAAACATAAGTATATTCATTCATATTTTTTTCTACTTTTTGCAGAAAATCTGAGGTTTTTGACAAGCCATAACTCTTTTGTTTACCTAATGCCTGGAACAATCATCGCTGCCCTGTAAGGTTCTTATGCTATGGAAATGTTATTCCACGATGAATCTTAGACACGACTTAGCAACGGGAGATATTTTAGTCCGCCCAACTATTAGCCAGACAGCTAACCTTATGCTAGTGAGTTTAAAAGTCAGTAACATTGCACACAGTTGATAAACAGTTAATATAACTTGACAATATGTTTAACAATAAGACAGGCTAGCTAGTCAACCATGTCACTGTCCCCAAATCAGTATCAACATTTTGCTGTGGCTAGCTAAGTTTAATTGCGAAGTTGTGATTGGACAGTTTCTGTTTGAGGGAGGTCAGCTCCTTTTTCTCCTGACACATAAACTCATACACACACACACACACACAGGAAGCCATGCACCCACACTTGCACGCATTCAACTCAATCTCCATTAAGTGAGATAAGGTGAAATCTCTCCTGTGGTCTCTCTTTCCCCGCACTGACTGACCAGCCAAATGATAGAATGAGAGGCCCCGCCTCCATCTATCTGCAGGAGACTGATAAATCCTGACTCACACATACACACACACACACACACACACACACACGTTCACGGATAGTCAAAATTTGTGCACGCACATACACACATTACGTTCAACAACACACACATTGACTCACTGTCTGGTGACAATCATTCAGGCAGAGCACTGGCTGGGCCTTAATCCATCTCCATGGCAACTGTCCAGGTATGTTGTGCATGTGTGTGTATGTGTGTGCATGTGTGTGTGTGTACGTTGACCAGGAGAAAGTTATATGTTCATCACACACACTCACGGAGGGAGCAGCGATGGATTTATCTGGTGATACTCAGATATGGCTGATAGGGTTAATTGGTTTTCAGAGGGCATGTAGAGAGAGAGAGGGAGACTGACACTGACCAGATTACTGCAGACACACCAGGGAAACACTGCCAGAGACAGAAAGAGCAAGAAGCATGAGAGGAGCAGAGAGAAAATAAACGTAAGTGATGACATGAGAGCAGGAAGTGCAGAGAGGTGGAGGAAGATTTACCTTTTACTGTGTGAGTCAAGGAGAAGTCATAAAGTGGATGGAAGACATAAGGATGAAAGATGTGAGGAACGCTTAAGGTCAATTAAATTGGATACAGCGATTGTTTATTTCCTTAATTCCTCTCTTTGTTTTTGTGTTGCTCAAGGCCTTTTAAACTAATTTCCCCACCTTTTAATTTGACACCAGACTTAAACTCTGTATTGATTTGACTTTGGATGAAAAGGGTTTGAATTAGAGCCAGTTTGACACAGTAGTTGTGATCAAAGTAGTGGATGTTCCTGACCTTTTGATTATATCACATGATCCTTTTTAGACCAGATTGTGTGAATGTAAATAAGGCTTGTTTTGTCAACTGCTTAATCACTCCACCTTCATTTCCTGTAATCGATCTGCTGTCAGTTCACTGATAGAGTCATACAATGCTCATGAATATGTAAAAAAAACTGCAGTTTGAAACTTGTGTTTGAGGTAGGAAGTAAGAAACTAATTACATAGTTTTCCCTCAAGCCAGAAACCACATGCAGAGCAGGCTAGAGGTCTGAGGGGGTTGCAGCGGTTTTAAAATGCGACATTGATTCTTGTGAATAATATGAATTAATTAATGCCAGCCTTACACCAAACGACTTTCCAAGTGATTTACCGTCGCAGACAAATTTTCAATGTCTGAGAAATCATAAGATTCTTGCCAGAGTTGGTGACCATTTGGTGTCAGGTGGTCATAAAACTCAGTCCGAGCAGTCTTGGGTCAGTCTATTTTTTGTCGTGATGTTCCAAATAAATTAAGCATGTTTAATTTACACAAGTTTGTAGTCTTGGCTCATGCAGTGAGCAATGGTCGATGTTTGATTCAGCATGTATATGATCCACCAACTGGGCCTTATTTTAGTGAGAAATCCTAATTTTTTAAATGGTTTGCCTCTCATTCCCACAGTCTCCTCCCACTAAAATCTTGCGACTAACCAGCGGAGGCTGATAGCGAGTTAAGGCGACAAAATCAAATTGTAAAGATTTTACGTAGATTATATTGATGCCAAATTAAAAAGAACACTTTTGACACATGACACCGTTTATCTTGTGTTTCTAGTGTTATGCGTTTGCAGACACATAAGGAATTGTTAATATTTTACATTTCTTAAAGGGGGTTTGACGTGATAGTTTCCACTAGAAGAAGGATGGAAAATAATCTCTGCAAATACTGTGGTGACCCTGCAAGATCCCCAGGCTTTGCAACATGTTCTAGCCTGTGACTAAAAATTCACATTCATTCACAGTCTTCAGATGTGAGAGGGTGTCAGACTTCAGTCCTTTAAGTCTGTTCTTACAGTCTTATAGTGTATAGCAGGCATAAGTTAACTTTTTTGCCATCACAGCAAACGTTAGCAGGACAGACAGGATTATGGATTGTGCCTCCTTTTAGCGGCTCTGTCACCATATTGCTGCGCCATCTTGCTTTTACACCCCTCTTCTCGTTAACAGAAAATACATTTTCCAGATGAGTTCATTCAATAAATCAGTCTACATCCTCTTATTGTTATTATTTTACTTACTCATATATAACTTCTCATCCTTCAGGATGCAGATTTAAAAAGAAAAACAGCGGTGCACAAAGATGCACCACTTCAATCAGTCATCTGCTCGTTTATTGAGGTGACAAAGGTTTTTGTCTTTGGAAGCTTCAGTGTCACAAACTGCACTTAAACTTTATTTCAACTTTTAAATAAAATCACTTACGATGGCAGTGGGGATTCCTACGAGGGTAAGCAACAAGGGGAGGTCAACGAGAGCAGTATAAATGACTGTTTGAATGCTGAGTAAGAGTGGAAACAGCTCCAGTGGTAGCTGTTAAACACCCGCGCTAAAGTGGTTTTAGTGTGGGTGGGTTCGAGGACCAATGTTACCTTCAACCGAGCCCCCATGCTCTTTAAACGCAGCCAAAAAACAAGAATTGTCCACCTAATTTGTTCATTTAAAACAATACTCTTTTAAAGAGATGAATAAAAATGACACAGCATGTCATATGTAGCACTTTTTCTAAATCATGTCACTCTAAGTTGGTAAAAACTTTCTATTCTGTTTCCCTGCTTCATTTAAATAGCAGTAAAAATGTTGGGAGGTGATGTTTCAGATTGATGCCTCTATTTCTGTAAGCGTAAGACAGCAACAGGTTTTCTAGACACTATAACCAGAATTTACACGTCTTCGCTTTGCTGTGAAATCTCTGAAAGCAGACGCAGCTTCCATCACATTCGACAGGTGTGTGTGTGCAAAGGGATTTTTAACACTCAGGAAGCCCTTTTTGAAAAAAGTTTCAAGAGCACATTGAGCCTTCGAGACAGCTGAGAGATCTGTGTCATGAATATTTCAGAAGAAGTCTGAAAATCTGACAGCCGTTGTTTTCATCTACAGTGAGTTTCATCTTCGGGCTCTTTGAGATGGTTAATTGTCGATTTCACTGAAGTTGATAACCAGCTCCAGATGGTCCGAACCTCATCACTACAACTTTTGGAAGCAGCGGTGTCCTGCCTCGCACACACTGTTGAACACATTACAGGGAGCTGCCAACAACCACAACAGGCAGCATTACAGCCACAGTTTCCTGCTGTCAGTCACTGAGCCGCTGCAGTGGAGCAACTGGACACCTTGATGGCAGATGATGAGTGTTTTCCATTCAATTACCCGACCCATATTTTCTCAGGCTGCCAGTGATTCACCCCAGCGGTTTTCCAGTCAAAAATCTGCTTTCCCAGCTGCTGCCTGCACTTAATCCCAGTTATCAACTAAAAGGTGACGCTTGTTGCTAGAGCTGCAGCTTCCCTCAGGTCTACAGAGTATTTTTGTACCGCAGCACATTGTTTTAGCATGGAAACTGTTTTGGTTCAGTCTCAAAGCTCTAATTAGCATTATTCTTCCGCCAAAGCAGGCAGCTGTTTACAGTGAAAAAATTTTGATAAGCCCACTGTGCACTTTGTGTCCAGCACCAAACACAAAGCAGATATAATTAACGACTAGCTGCTGAAATAGCAGAGTATGTAACAGCTAAAGAGCCAGATATTTCTCTCAGGAGTTGGTAGAGACCAAACTTGAGCTTAAAGGAGGTGGATATTTGACCTAGATTCTTCTAGGGGCTTGAAGCATGATTCAGAGTGGATGTAACTGCTGATTGTGTCAATAGGCAACTCTTTCACCATATCGATACAAATATACTTTATTTTGAGTCAGGTCTGTGTTTACAGCTTGTTGCACTGCCCCCAAGTGGCCAAATAAAAATCAATTACTGCATGTTTAAGGACACAGGTGAGAAATTCATGCAGAGAAGTTAGTGAGAGCGGGACGGATGTGCTGTGGGCTGCTGTTATACTTCAGTCCAAAAAGATCAAACTTGGGTGTTCTGGTTTTTGATCAGATGTGTACAGACCTAAAGATTAAAGTAGATCGACAAGTCGATGTGAAGCAGTTGAACATGCTCTAAAATTGGCAGTTTAGTTAGTGGTCTTTATGATACTCAGAGCGTATCTATGATTCAGAAGTTGTCTGCACTGGGCTCTCAAAATGGAGGTGGCTGAGCCAGCTAGCAGCTAACTGTGCTAGCATTGCCACAACTGCTAACACTGCTAACACAGCACTGCTGTGCTGACAGAGCTAATGGTGTTAACTGCAGAGGAGCCAGAGGGTGGGCGCTATGCTTCTGCGGTAACTGTCGTATGAGCGCAGTGTTTTGTTAAGCTAACACGTGACTTACATACACTAACACGCATTTGATGCCAGACTGTCTACCACAACGTAGAAAAGAGGTAGCCTGACTTTATTTTCTGCTCAGGTCACCATGACACCACTGTATCTTTACAGAGCAAACAGGGCTTTGCTGCTGTATTAATGCTCTGAATGTCGTCTGGAACTCTTTTAAATGTTTTGATTACATCTAGTTTTTCTCGTCTATGGAGGCTGAATGCACTTATTGTAAGTCACTCTGGATAAAAGCATCTGCCAAAACAGTGTAATTTAATTTAATGTGAAATATCAGCCCATAATGATTTCTATTATATACAAATGCCAGTTTCTGCACAATGCACTAATAAAAGCCTGTAGTTTGGAGCCTATTGTCTGAATTGAAACAGTCCTGGCCAACATTTAATTTAAAGCGCTTTCCTGTAGTGCTCGGCGGCTTGCAAAACAAACTGTCATTGTGACAGGTACCTGTTTGGTTTAAGGATTAATTGTGTGACAAATGAGAGGAAGTTGCAGAAGCAAAGTAAAGGCTCTAAACACACTGAATTAGGGGGTTGAGGTGATGAATATTTTTCATGCTTTCTCCACATGTCTGTGAGCTCGCAGACACCATCTTTGTGACACACACACACTTGTCTCACTTGTCAGTAAACTCATTTGCACGAGTCTGAGACCACATGCTCACATGCATATGCACACTGCATGATGGCCCGGCCCGATCAAAACCTAACGGAGCAGAAATGTCCTTGAAAGTTAAAAGATGCCTGTGAAATTGCAAATGTGGAGCCAAAAATCGCCGCCTGCTAAATTGGGAGTACCCTTTCCGCGTTTCACCCTGTCTACGTGTAATTTGTTGATTTGTCAAATATTCACACATGAACGGTTCCACCGTCCCCTGTGGGCCACTGTAGGCAAATCGTGCAGTTCTTCACAGTGCATTCTGGGTGAGAAAAAGTGGAGACAGGTTTTGGTCAGGAAACAACAGCCTAAAGCAGGAGCAAAAAAAAACAAAAAAAAACTGAAAAATGCAGCCGGCAGCAGGGGAAAATGCAGAGTCCACAGAAAACACTGCGTCAACAAAATAAAACAACCAATTTTGAAAAAAAAAACTCAACAATGGAGTGGTGGGAGACACAGAGGAAGACTGCACCATCCTCCTCTACATGGCCTCTTGCCAGTTCATATAGTGAGAGAGAAAGTGTTGCATTTTATATATTTAAATTTGAAATACACCCCCTTACAAATTGAGTGTATATTAAAGTATATATCACCCAACAAATGAACACAATGCAGCTAAAAATAAGTACACCCACCCCCACGGTACAAGCCTGTAAAACACTGTATCCATCAATCCTTTCCCCTCTCTATACTTAAATGGCCTGTCCAATATAATGGCTGTCAGTTTACCTCACATCCTGCAAGTGATATGAACTCGCTCGTGGCAGGAAGTGATTAGGGAAGATGTAGAGCGCCATAAAGATGAGATGCTGGGAGGTGCAGACACAGACATCTTATTAAAATAATATACAATGACCGCAATAATGCTTAATGAGGTTAGGAGCACAAAAAGAGGGCTTGGTTTTGTAAAGATATATCTGCAGGGAGCTACAGTGGAGAATCTATTTCTTTTCTATCTCCTGACTCTTTGTTTCTGTCTGTTATTTTGCCTCTTATTCTCTCCCCCAAACACACATATTTTCAAGCAAATTAGAATCTGTGTCTATTGATTGTAGCTCGCAGCACAAAGAGAACTCTCAATCCACTTTTTAGATGAAACTTTGTGCAGAAACATGAAGTTGTTACAAGTTAGTTATAGGAGGTGAGAAAACTGACATTCAAATGACAACAAAAGGATCTTGTAACTTTTATTTTTCACAGTAAACCTCTGTAAAAGAAGTGCCGGCTTCTGAAGATGTGTTTGATGTCAAACTCATAATGTCATTTGGAAAACAGAGTGCTGCTGCAAACAATGCATGTTAAACATTTGTACTCTATGTATTATGTATTGAAAACAAAAGAATTATAAAACCTGTGATAACCAGGGTGTTGTTATTTTGTTGTAAACAAGCAGGAAGTGGTAAAGGGGTCCTCAAAGTTTAAGTTTACCGCATGGTTTCCTAAATTTATCTGATTTGAAATACCCAGCAGTGTCGACCTCAGGATGCAGATTCACTTGAAAAGAGTGAAAATGTTTTAAACCTTTTCACTCTTTAAGCTTGTTATTTTAAATGTATCTCTGTTACCAAATATCAGAGGCCCTGTCTACACATATACAGCTTTTTAATAAAAAATGGATTCCTGCTTTGTTTTAAGAAAGAATCCGTCCACCTAAAGTTTGTTTCACAAAAATACGACTCCAAACTCCCTCACCATTGCAGTCTCCCCTCATCACAGAGGTAGTTAAGTGTACATGTTACCTTTTACATCATCATTAATGCAGAGTTTCCTTTTGATATAAGGACAGAGGAGCTCACTCGAAGATATGAGTGATGCTCTGTTCAAGCAAAATCAACAACAATCACTCTTGAAATGGTCCCGACGTGTGCTGGTTTGACCTGGCCTGATCCAAAACCGCTGTTTCTGGTGGACGTCATTAAACTACGGATGCTGAGGTGGAGCAGATAACATTTTGCGCAGCAGATGGCTCTGTTTGTCTGTGAGGGGTTGCAGCAATACTAAGTTTAAGTGAAAAGTGGTCATTAGACCAAGCAGTGCTAATACAACATAAACAAAATGGTGAGATTATGCACTGTTGTTTTTATTGTGTCTGGCGCATGCTCATTGCACAAAGCGACAATGGCCGTGTGCAAGTTGAGAGGATGATGTCATCATTTCCCAAACGCTCCATGGATACAAAGTAACCAAATTTTGAAAAATCTGCTCCTTAGAAGGGTGTTTAAAAAAAAAAATCTGTGTTTTGGCAATCTGAAGCTCTGTTTGTTTATATTATCTGTTTACAAAAATATCTGCTTGCATTCAGATGGTGCCCAAATGTCCATATTTATATCACTTTTTAACACTTTTATAGCAAACTGAACAAATGAAACAAGACTGGATAGAGTGCAGACATTTAGTCATAAAAAATCAGAAATATTTGAGAGATAATACACAATAATATTTTCTTATTAAAATATGCCTCAGTTTAATCCACTGTTTACTTTACTTTTCAACCAAAACTCACCTGTTTATTTGCAAAACATATTTTATCCCAGTCCACAAGAACTACTGCATGTTGAATCACTGATGAACAATGCATGTTTTTAAGGATTAATTTCACGTTTTCATTCTGAAATATCAGCTGCTGATCTTCTGGGCTGACATCAGTCATACTTTGCTCGCCTAACCTCATATGATGTTGTTCCAACCTACTAAACAGACTGTTGTTCAAAAACAGACAGAAGACCACTTCAGCTGATATTTGGAGCCGCAGTGGATTTGTGACAATAGATTTTTTTGTTACCTGCACAGGGGGATTATGCTCTCAAATCTCAGGTATTAGTGGGTTTACCAGGGGGATTACGCATTGTACTTGATTCACGGTCGGTCCGAACAGATAATGCACCAGTATGAAAGCAAGTGTACGTCAAAAAAAAAAAAAAAGCAGTATTCTGAACAGGAGTGAGGACAGGCAGCAGATGCATTAATCATCTCGGAGATTCTCCGTGCTGTCGAAAGTGGGTGGTTTTCCCAAATGGCCAAAGAATACATGACTGCAGAATATGTGTAACAGTGGTTCATTGTTCTGCTACATACTGTAGATACTAAGACATTCATTAAAGTGGGCTCCTTTTTCTATATGAGGCATGAAGTTTCGCACTGGGACCCAGCCACATCTACATAAACACGTAATCTTGTCATGTGGGGGCCCCTCATGTCTTAGAGGGTTCTGCATAAGGACTTAACAGAACTACACGAGGCAGATTTGCATGAAAATCTACATTACAGTCATGATAACTTCAAAAGCTCATTTTTCAGTGTAAATACAATAGAGTTCATTGCAGCTCACTATTGTTTCTGTAACTTATCAGCAAATGTACGTTACACGTATTACGATGAATGAATAAAGTTGTTGGTTTTTTTTTTTCATGAATATTTTTTCAGCAGATTTTTACATAGCAATCACATACGCAAACAAACACACACTTTTAACAAGGACAGTAACCTGAGTGGACTTGTTGAAAAAGCTAAAATAAAAACCCAGGTTAGTAATGATTGAATACAGCTTCTTTACTATTACACCCAGCCCCAATTTCCTACAAGACACCATAAAATCATATTATCCACCAAACAATAAGACTAAAAGCCCTAAAAATAAAGTCATCACTTGTGACCCACCAGAGGTGTGTGCCAGTGCATGTATCTGCCATTTATCTGAGACTCTGCCCTATGCCTGCATTTTCATCTTTTCCTTTAATTTTGCTGTGTTCAGGATGTTTCTGGGCACAGCACGCAGGTGAGGTTGGGACTTCTTAAAAAGTTAGAGACCTGGTGCCAGATCGTCAGCGGCACACATCCAAAGATCCATAGAGGAAGCTGCGAAAACCGTTGGCACAGTGCGGAAGAAACAAATGTAGCAAGGCAAAACGCCAGTTAGACTAAGGTGGCGGATCTGTTAACAGAAACCAACAACTCCTGCATGGTATACCTTTAAATAACTTTGTTTTTTTTCTCCCTGTAAATGGAACAATTCTTATCTTTACATGTGACACATGGTTCGACAAATGAATACTTTCATTACCAATTAATCTGCCATTTATTTCCTTGTTTAATTGATAGATAATTGATAAAAACACAAGGGTTTCAAGATCGATTGATTATAAAACTGTTCAAATTATGCTCAGAGCAGCTAATCAACAAATACCCAGTCGTATCCAGGGGTTGTTCCAGCACAGAGAAATCAAGACAAGTTAAGAGGAACCTGTACCTGTTCAAAAATAAGGACAAATGCAAAACTTCATGTATTACAACAAGGATGCTGGTTTATGGAATAACTGTAATGATGAGATTAAGACTTTATCCAAACTAAAATACTCTTCGGCACCAGTGATTTTCTATTGGTTATTTCTTGTTTGTGGACTGTTTGATGGTTTTGGTGCATCTGTTCCAATTATTCTATTCTTGCTCTGTCAAAAAGGGTTGATGTGTTTAAGCTGACCGAGATGAATATCATGGACACTGATGGCTGTTAATTGGAGTTTTATTGTCTGTGATTCAAATATAAAAAATCAGAGGCAGTAGGACCAGAAAAGTTTTGAACTTCTTCTTACCCCCCCTGAACATGAACAATATTATTTGAGTTGCTAATTTGTTGCTTAAATGTTGCTGAGGATCCTGTTTGTTTTTGTTTTTATTGCTTTTAAGTTTTATTTTATACTATTCTAAAATGTTCAGTTAATTGTAATATTTCAAAATGCTCAATTAATTTGTGACATTGATTTATATAAATTAAATACACTTGACATAAAACTGACACAAGACAGGTAAAATGAAACAAATCCTCACATTTAAGGACTGGAACTTTGCTTTTTCTTTGCCTTTTAAGTGTCTTAAGTGATCCATTTATCATCCTGATATGCGGTTATTCATTTTTGGCTGATGCTACAATGAATATAAAAATTGTACCTGCACTTGCTGAGGAACTTGAGGCCATTTGTACTTAAATAAATGGACTAGTCGTACAGTAAAGTGAATAAAAGCGTTTCCTGAGGGGATCTAGTCTTGATGATTCAGTCTGTTAATGCATGTACCAGGTACTGACATTACAAAGGGTTTGAATTCCTAACTCACTCCCGGACAGCTCGTCTCTGTCTCTCTATCCACTTCCTGAGCTTCCTCGCTGTACTTGTCATGAAAAGTGGAATAAATTCAGAGAGTATTGGAGGAGGATGGGCTGTCAGCGTGCGTCAGAGAAGTGTCTGCCAAAGAGTGTCAGGTTGCACAGTGTCTTCACTTCTTGCTCACTGACCTCCCTGCCCTCTTTCTGCAGAAAGAGATATACTGTGGAATACCTTGTACATTACTGAATTTATAGCTGTCATATATATATTAACCCGACTATCTTACACCGCTGTGCAGCTTGGCAAGAATGCATTTATCTTAGCCAAAGTGTTGAACCTGGGCCATGCAGAGACTGAAAAACAGATGCGTTTCACTGCAGCAGCCAGCTCTCTAGGGTTCAATACAAACACACTGCCTGTAGAGATAAATACAGACCAGCGCTGCAGAAACTAAATACTGATGTTTAATGATGCTCTGAAACTGGAGAGTCATCTTGGGTGGCGATGGTGGATTTAGCTGTTAAAGGAAAATTCTGGTATTTTTCAACCTGGGTTCTTTTATAATAGTTACCATTGTGACCACGGGGCCAAGCTCACTTTGGACTTTGTTCTAGAGATTTTGGAAACATGGACCAGCAAATGGCCAGTAGCACAGTGTAAAGTCTTTAAGACAGGTTGAAATTAAATAAAACGCTCAAATGTTTGAGTCCAAACATAAGTAAACACACAGTTAGCCCCCTGGATTAGCTTTTTGCTAATTGCACAGGGAACTACAATGGGGCGGCCACCTAACCAAGCTCGCTGTGTCATTAGCGAGCCATCAATCTGCCTTTTCACCTGCAGTAATAACAACCATTTTCTACTTATCATTTCATTATAGCAATTCCACCCCTACAGAGGTAAACAGGTATTTCAAAAAATGGTTGAAAAACACCAGAATTTCTTCTTTAAGGTGTTAAACTTGAGCCAGACAGAGTCTCAGAAGAAGCGTTTAACTGTTTCAGGCAGCTGAACTTTTCTTGAGGTGAAAAAAACACATCAGTTCATATTGGATTAATATGGAAAAACACATTTGCTGTGAGCCTGACCTAATTTTGCTTGGTCTGACTCATATTCTCTTTGTTTATAGTAGCAGTGCCTGTAGCAGTTAAGCATCCAGTTGTTGTTCCCATACAGTATCGTGATAAATAGCACGTTTTATGTACAGTATATTTGGCAGTATTAATTCTCAATTTCTCATCTATTCCCCCCTCAATGCTCTCTCTAACCCTTGTATTAGTCTACATTTAACTTAACAAAGTGACAGGTTATCCCAATTTAAAGGCTCATGTCGTATGTCATATAAACAGGGTTACAATATCTGAACAAGTCATTGATGTCGCACATCCTGATTTTTGTTTCCGATACGTTCAAACAGATGAGATGTGCTGATGAGGCTACATTACCTGTCCTCCTCATCCACATTGTAAACAATGACATAATGATCTTTTCAATTGTGTTCTCTTGCAGTTGGGTGAGGACACCTTCAACCGTGCCAAGTTGTTGAACGTTGGCTACACGGAGGCTCTGAAGGACGCAGAGTACGACTGCTTCATCTTTAGCGACGTGGACCTGATCCCGATGGATGACCGCAACCTTTACCACTGCTACGATCAGCCAAGGCACTTCGCCATCGCCATGGATAAGTTTGGCTTCAGGTGAGGGCATAGCTTTCAACTTGATGTGTGATTTTAGCGCTGACAAAGGAGCGTGGTTTCCAACTTGTTAGCTCAACTTTCTATTGCAGTTACCTTGATAAGTCTCGATATGCCAGAATCCAGTTCGTAGTTTTTGTTGCAGGTGAATTTTGCTCTTACTTGTCTACTTAAATCATAACTCTATATCGCTTTACACTCTCAAAAAATATATATAGAACTTAAAGTTTCCCTCTTGATACATTTTAAAGTATGTAATTATTTTGTTTAAGATAGTTTCCCTCCATAAAAGTTTTAAAAAATCATTGTGAAATTCTGGATCTGGCCTCTGCCCCACCCACCATCGCTGCTTGCACTAGATTTCACTTTTACTTTTGTTTTTTGCTTTCTCCAGTGCTGGCATAGCGCTAAAATGAAGTGTGGAGATAAGTCTAGCTATGTGAGAGAAGACCTAGGTTGACCGGGGAAAGAGCTTTGCCAATGCCTTGCACATTAAGATGGCTGGCGTTAGAGGAAACATCGAGATGGCGAGATTCAGCCATACGTGTTTGAGCCTCAGTCAGTCAGTCAGTTTGTTAGCTTGTTAGCTTATAACCGGCAGAGGCTGACACAGTGTTAGCGGTTGTAAAACCTACATTATGCTACTGTATTGGACAGTGATTTGCTTTCATATTAATGATGCATAATGTAGCTGCCCAGGGTGCGTTTGAATCTCAGATTCTAGGGAGGCACACAGACATTGCCCCCCCTCAGTGGAGAAATGTGAAAACAACTCTCTAGTGACAAACTTCGCACAGATACAAGTCAGTATAGTCAAGGTCAGACATTTTAGGGGATATAAACAAAAGAAAAACACATGTGGAGTAGAGGGGAGTCTTAAAATATGCAATTGGCTGCCTAACAAAAGAAAAAAAAACTGGAGTTGAAGTCTGTGTTCAGACAGACAATAGACAGTATTTAATTTGACTAAATCTCATTATACTTTGAAATCCTTGTCTGAGGACTGAATTAGCATGAAAATGCACCACAGTTCACTGCTGCCAATTTTTTTATTTGGTCATACTTCTGTAGTGCTAGCAAGAGCACATGATACAAAGCGTAACTAACAAGTCTAGACTACAGCTTCTGCAGAGACCCTCATTAACTTTGGAGACAGTGTTCGAATACTGGACCTGCTAGACCCGCCTGTTGCTGAGTGATGTACTGCAGCTACACAAGCAACCCACAGACTGTCTGTTTTCCATGTCATGTCAGGTAGATACTGACATATAGTCCAAGTCTGCAGGAAATGATCTGATTAGAGAGTCAGCTCTTGAACATGTCATCAAACTGCAGAGTAGCCGGAAGAGCTCCACAGTTTACTGAATCCTTCCAGCGCTTAATAGTAGCGTCCTGTTTTCGTTGTCTGTTTTTGCATAATGACACCACACCTGCCCTCAATTATCTAAAAGCACCAGAAGCATTGATTAATGGCCCAAACATGGCCAGTGAATGTGACCTATCCAATCCAAGAGCTGTCATTCCACAAGAGTTATCCTACTGGAAACCCTCAGGGGCTGCAGCGGGCCCCTGATATAGTGCTCAATACGCTAATGCTATCTGGCAACAAATACAACACCAGGTGGTAAGCAGAGTTGTAGCTAACATTTCTTATTAGCAATGAATCATTAAAGACTTAAAATGGTTTCATCAGAGTTTTTTGGTCGCTAGAAAATCAAGGAGAAAGGGGATAAAAGAAAAGCCTGGTGTTTTGGGTGAGTGGAAGGTCACAGGATTGATTGCAATTAATTGCTGATGTAGAAATAAGATCATTGTAGAAAATTGGTTCCCAAGGTCAAAGTTGTCTGAGTCAGCCTACTAACTTTTTTTGTTAGGCAGATTTAGCATTTAAGAAGCCTCCCAAATTAAGGTAAGAAAGGTCAGCAAGCGAGAAACAAACAAAGAATTAATGGCATTTTTTGATTCAGGCATCATGAAGCTGACGTCGGAGCACGGAGTAAATGTTGTATTCCAGCTGAGTCATTTCAGGAAGACAACCTTAGCTGCTCTCAGATGTAAAAGCACTATAAGTTTTTTGATAAATGGTGAAAACATTGCCAGTGAAAGTCAGGTCACATTAAGTGCTGTTCCATTACCTTAGCACCTCACAACACCTGACAGCTCTCTGAGCGGAAAGGGTCACCTTGAAGTCCATTTCACAACACGGCTCTTTCAAAAACATTCCACAAATTATAGTCTCTCAAAGGACCTTATGCAATGTATTACATTATAATATTACCATTACATTGTACAGAATCCTGTGGATGTTTAAGCACTTGTTCCCTGGGTGAGCTCAGTGTGAGTGTGCTGTGGCTCATTTGAACATTTACAGAGAGCGTATTTATGGTAGAACATGACCTACTCCTGGCAACGTTGGCACGCAATTCAGTGAGTTACGTGGGTCAAGATGAAGCCTGCTGTCAGTTTTTCAAAAATAAAGACAGACAGTGTGTGAAACAATGAAGAGAGAGGAGAATTTGCACAGACTGGCCCTCATTTATTGATCTAAAATACAAACCAGCGCAGATCCAAATGCAGAAATCATCTAATGATAGGGTTCAGATGTGATTCATGAAACACTGTCGTCTCCCCAATCACAGCGTAAGAATGATCAGGCGTTGATAAATGCCACTGAAAACAATCATCATTTTGATTTTCCATCCCAATATATTCTGTGTTTAGAGGCCTGCTCCTAGAGTTTATGACATGGAGAGGCGTAATCCAGCCAAGAAGAGAAACTTCTCTGAGCTAAAAATAATGGCGACGTCTCAGGTCCAGTTTTACTAGTTGGTTTTATTTGGCAGCCTGAAAAATGGCATCAAAGGAGAAAAACGCATTATAGAACAGAGACACTGCTGCAGTCAAAAAGGTTCACCAGTGGTTCCCAAGTTGTGGGTCACAGTCCAAAAGTGGGTCACAAAGAAACATACTTTATCTTTATGTACAGTAAATTTCCAGCACAGAGCTTTTATTTTGAAGTACTATTTTCTGCTGTAGAGTGAATGACCAATGGACAGCTACTTGACAGAGACAGCAAACTAGCTCCACAATATGGCGATACGAATGTATTAAACTGTGGGACCTCAAACTAATGACTCAGGAGAAAACTGGATCCCGTGGCTGGACCAGTGTGTAACCACTGACATGTATAATATAGTACTGATAGTGTTATAATAGTCATATTAAATTGTATAATTAACCCGGACTGATATGTGTGTGGCCATTTGTATCAGATCTAATTCCATTTTGGGCATAACAGGTGGCGGAGGAGACACTTATGCGCCACCTGTGTATTTAATGAATACTGTTGCAAGTTTATTTTGCCTGTTTCTTTTTAATGATCTTTTAATGGTAAATGATAAAAACATGCATTGGCTTGTCAGTGTTTAAAAAGAGGAAAGTTTCATAGAAATTTAAGTAGGGCATCAGTGGTGTTCAGCCTTCGGTCAGCCCAAAGCCACTCCCACAGAGCCAGGCAGCTGCCAGCTGTGATAGAGAGCGCGTCGATGTATGCTTTAACAAACCATTATATTTTCTCATAGGCTGTTCATTTTTAAGTGATTAATATGTGGCTGCAAATACTTAGATGTTAGTCAGAGTATGATCGAGTAATTACTCGACTTAGCCAAATTTACCATGCTGCACCACAAGTCCACCCTGACATCCTGAAACTTGCGTACACGAGTGGAGATCTGCTGTGAGATTTGAGCGTAGCTTCTGTATTGATAAATGCCAAGGTTTGTGTGGAATTTACCATATGCCCAGTTTTCTGTCCCACATTTGTTATGTAAATGAGCGCCACTGTCCTCAAAGGTGCTATAACCTTTGTTCTTGAAATCCAATGTTTTGGTCCTCAGACCTTCATCAGATGCCACAGAAAAACAAAGAGCATTGAGGTATCATATCCTCAACACTTACCTGATGAAGGTCGGGAATGGGAATGTTACATTTTTAAAGTAACATTTATTGAGAGTTTAAGGACAGCATACAGGAATTCTCTCCTGTCTTCCTCTGTCCATTTTACCCTACGCACCTGTCTACAAGAAACTGAAGGTGTGCATGAGCCTTCACAGTCAATATGTGAAACAATCAGATCAGTGAAAGGTAACAATGCACAAGACCACAAGTTTGCAAATGTTGTATGTTGACGGAAAATGCACTCAACTTGTTTGATGGACAGTATGTACAACTTTATGTTTATGACCATTTGGTTTCACAACTTTAGTATTTCTCTATTACATTTATTACTCATTACTAAATTAAGATAAATGTATGTTAAGTGTTGTATGTAAGTCTGGAGAAAGATAATTGATTTCTAAGTCTAATTCCTAGGTTGGCAAATACCAACGCTTTGGGTTGGTGGTTCGGTCTGACTACCAACCCAAAGCATCGGTATCTGACGACCTGGGAATGAGACTCAACAATCAACCATCTTTGTCCAGAGTTAAATACAACACGTTTAAGGAAAAAGTTTAACAGTCAAAAATACCAGTAGGAGTTGACTGACAGTGCTGGCAACATGAGCAAACAACCCCAACACTGTCCTCAGACTCTGATTCAATGGATATATTCTGATTGGTTGGAAACATGTTCTATCAAAGTTTTCAAACTGAGCTCTGCCGAAAAAAAAAAAAAATTAATCATGTTGAATAACCAAAACTGCTCCAGCTTTGGCATAAAATGTCCATTCAGGATCTGAGAGCTCATAGAAAGAAGCTGATTGAGAAAATTTGTTTTCCATCTCCTTTAAAATCTCAGGGCACTTCGACCTTTAATTACAGTATTCATATTTGAGAAACCCGTTCAGTTTGTAAAAACAGCTTCAAATGAGTACCAAGTTTTATGTGATCCAAACATAAAGTTGAATATTTAGTGCACGTCCCCTCCAGTTAATCAATGTAGTTTAAAAAACTTGAATCCCTGACTCCAGGTGATGGTTACTCCATGTTACTGTTGGCTTTAAACGAGTAAACCAGAGGAGCTGATGTGACCTTTGACCTTTTATGTGTCAATTGTGGAGAAAATATTAAAACTGAGAATGATGGAGCAAAAAAAGGTAATCATTGTAAAACCAGAACAAGAATTTTGTTTTTGTTGTCTCTCTTTTATTTCATACTTTTTGTCCCTAAATTGATTTCGTAACATTATTGCCAGATTTCTGTCATACCTGTAGCTCAGGAGTGTTTGAGAGTGAGCAGTTGATGATGAGTATTTCACTTCTCTGTGGAAATAATCCAGCAGATATGAAGTTCATGGAGTCAAAAATGTTGAAGATTGTTTATAAGAGTTTTGTTTTATCTTCTTTCTAGCAAAATTTAATAAAGAAAAAGAACTCAAGTTCTCAAGAAAAACATGCAGTTAATCAAATTTCCAGTCTCTCTCTCTATTTCTGTCTTCTCCCCTAGCATGTCCTTTTTAAGCACACACACACACGCACACACACACACACACACACACACTCCTCACCA
>JAPZEB010000004.1:21310104-21321003 GCA_029783705.1 Chaetodon striatus
TACTGAACAACATTACTTTTCATGTTTCACTTCTAGAGTATACAAAATAAAATCAGTTGTGTTTTCATAATCCAGTTTGTTTTTACAGTAAAGCTCTCTACATTCTTGGTCAAATGTCAAATGTGTGTATTTTTGGCAACATACTGTCTAAAAGTGAATGAGTCATCTCTACTTTACAGAACATTCAAACTGAAACTGTTTCCAGTGACAACAGCTCTTACTCTCCTCTCTAAACCACCACACAGTCTTACTCCTCTCCCCCTACCTCTCCTTCTCCCATGTCCTGGTCCAACTCCTTTCCCTGGTCCTCTTTGTCTCCCTTGTTCAGGCATTACTTTCTCTCATTGCTCCTCTGTTTTGTTCTGTATCCACATTGCCCAAAATTGGTCCAAAAGTCCCCTTTTTACTGTATGTGTCCATGTAATTTAAAGAACTTCAACATCTGCTCATGTCTCAGATTGAGCATTGGTCTATTTATTGCAACTTAAATCAGCTATTTCTCAATGTTTGATCTGTTTACTCAAGAATGCTTATAAGCTGTTTCAATATAGCTTTTGTGCTGCTGTTGTCTCAGACATACTGTAGACACTTCACGCTATATTTAAGGTTTACAACAACAAGTTTTCATATCTGACATTCTGTGTGCAAGCATGTGTAAATAAGACAAGAAAGATCCATGATTTTGGTGTTGGGTAAGCTTGTATTTACATAAATTTAAGCATTTTGCAAACATGTTATTTAATTGCATATTGTGTGACAACAATGTGAATTGTGTTAATGGTATAGTTCACAACAGACGGATGTGGTGCTAATTGTATTTAGAGGTTGAAAATGCGACAACAGATTAGTCAAAATGATGTTCACAGTTGCAAAAAAAACTAAGTTGGAAGTCATTTTTCAGGCAAAAAAAAATCCAACATTTTCTGGTTTCAGGTTATACATTTTCACAGTTTGCAGCTTTTTTTGTATTTTATATGACAGTAAATTCTTTTTTTTTCTCCTTGGACTGTTGATTTATAAATTAATTGAAAAAATAATTGAAAAGCCTTATCACCTTGGGCTATTGGAACAAGTGATTGCCATTTTTCTCTATTTTGTGACATTGTATGCACCGAATTAATAATCAATTGATAAAAAAAATACATATTAAAGATGATGAAAAAAATAATTTATTTCAGCCCTGACTCATTTCTTCATCAAACCTCAAGGTGAACTCCCTCTCCTGTGTTTGTTGTTATTTTTCTCTCATTATGCCTCTTTTCTTTCATCGCTCCCTTTTTGTGTTTGCTTGTCTTTCTCTCTCTAACATGCATTGTCTGTGTGTGTGTTGCAGGATCACTCTGAACGGGATGAAGGTGTCCAGGCCAGACGTTCGCATCGGCCGCTACAGAATGATTAAACACGAGAGAGACAAACACAACGAACCCAACCCACAGAGGTACTGCATCATTGTCCAAACTCGTTCTGCAGCTTCACATTTGGATCGATCGTGCTGCTTTTGTCTCGTAGCTACATAGTTCAGATGTTTCTTCCAACTTTTTCATCTCCATTTGAGAGAATTATGATTATGTGGAGCTCCAAAGGGCACGCTATCAATAACATGTCCTTATAATTAGAGTTAGCTGTGGAGGATTGTACTGAAACATGAGCAACACAGGCAATATAAAACCAGCAGCATCCTCTGTCCTTTGTTGTCCACATTATCTGCTCTCGTATTGTCCAGTTTTGCTTGAATTACATGCTAAAGATGTTTTAACCCTTAACCAGTGATGGATAAATGAGAAGCCTTTGATTTTATTTCTCAGCAATTTCTTGTTTCACGCTCACACTGTGCACACTCACACCTGAGAGCTGCCCACTGTTAGGCCAGCGCTCCTGCTGTTGGCCGCTGAGCAGCTCCTCATAAGAAACTGCAAGCAACATAATAATGTAATAAAATATAATAAACTATTTGAAAGTGTATTATTATAGACCAATTTTACCAGCTGCGTAAATAATTGGTGAGATTGATATTCTTAGGGCAGAGGGATTTTTTTATAAATACAGATGTCATGAGTCAAATTCGCCTTAATTCTCCTCCTTTAATCTGTTAATCGTTCAGTTAACACTTCTGTAAATGTTATTTCCCACATTTTTTTGGCTTCTACACACTGTAAGGAATTGAAATATTTTCTGTCTGGTGGAGAAATACTGAATCTTATATGTATTTAATAGCATAAAGATAGCATAAATATAGTCAAATGTTATAATTTTGAGTCAGAAATACTGGAAACATCCTAAAAAAATATCCACCATTAGTATTTTTTGGACTATATGTAACATGTCAGGTTGCTTAGACTATAGAAATAAAATGAGAGTAAAACGGACATCCTCATTAAAATCAAAATAGCAGGATGCTCATTGCGGCGGCCATTTCTATGTGTGCCACTGCCATTGCAAAGAACTTTGACCATTGTAGCAGGCTAACGTCTGTATAAACTGACTTGCAGCACTTCCCAAACTCACTAAGGTGAAGTTTTGCACTACAACCAGTAGTACAGAGCATGGGCGTTGATTATAGACCCAGACTGGGTGATTAACATTGACAAGACACGGACAAGAGGAAGATACCAGCCTAACTTGTACATAGGTGAAAACTGAGTTCTCAAACTAGTGATTATGACACACTTAACAGCCCCACTGACGTGTTGTCAGAATATATGTATCATGGTTGATTTTAATGAAGGCCTAAGGGCTGACATGTAATCTAAATGAAAGAGAAATTCATATGGAGCCAAAGTGTGCAACACTTGTTTCCTACTTTCAAATTCACTGCCAGTGATCAGCACCTCACCACAACTCGTGGTGTATGTTACTATGTTGTCTAACATATACTGCACCCAAAGAGAAAGAGCTCCAAGATGTCCACTTCACAGTCAACAGAACTGCTAAACCCTGGCTGGATACACCAAGGATCATTTGAATTCAGCCAACACCAAAGACAAGGTGTAATCTGCTGTGAATCTTTGCTTCAGTCTAGAGAAGTCTGTGAACTGTTCACCCTTTGCAGACATAAGATGTGATTGTTGATCTTAAAGAAAGCCTTAGGGCTGAGACATCATTTGAATTAAAGAAGAAAATGCATATGGAGCCCAAGTGTGTGACACTTGTTTCCTACTTCCGTGTGTTGTCACTATAACAACAGACAGCAATCCTCATTTTCTGTTAAACCAGTCAAATGACCATAGCACTCTACTTTCATTCCATTTCTTTAACTTAAACCCTCAAAAATAACAGAGGGCCTCAGTGAGTGCGTTCACACGGACGTGAATAACCTGTTGATGAGGCTCATCGTGGTTATGATCGTATTCGGGATAATAACCCGGTTACTGCTGACCGCAGTCTATTTGCACAGGCGCTGTGGTGTTTATAAAACCAAACAGACAATGGGAGATGAGAAGGACAGGAAATATTAAACACTACACTACGTTTACTACCACTTCAACTTAACTGCTAATTTCTTCTTACCAACAGCTGTCTGCTCTGAGTACTTCTGCGTCTCTCTCTTTCTCTCTCTCAACTGCACACACACACATACACACACACACACACACACACACTATGCAGGCCCTGGTTACTCACCAGTGTAATTCCTGAAAGTAGCAGCAACACTGTCTCGTACACCAGTTTTTGTAACATTGTTTTTAAGGACCCTAATGGTGTCTTTGCATGTTGTCTTGTTCAGGAGTTATGAAAATCTGTGTTTCTCACCATTAGTGTGGACATCGATTCAAGATGGCCACCAAACGAACCCCAGGGGACTTGAGTTGACCCTGGCAACAAGAAAAATTCTTAACAAGGCACCATTAGGGTCCTAAAATACAAGCTTACAAAAAAATGACGTGGGTGCATGGGTGCTTTTTCTCCTGCTAGATTACCTCTGTCATTAGCGAAAGACAAAACTTTCACTGCTGCCATTTTTAAAATTTCTGTTACATCACTTGGCTGAAGTAATGTCTGCTCAGGTAGTCAGCGGTTCTCAATAATTGGGATATACATATAACAGTATCCTACTGTCTCTCAGAGTACTCCAGGCATATATTCAGGTTTCTAGTAAATGGGACAAGGTCTTTGCGAGGTTTCTGAAAATGGCATCTGGTGTTTACATTCTCAAACGCATAAACAGGACACTCAGTCTTCTCAATGGTAGCTGCAGCCCTGAACACACCTAATGTCTTACCACAAAAAAAAAAGAAAAAACTACTGCTGCTTTTGCTGCTGCTGTTTATCCAACCAAGACAAAGAAAATGGGAGCATAATGCCAGAAAAAAGCAATGAAACTGGTCTTACAGTAAATCATGTATTTTTTATGTTTGAGAGGGAGCAGAGAACACCCTGCAGAGAGACAAAGAGAAACATTTTCCTATAACTGATAAAACATTTCACTCATCACAGGATGTTAAAAGATGCATGAGGACATGTTAAATAAATAAAAATGCACGCATTTAAAGATGTCATAATAATTTCTTGTCTTCATAGTTTTTATTAAAATTCACTTTCTGTTATTATGCAAGTTGCATAAGTACTTAAACCACTGAATGTGTACTGTAGTCTCAGTTAAAGTATCAGATGACTGAGCAAAATGTAAATAAAAGCAATCCTCTGAAGACCACAGCGTGGCCTTTTGTGGTCACTGAAAGATTGGAAGATTTTAAAATGCCAAGGACAAAACATTTTCAATAAACTAAAAATTGCTTTTCAGAGATACAGCCCAGGGGCTTAAATGTTGCTCTTTTGGCTACACCCATTTAAATTGCTTTTCAGACAAATGTGTAAAAATGCTTCCCGTATAAATGTGTTATTTTATGGTTTGATGAATGAGACCCAATATGCAGAGATGAGCCCTTCTAGACACATTAATCACCAGGAGTATAGCACCTCACATTAAGCTGCTTAAACGTGGATTATCACTGTTTATTCTCCTCTAAGAGGCCCCGTTTTCATGCCTGGATAGACCAGCCAACGATGCCTCACAACACAAAAATCGATAGCTGCTGCAGCTGGGGCAGAATGAAGATATAGTGAACTCTGTTCCCTCCTCCAACATTGTTTAGTTTGATCTCATGTGGCATTATTATATCACAGCGTTTTGGCAGGACTACGTCAGCGCTCACAGTTGAGGTCTAGTTTAGCTGCGGCTCCCAAATTGGTTTATAAGAAGATTAAAAAAGAGAGTCATGTGTGAAAGAGCAGTGACAGCCAAACAAACTGTGACATGCTTCATTTGAATTTTGCATATGGCCGCTGAACAGTTAGTTACAAATACAATATCTGGGTCCAAACAATATACAAAAAATTATATATAAGATAAACCCATTGGTAAAAACACGTTTGAGTCTCTGTCACATGACGTATCGTACGTTTTATGAACTATCCCACTGGGTTTTAACATTACACAAAGTCTAATGAGAAAAAAGTATTTACAAAAAGTCCTTTCAGCAAAACCAATTTTGGAAAAACTTTTATTTTTTTCTTTTGTTATTAACTTCACACATTGATTTCAATTATAAAAAGCAATCAAATTATGCTTAATGGCTTTACATAACTGCGTTTATCGCCCTGTGTCTTACCCTCGTTCACCTGTCTGTGAACTCCCGCAGAGGCACATTCATATTCATTCATTCAGATACAAAGTTAGCGTAATAAATGCCTGACTTGACACTTAAAACGCATTGCTCAGCCGTGCGTTTATGATACGAAGAGCTTGATCCCGACATGATAATTACAGATGTAAGAAATTAAAGCTTTTTGATGGTAATGCTAATGGATATTGTAAAAAGCAGCTAACGACTTATTTATGTGAAAAGATGATAAAACAAGACGTGTTTAGTCGCTAAGAAGCAGAGAAAATGTGGCTCTAATCCTGGCCTTACATTCATAGCTTTTACTGACTGCACTTTGATGTGATCACATATTGTGTGCTCTAACAGTTAAAATCCTCCCCCTTACACAGGTGTGGGTGTAAGGTAAATGAGCCTGAAGTAGAGGCTGTGACTGAAAAGAAATGAAAGGTCTTTTTCTACCTGCAACAAGCATCTGCTGATTGTAAGGAGGATCTCTTTATATGATGTCAAACACCTTCACAAGCCGTTCCTTGTTCTGCTTAAGTACAAGACCATTTGCTAGCGATGCTAATGAATCCTGCAGTGATTAGCTAGCAACTCATCTAAAACATGACTGAATGACGAGAAGAGAAAAGCTTTGCTCACTTCCTTTTGTTAAACTTTTATTGAACTTTTATCAGTTTGATATGCCTCCTTATGTCATTAAATAACCCGTGGAACCATGCTAACCAACAGATGTGTGGACTTGAGTCACGTCACAAATTAGATGACTGTAAACTTGACGAGATCAGACTTGCAACTTGACTTGGACCAATGACTTGTGACTTCACTTGGACTTGAGCTTTTTGACTCAAAAGTACTTGACACTTTCCCCGAAGCCCAAAGTTTAAAAAGTTTTATAAAAAGTCACCTTCAAAGAATTGCATGTTTATGTTACCTTAGAATGAGCCATTTATATCTACTGAAGGAGCAGGCCCTTGTCCACGGAGTCCACCATGTTTCTACAGTAGCCCAGAACAGACAAACCAAACACTGGCGCTAGGTAGGGCCATTCAGGTTTGCAAATCAGCCACAATAGCTAGCAGGCCCTCTGCCAGCAAAACACGCATTTATTCAGTGATTTTGCTGATTTAAGTCTCTGGGTCTGTTTATTTTTGGAGAGGAGGAGATCTCTGCGGATGATGTGGCTAGAGGCAAAAAGCTCCTGAAGGTCTGGCTCTTAACTTATCAGAGAAAAAAGGTGAGCACACATTAGCAGATGCTGGGCTAGTGGCCTGTCTCCGATGAGCCCCACAGCATAGAATTAACACTGATTTGTAACATGGAACTGCTTTATTTAGTGTTTGTACTGGTTTCAATTGCTTGGTCTGTTTGAACAATGAATACTAAAAGAATTCTAACCAGGAGAAGTTTCAGGTAGTTGCAATGTGCAATCCTCACTGCTATATGCCACTAAATCCCCCTAAATCTTACACACTGCTCCTTTAAAGGAAGAATAGACTTATAGAAAATGTCTCACAAAATTGGGGAGAGAAAGTTACAAACATTACTTAAGATGAGATGAGTTAAATATAATCGGACAGGACAGAAACATATAAAATTTATCCTGTTGTGAACCTGGTTAATGGTGCTACATGCTAACAAATTAACACTTTTACAAAGCATTCATGATTTTCGTAAATTAAATATATTATTATTCTGTCGTCAAGATAGCATTGCATTTGGTAAAGTAAGCATTATGACTTGTTTAGGACTCAGAACTTGTAGTTCATGACTTGCAAAGACTTGAGACCTAGCTGTGACTTGCAAAACAATGTGTGTGCATGTGTGTGTGTGTGGAGAGAAGGAGAGATTCAACGATCTCTCAGTAATTGCTTGCTGAAATGACACCAATAGAGATGGGAGCCGGCTAGGTCAGAATAGTCTAGTTGCCTTCATCGAAATCAATAAATCCGCCACTAGACTGAGAATGTGTGTGTGTATGTGTGTGTGTGTGTGTGTGTATGTGTATGTGTGTGTCTGCTTGATACTCAGTTCCTGTTTTCCTCCTCCTCTCGCTCATCACTCTGCGCTGTCTCTCTCTCTCTGGTCCGTGGATCAGACTTCCTCAATAAGAGGTGACACCAACAGGGACGCTATTTATTTGGGGCCGATCCATTATTCATAACTGTAGCGAGGGGCAGAGAATAGCGGCCTATTAGTGGGCACAAACTTCATTTTTTGCAGCCCTTCTGGACACTCATTATAATGTCCCGGAAATTTTGGCTTAAAGGATTTTTCAAAAAAAAAAAAGGAAGTAGCATTTGGACTTAAATAAAGCACGGTGGCTCAAAATAATCAGAGGGTTGTGAAATGAGGATTGGCTACCTCATGGCAGTATTCAGGCAGTGTGGGTGGAGGAGAGAGGGTTTTTCCCCCTGTATCTCTCCGCAGACTGAAAATTTAAATTCATCACTTTTCATCTCCTGAGGGAAGTTTTAAATTTCTGTCAGTGCAGTTTTGAGAGCTTTTTGATTTCTCTGCCAGAGTGTTAAACCTTCAGTCTGTCAAATCATCTGATATTTTGTGTGATTGAAAAAAGTCTTGAGATTAAAAAAAGGGAAAATGAGATATCAACAAGAAGAGTTTGGTTATCAGAGTAACCCCAGTTCTCTGGGAAGTCAGTGAGGTGTCTCATCATAGGCCACTTTAGGGCAGCAGTGCTTTAAGCTAAATGCTAACATCTGCATGCTAACATGCTGCTGTTTGGCAGATGTAATGTTTACCACTCTCACCATCTTAGATTAGCATGTTAGCGTAGTCATTTTTGCTGATTAGCAGTAACACATAAAACTGATGACAGCTGATGGGAAAGCCATCAGTTTTGCAGATATTCTGTCATCAACCAAAGTGTTGAATCAGCTGAAATTTTGAAATAATGATGCGAATGCTGTTCACACTCCTTCATACCCCTTGGCGCCTGATAGCAACACACAGGGCACCCTTAAGCATCTCTGTGTGATGCATAGCTGAAACACGGTGTAACACATGGTTACTGCTGTGAAGTGTTTGCAGTGAAGTTTAGGCAACAAACTAAACTAAGTTTAAAGGGTTAAACTTAGTATGTTTGCTACATAACGAGACATAAATGCACCACGTGAGGGACATCAGTGCATGACAACTGTACATAAACAGTGACTTAAACAGACTCTCTCACTCTTGGTTTACATTGCTAGTTGAAAGCCCAGTGCATATCAAAAAGATGCTGAAGGGTGCCTTTGGCGTCGATATCACACGCTGAGGGGTGTTACAAAGGGTCTGTTTTTGACGACCCGGGGATGAGAACAGCTTGGATCGAGGAAAAGTTGAGCGGGCTGGTTGGCTACAATGACGTTCAGAAGTACAAGAGAAAAAAAGTGTTTATGTTCATTTAGAAACTTTATTGTCAATGATGTCGAATATTGTATTTGGCTTCACCACAATCAACGTGAATTACAAGTAAGACAACTGTAAAAGCAGTAACAACATTGGCCTATTTTATAGGCCTATTAGAAAAAGTACAGTACAATGCAGATTGAGTGAGGGGTGGGGTGGGGATTGGCCCTGTATGATAAACTATGAATTTAACCATTTACCTGTGCTTGGGACGCATGATTGCATGAGATATTTTTGGTTACTTGTGGCAGTTGAAAGCACCTTCCGGAGGGAAGCAATTCAAATTGTTAGGACAATGGATGGGACAGATCACTTATTACATCAAGAGCTTTCTTCTTAGGGATTCACTCCATGTCTGCCACTTGGCTCTTCGAGGACTATTTTGAACTTTTATTGCAGCTTGACAGATTTTTACAAGATGGATTTCAAATTAGAAAAATACCTTTAACCACTCTCAAGGCATGAGTTCCATAGGAACCCAGATACACATCTGTGTTTTTCTGAGATAACACTTAACAACATTTTTGTCTTTTGATATGATCGCTGTATCAGATCAAGCGATCATGGGGTCATACACTTTGAGGATAAAAGTAACGCCCGCGCACTTAATCTATACCATAAAAGTTTAATCGAGACATTTGACCCTGACAAGTTGACGAGTTTACTCTGATCCTTGTCAGGTCAAAATGTTTGAGAAGGTGAAACCACACCTAAATTAAAACTTGATGCACCAATAGGCTCACAAGCTCTATGATGGCACATGTGGCTAACTATCTAAACCACTCAGGGTGGTAAAACAATTGAGAATAAATTCAATAAAATATACAGAAAACTAAAATCAGAATGAAACAATAACAAAAATATCAATATACATCTAATTTGTAAAACATTAAATCAAGCTCATTATCTCATATATCCATCTATATCACCTACATTCAAAAATATATTGTATTAAGTTAGAGGCAAACCAGAAGAAATCTTAAATTCTTAAATATGTACAGAATTTGGGTCTAAAAAACTTGCCTCACATGGTTACAAGTTGGACCTTAATCCAAATTGCCGTTTATGACTTGCATAACAATCAAAATGACCGGTAAAGTGCCAGGAACTAATGAATACAACAAATGTTTGCATGTGTAAACACATTTTCATGAATGCAAGTGAACCTGAAACCACCTACATCGACAGCAACAGCCTGTAACAATCAATTTGTCTTTGAGACACAACAGTTTTATTTCTCAGTCTTTACTCACACAGGCCTGTCACTCAATTACGCAGATAAACTGAGCTTCTGTTTCCGCTCCGTGTCTTCAGGTGCAGGGTTGCTTTTCTGTTTAGATTCAGATTAATGATTGAGCCTTTTGGGAGAGTTTATCTGGAGTACCTGCGTAATGTCCAGCATTTACCAAGGGAGGCGTTGTCTTGGCTGTTTGATGAATGTTTACTATCTCCTCTGCTTACACACGCACACTCACACACACACACACACACACACACACACACAGATACATATACATACACATTCACTCAAACATGCACACACTCACACACAGGAGTCCATTCTCTCAGCCCCTTCGGAGATGCTGGTTAGGCATAGCAATGAGATATTGGGCCAGCGGAAGTAAGAAAGAGGCACATTCATCACCAGCCGCGAGTATCAGTTTGCACACATACACACATACACACACATTTTGTCTAGAAAGCGGCGCTTCATGCATTGCAAATGAATCAGTCGCTCAGTAACATTGTTAAATATTCCATTCATATGTTATCATCTTGGGACAGTGCGGATACAGGGTGTGTGGGGTGTGCTGAAATTGCTCAACTCACCAGTTGCTCTTCCATGTGTGTCGGACATGCGGGTCATGGATGTTGTGTTTGT
>JAPZEB010000004.1:21322018-21337537 GCA_029783705.1 Chaetodon striatus
ATATCCTCTGTATGTCTGTGGGGATTAGTTTATTGCTTTTAATCTCCGCTGCTTCATAGATTCATCCAAAGATTTCTCTTTTCTCATTCACTTTATTTTTAATATCAGTATATCTTGCCCCCTCCATCTGTCACTCTCTTTCTCAGATATATATTTATCTCTCTGCCAACCTATCCTCTATTTTTCTCCCCTGCCATCCAGCCCTCATTTCAGCTAAAACCGCCTGCTTTTCCTTTGCTCCTTTCCTTTCTTTCCTTGCACTTTTCTCTTAAACTAATTCCCCTTCCTTTTTAGATAGAAGTGCCAATCCTTGGAACACATAATTCTATTTATATCTTATTGTATTATATTGTTCAAGGGAAAGATGCTTGACAACATTTTTCCTGCGTCCATTCATGCCAATAAAGCTCTTTTTGATTTGATTTGCGGGAGACAGAAAGAGAAAGCGATGCAGAGGGAGGAGAGAGATCTTCACTAGTCAGTTCTGACAAGGCTCTGTAGACTCAGTGGTCCATGTCGGACTGAAGTGTCAACTCCAGTTGTACGTCCAAGCATATCATTAAGAAGACGTCTTTTGTTAGAGTCAGTCACAGCTGTCTTTTGAAAAGTGAATGTGCGCGCCTGGGCGTTTGCACACATCAGCTCTTTCTCTGTTCACACACCAAAAATGGCATTTTTAAGACAAGAGTGTTGTAAACATGCTGTTAGACACTCGCATGCCGTGGCCTCATTTCCATCCTGACTGGCTGCAAAAACTGATACTACTATGCGGGTGACAGGAGAGTTTGTTTTATGAATCCGTTTTGATGCCAGAGGTTGCATCACAAACTGAACTGAAGCACAGCAGCAGCAGCAGCACAGTGAAACTGTCTGACACACTGTGTGAATTATTTTCCCATCTTCAACACTAAAATCAGAGCAGATTCTAACGTAAGAGCAGATTCTGATGTAACTGCTGAATCACAGCCAATGGGGAAGGATATTCCAGCATAATTCAAACAAACTGAGGCGGATGTGATGGATAATACTGTTCACTGAGTCACAGTGCAGCGCCATAGCACCACCTGTTGGTCAAGACCTACATGGTAAAGGAAACTGGATGTGTGCTTCATTTCTAATAATCCTACAGAAGGGTTTCATGTTATTGAACATACAGTCACCCAGAAAAAAAGACTTGGCATTCATAGGAGCATTTGGATGTGTTTGACAGTTGCTGTTACAGCAGTTCTCAAAGACTTCTCCCATGTTTGTGCACTATTTTTTTCTCTCTCTTGCGACTTCCAATATGTATTTACCAGTGTTGTACTACTTGAGCTTGAAGGTCTCGGCCTCATCCTTCAATCAACCACATTTTTACTTGGTCTTGTCTCAATCTCAGGATTTTGTTTCAAGACCAGTCAAGACCACAACTGCAGAGATATCACTAAATTGCCTGTGCAAAAAATGAGTGTACAATAAAGATAGCAAGATCGTTTCAGCTCTGCAATGCCTTTTGAATATTTTATTAAGACATTCCTCATCGTACGTGTATACATACATACATATACCGTATATGGCAATAAAAAAAGACGAATGGAGAATACCTGTGGTTTGCATTGCCACATTTTATAGTGAGTGTGTCATGCAGGATGGGACTTACACTGGTCTGGTCTTGACTTGGTCACACCCCTTCAAAGACTTAGTCCTGTCTTGGTCTTGATGCACTCTGGTCTTAGTCATAGCTTGATCTTGGTTTAGACCTATCAGATCTATCTCAATGGCACTGCGTCAGAGCTACAGAAAGGTCTGGAACCACCCTTTATCATTCTGATATAGGGGGGGAGAACTGTCTGGATTGTTTGTAATTCTCTGTACCAATCACATATGTCTTGGGTGGCACTAAGCCCAGGATGCAGCAACGGGGCCCTTGAAAAAAAAACTAGCATGAAGATAGTGGAAGCACAGGAGAATACTGGCTGAAATAGCAGTCAATGGCAGGCTTACACCCACAGTCTACTTTTGGTGAGTCAGACTGCAGCTTAGGTAGTCTTGACTACAACACTTTATGTTATTGAGATGTGTTGTGTTTGTGTTCTATGAGAGTCTTTTACATGTTTGTACCTTCAGATCTACTTGTGAACTTCATTCCCCATGTCTACCTGCATGACAAAAAAAGGTGTGCTTCATTTCAGTGGTTCCCGACCTGAGGGTCATGACTCCTGCAAGGAGTTGCTAATAAATTTGAAGGGTTGCTAGATGATTAACAAAAGAGGAAAGTAGAAAAAAACTTGACAAAATAAGTTTTGTTGAACTTGTTGCAACCGGTGGACACATGCAACAGGAGCCAAAAATGCACAGAAGACTATGTTTTGTGTTAAGGGTTCATAAGCCAAAAAGGTAGAGAACTTCTGTTCTCTTTGATTCCTGTTAAGCTGCTGGGATCCCCTTTTGCACCAGTGAAGGCCGATTTACAGAAACCTTGGCTTTGTCAGCACTGGACCTAAAAATGAAGAGCTTTTTCCCCTATTATTTGAATCATTTTTTGGCTGCCTTGCACTTGAACTTTGTGTTGTAAGAAGAGTTATCCTTTGAGTCCAATGGAAAACATGTCCACTGTCAGTTCTGGAATGATCTATATTTCCTGAAACACAATATCAATACCCAATAAGCCAGAGCTCTGTGTCTCCAAGCAATCAAACACACTTATACACCAACATAGTCTCACACATGCACAGATTTTGAGGAAGAAAATTTCATGTGGGAAATCAAGATTT
This sequence comes from Chaetodon striatus, assembly GCA_029783705.1. Taxonomy (NCBI): domain Eukaryota; kingdom Metazoa; phylum Chordata; class Actinopteri; order Chaetodontiformes; family Chaetodontidae; genus Chaetodon; species Chaetodon striatus. The sequence continues at coordinate 21,324,772 of JAPZEB010000004.1, forward strand.
TATTTTAAAGTTTTGGCGTATTGTTTTTAATCAGATTTTCTTTATTGTCTCCTCATTTCCCTTCACACCCCTCCCACCTCTCTCTGCCTTTCCTTGTCTACCACCCTCCAGATTTAATAAAATCCAGAACACGAAGAACACGATGAAGAAGGACGGCATCAGCTCTCTGACCTACAAAGTGCTTCAGGTCAAGAGGTACCCTCTGTACACAAATATCTCTGTGGAGATTGGCAAACCACCGCCCCGGCCTATTAAGGGCTAGAGACAGATGGAGAGGAAGACGAGGGGGTCGACGCACATTGACTGGAGGGAAAAAGATGGGGAGAAGAGAGCTTATGAGAGGGAAATAAAGAGATCACAAATCTGAGACATCTGAAAAGATGACGGGATGAAAGAGAGGAAAAAGTTACAAGCACATTATGGTCTCTCTTCCCTCTTGACCCCTCTCTGTGTTTTGATTTTTTTGTTTGGATTTCAGCTTGCCATATCTGGATCCAGGACTCAGGCTCTTTGCAACTTTTTCAAGCAGCCAGTGGCTTCACGCCTCCTACCTTTACCAATCAGTGACTTCAGAATTTTAAGAGTGGGGACCAAAGCTCGGATATCAGTAGCCGACCAAAGGTTGGCGTCAGACTTGGAAGCTGAAACTTGGAATCTTTCCATTAACAATCTTTTGTAAACTGGAGGGCATCCAGTGGCATATCGATGGAGGATATTGAGGAGCTATTGTCAGGAGATTAGAGATCAGACAATGACATCATTTGAAACTTTGGAAAGTTTTCATGGCCTGTTTTGAGACACTGGACAGCATCAAGTGGGATTTCTTTGAATATTTGACCAAGTTCTTATAAGCAGAATGGAAAAATGGGCTTTTTACATGGATACGAAGACAGATACAAGATATGGTACTGGCTGGTTTGGGAATGAAATATTAGGAAAAATAACATACCTGTTCGGAGAACAAACCTTACAGACGCCATCAAACATTTTACTTTCCGAACAGTGATGATCGAGAGAATGGGGATTTCCATTTGAGGCCAACTGTAACTAAATATGACATGCAGTGATGCTCCGCTGAACTGTATCTGATGGACCGCATATCGAAGAAAACGCCTGACTCTTATCTTGACAAATGATGCTAATGGACGATTTGATATTGACGTCTTTGTCAGGGAGTTTGGATCTAATTACTCAATCAAATCCTCCTCCGTTATCAATTAATGAATGTGTATTGTGCCTGCATTTACAGTGCTGGGACACGCTGATAAAACATGTTCATCAGCAGCAACAAACTCAAGAGAACTCTCTTTTTGTTCACTTTTATGTATATGTATATATATATATATATATATATGTATATATACATATATATATAAAATGTACTTTGGAAACTGGCTTATTGGAGTGACGGAAAAGTTTTGCAACAAAAGTAAACATATTGAAGACATGAGTTTTCTCCTGTTCTGGATGCAGTGTTGTGGAACTACCTTGGGAATGCATTTGAAATCAAATCAAGGCACTGAAGACAGCAAGGCAGATAGATACACTGACAGCTCAGTCGTGATTTTAACCACATGTGGCACATATTGGAGATTAGGTTTCTGGAAGCCTTGTTTCTATCACTCCTCTTAAGGAAAGATTAGAGGTTTATTTTGCTAATCTGGACGTTAAATGTACATATTTGTCTCTACGAGATCTAAATGGCCTAAGGTACGTTCATATTCCTGAAGGTGCTGGTTTGATTAAGTAAAAATATGCATTTTCAATTAGAAAATTGGACATTTACCACATTTTCTGAACCTATATGGGACACAAAGGGGTTAAACTGAGCTGTCAGAATAGAATTATGGCTCACGCTTTACAGGAAAACGTGTCGTGGACACACAAGCTTCTAACATTTACACTGACTCCGCAGACAAGTTGAGCTGAAAAGTAATTCATTTTGGAGGTCAGTTTTTAGCCTGCAATGTAACCTGGACGTCAAAGTCTTTTTTTAAGTATCACAATTCATTAAAACTCTATCTACTGTTATTATGCCATTTTCTCTCTTTGCTATCTTTTTCTTCATATCTTTAAGAAAAAGATAATTATATCCGGAAAGAGGAAATTAGAAGGTGATAGTCTTCTGCCTGTGGAAATTGTGAATTTTAAGGCAGTAATGAGAAGTTATTGTTTGAGCAGTTTGACTGACATCTCTATGGCTGCTTTAGATTTTATCATCATCAGCTGTCACTTTTCTATTTATGTCTATTTTATCACACTTTCAGATTTCATAAATTAATCAAACATTCGGATTTTTTTTTTATTGAAACTTATTTTTATTTGATTTTTATTTTCATCTTATATGAGTTTCATAACTTTCCCTGTGTGAAAAAGGAACAAAAAAAATCTGCGTACAGAAGCCTTTGACTGTTTTATGCATTGATACATCACTCTTCTTCCTTTGTTTTATTTTTCCTTGTCTCTACTGTTGATGCTGTTACTGTTGACGCCTAAACACCAAACCGATGCCTTCAGAAGTTATCGTTACTAAAAGGGGCAGGGAGGTTATTTTTGATTTGAAGGTCATTTTGGGGTGTAAAATCAGTCGATGAAGATGTGTGTTTTAAGATTGGTAATACAGACATTAACCCATATTTGTTTTGGTTTAAGAAACACACATTAAAGGTTCGGTGTGTAGGATGTAGTGGGACATATTGGCTGAAATGGAATATAATAAGTATTTTTTCTTTATTGTTTAATCACCTGAAAATAAGAATCTCATCACATATTGACGTTTGGTAATGGAACTTTTCCATGTCCACACACGACGTGCAAGGTGCCCTGGGTGCGCCGGTGTCCTCTTTCAAAATTCAAATTTACTGTCTACGTACAGTCTCTTTCAAAATAAATGCACTACGTCGGTATGACACCACAAATTGACTTTTTTTTCCTTCAACAACAAAAACACGTGGTTGGGTGTAGAAAAAAAAGAACAGGGTTTGGCTTTAGAATCTTACAGGATGCGAACGCTGCTCTCTTGGGTGTTTGTTGGACCCATCCACCACCACTCCCGCCCGCCCCAGTTGGATTTTCAGCGCCTTAACTTTTGTCCTTGTCCCGCCACATTTCCCTCAATGCTTCTAGGTGCCACTAAACTATAACGGCAGCCAGGTTTGTATAATACCGACATCAAGGGGCACCTTTTTTTGGTTGGTTTCTGACACCGCAAGGCACTGCCCAAGCGCCAAATCTCGACGACTTCAGACTGGGCGCGTTTTTCGATCTATCCTCATAGGGAAAGGGGCCTTGTCCACCAAGTCCACAATGTTTCTACAGTAGCCCAGAATGGACAAACCAAACACTGGATCTAGAAAGGGCCATTTGCGTTGTTGTGTTTTTGCGTCAGCCACAATAGTTAGCATCCACTCTGTGATGACAGCGTTGGAAAAAAAACACAGATTTGTTAAATTAAAACTGCATTATTTAGTGTTTTTACTGATTTAAATCGACAGATGCTTTTGTTTTGGAGAGGAAGAGACCTCTGCAGATAATTTGTCTCCCGGTAAAAATCTTCTAAACAATGAACACTGAAGGAATTCTAATCGCGAGTTCACACTTGGCACATGGGAAAAGTTTCAGTTGGTTGCAATTTGCAATTTCGCTAGATGCCTCTAAATCCTACGCACTGCTCCTTTAAGATCATGAAAAACTTACACAAACTATCTCTGCCTATCTCTGACATTTTAAACAGACAGAAGATTTGTGTGCAGTACTGTAACTGTTTGAATTTTGTATCATTCAGAACAATTTTGGGGCTTTTATTTTGTACATTGTTGGCCTCCTCTTTGGTCAGCCTTGAGGCAAAAATGTTCCCATCTGTTTGGCTCAGCATTACCTTCGCCTTGAGTCTGTTGAAAGGTTTGATTACTCCTTACACACACACATACACACACATGGATTCACACTGTCTCCCTTTTTTCTTTGCATTATCTCCCCTTTTATTGCCTTTTCTTTCTTGCTCTGCCAGTCCAGGCTGTATGTGTCAATGGCACTCTGTTGTGCTTCGTGGTGGGCCTACTTCAAGCACAGCTGTGTCTCACTCGAGTGCTTCTTCTTTCAATAGATATCGACAGAGCCTCTCTTTGTGTCTCTGAATCTGTGCCACTTACTGTATCTTTATTTATTTATTTATTTTTAATCTCAGTACACATCTTCATTTGTGAATCCTTCTGCGTCTCCCCTTTCCTCATTCTCTCCCCCACTTTATCTGACTCTCCCTTTCCTTTTTACCCTTCGTTGATACTTATTTCCAGAGTGCAGATCTCTCCTGGTGAGTTTGAGTGTCCTCAGTGGGCAGACTACCTGTGGAGAGGTCAATACAGCTCCTTCTCTATACTGTTTACAGCTCACCCAGTGCAATATTACCGATTTGTTCACATCTACCACATATCCCACTTAAAGCTCATGTTTTCATGTGGGATCTGAGGTGGTTAGTGTTTTGAATGCAGTCATATTATTTCCAAATAGATTTCCTTATTATTTTCCTCTACTTCACCTTATTGATTTGAACTTCTTGTAATAAGTACAGAGCCGACAAAATGGCAGCTTTTGCTGTGATTTTCCCCATTCTTTCAGTACGTAAGCACCTTGGTGATTTAGTGTTTACTTGCATAAAGTGGGGTGACTTAAAAAAAAAAGAAGAAATGGTCAAAATTGAAGAAGCAGATGCCGAAATATCCTGACTTTTAATCCCTATTCTAAGTCAAGATCCAAACACACTGGGTCTTCCATGTTTCACAGTGCATCTTAATAGTGTCTCTCATAGTGTTGCGAAGTTGGAGGAGCCATTTTAGGTGTGAAAGTCAAAGTCATTCATTCATTTTTTTCCATTGACATTGTTATATGATTCACAGTTGGAGCTCTTGTACTGCTCTGATCAGCACAAAACTCTTGTGGTTGAAGAGAGAGATCCGGAAGACTTTCAGTGTCATGGCCGAATATTTAGCTGATTTCAGCGATGTGAAAAAGTTTGTGAGATGTCAGAATGAGACTTCTCCTTGAGCAAGACTTGGTTGCACACAATAACGCCAGCTGCTGGGCTCTCTTTCTCACTCTCTCAATACTGGATCACTTTAAAGAATTGCCTCCATTTTGTCACCTAAACACATAAACATGGGAAAATAGAGTCCAGGCTGAAAGATACCAAAGTTTTTTACTTTAACAATGGCGTTAGAAAATATCAAATTCAATCATAAAAAGTTAAAACTAGGGGATTGCTTACATAAAAACATTGGTGGAGCCATTAACTACAACCCCCAAAGTGCATTTTGGCACGAAACATCTAATTACAGGATGTAAAATTGTCCAATCTGCAGTTTAAGTAAATTCATTTGGGGTTTCTGGGTCAGTTATGGACAAATTTGCTAACTATGGTGCTGTGTTTTGTTCCTAAATTCAAAGAGGGAACATACTTCCGGAACCAGTAGCTCCTTCCACTTCACAACTCTGCTGGACTCTTTCTTCCTCCGAAATGCCCTCTTTCAATCTGCACACCTATAGTTTATAAAGTAAGCTTTCTCTTTAAACAAAATCAGGTCTCAAGGTCAAGCTGAGATAACCCTGATGACCTGATTTGTTTTTTGCTTTTCAAAGCTCCCGCCACAGAAGACATTATACAGCTGTTTTTACAGGCTGACTAGCGCTCCTCATAACCACTAAATCAAACTTAAAAATTAAGATCAGTTTTTGCTTCATCAATGCTACTCTGAAAGAATACAGGCACCCCCTTATAAGTCAGTTACATGATAAAAAGTACAAGCTGAGGAGTGACAGTTATTAGAGAAAAATGGAGGAAATAGCGCCAAGAGAAGCCCCAGTGTGTATAAACAGTATCATGGGATATAGATGTAAAAGATCAGCAACAGAAACTTAAGCGAAAAATGTGTTTGAACCGTTTCCTTTACTTGAGAATAAGAGCAACCATGAGGAGCGCTTGATGTTTCTTAATGGACTCTTGACTTTTGAAGCTGTTCCAGTTGTCGAGCGCACCTCAGGTGGTGGTGAAGTATTCGAAACGGCTTTTTTCAAACACATTATTTTGCTGCAGAGAGCAGACAGGACTTTCAGGCCTGTGGGCGTTTTTAAAAATTTACTGTATCTCTAGCTATGTTTTTTTGTACATTGAATGTTGAAAATGTTATATCTTATATAGAATGCATTACGTCATATCAAACCTACTTTTTCTATACAATCAATAAATCTGATGGTTAAAGATTGTATGATGGTGTTGTCAGTTGCTTGCTGTGGGTGCACATGTGGGAAGAAGACAGCCAAACTCTGGTGGATAAATTGAAACTTCATAATAAATTAGTTTCCACCTGCAGGCTGAGGTAATCTCTGAACTTTCTAATGTAATATCGACAGTTTTTGGCAACCGTGTTTCCTGTTGCCATGACAACCCATATAAACCTGTTACTTTTGTTCCTGTGTGGTCCCAGTGGCTTACTGGACTAAAATGCTAAACCACCTTTTGGATTACATTCGACTTTACTTCTGCATTCTTCCATTTTCTCCTCCGTCCGTCCTGCCACCCTCCTGATAATATAAACACATCTTTTAATGCCACAAAGTGAAGCTTTCTCTCTTTTACCTTCTACATCTTCTCTCATTCTTTTATTGTTTTGTGGGGAGCAGTGGTCCCAAACTGTCTGCAGAAAAGCTCTGCAGGGAAATCAGGATGGTATCCTCCCAGAGAGATGCTGGAGCCAAACTGTTCACAAAACAAATTGTTCAAATAAAGTAAAAGGATGCAACTCAAGAGGAAACACAAAAAGAGAGATTTTTAATGGGCATTGAAAGTAGTTTTAATTTGGAATATTTCACAATATGCTGGTGTTTATTACCAGAATAACACACTTCATGATTTGTGGGTGCAATCTATTTTGGGTCCCTTTTATTTCAGGCAGTAGATTGAAACTTTACTAAAAGGAACAGATTGTTATTTTTTTGCTGTAAGTCAGATGAGAAGATTGACACCACTTTGATGTCTGTACAGTGAATATATGGCTAATTCAGTCAGGAACACTTTAGTCAAAGAAAACTTTATTTCCATTTGCAGTATTATATTTGGTAGTATGGCTCTGTTTTGGGGCCTCTGCCTTTACTTGGGCCTACGCTGAAAGCCTCTACCTCGTGGAAAGCCTATAGTAGAGAGAGCGCTCCTCCCTGCCCTTCCATGCGCCTACATGGAAAGCCTAAGGCAGGGAGAGCAGCAGCAAAGACCCCCCAGGAACAGAACAGAGCAGTATTAATGACAAACAGAAATGACATTGCTAAGTCAGACACAACATCAAAAGGAGGGGCTGGGGTGGAAGTGGGTTGCAAAGAAGCTTACAGAGGAAGCAGCAACAGTAGGCAGGTCAAAGAACTTTAAATAGAATGCCCTGAATGAGATTTGCCAATATGTTGCATAGAAAGGAATCATGTGATCTATCAGCTGACTCCCCTCTAACAACCAGCTGATGTAGCTGGGATGTGAGCTGAGCTTGTCAGTGTGTCCTCTCTGAACTAACACTATGCTCAATATTTGGAAAAAGGCCTAATTCAGAAAATCCATAATATGCTGTTGACATGGCCCACATCAATTTCAGAATATTGTCATATTCAGAATTATAGTGGAATATTAGCACACATGTAAACATACCCATTGACATAGAGCCACAAAGTCTGTGGAGGGAGAAGGACGGGAGTTAGTCAGTGTTGGTTTCTTTTAACCATGACCATGTGGTATTTCCTAACCTTGACCAAGTAGCAAACCAAACCAAAGCTGAACCACAGCAGCGTCAGATCAGAGAAGGGTTTTACTGATAAAACACCATTTGTAGCAGTTTTAGAAGGCACAGACAAACAATGTCATCTTGTCAAGCATCAGATGAGAAAACGCTTATGTGTTGCTCTGTGGGGCAATGACAAACAATGTAATTTGATGTTTAATTTGGAGGACTTGCTGGGCCTGGCTCGCAGTCAGCGTTCCAATTTATCCCAAAAGTGCTGAATAGGATTGAGGTCAGGCCACTGTGCAGTTCAGGCCAGTTGAGTTCCTTCGTTAACTGGGAAAAGCATTTCTCTATGGACGTTGTGCTTGGGGGCACTGTCATGTTCTGCACTACAGTTTTTCTTTTACTGTTTGATTCGCGTTATTGAACTTCAGTTCATTTTTATCCTCTTTTTATTTAGTTTTAATCCTTAAGAAGTGTCTGGTATGTCTAGTGTCCCGTCCTGTGTTACGTGAAGCACTTTGAATTTCCTTGTTGTTCAAAAGGTGCTATACAAATAAGCTTGCCTTGCATATCTGGGTATACGGGACCCTGACCTGCTTTCCTTCAGCACTCCTACTGAAGAACTCCTCCTACTCCTGTATATTTTCAGTCTAAGGTCGTTTTAATTCCATCTTGTTCGACCTTCCGGAGAGAGAAAAAAAGAAAGTCTGGTGGGTGACGTGTCCCTTGATTACTCAGTAAATGACTTTACAATCCAAATGGCGGAACTCACTGGCCTCCTCTCACAGCCATTCAGACATACAGTATTTATACAGTCCAATATTTAAAGTCTCCTCTGTTCCACTTTGTCTCCCTTTGGTGCAACTGTCAGACTTTAAACTTGAGTAAAAGCAACTCTCTGACTGTTAAGTGTGTCAAGACAAATAGCCTCTTTTCTGCCTTTTCATCCTGGCTTTTAATTCTTTTCCGAGCACTTACTTGAGCAATATATCATATATAATGATCACAGGGTCACTGCAGTACTTGTTATACATCACGCTATGTGCTCATTCAGCCGCAGCACTGACTGCCAGCTCCTGTGGATAAGAGCATGTGCTAAATGCATTACCCTTTTACATGTGAAAGATAATGCACTGGCTGCGTGGATAATCTGATAATATTCTGCTGTGTGCACAGAATGATATTTTCATCTGACAAAGCTCCTCTCTCCGTTGCTTTTGTCTTGCAGGATCCTCTGAAGCATGCACAAAACAGAGGATAAATAAATAATAAAACAGAAAAATCAATGAGCCACATCTAGACAGACACAGGCTATTTTCGCCCCAGATTGTTATTCTGTGTTGGTATTTACAAAACTTCCAAAGACCACAGTGTTTCTAGACTATGAGCCCAATTATGGTTAGCCTGTTAAACCCTTTGCCATTGATTTCTTTTCAGGCTCCATGTGCCAGTCCTGATGTGGGTGTGCTGAGCTGGAATCAGTTCCCCCGAAAGACTCTGAAATGGAAAGCCTTGTTTCAGCCTCTCTGCACCAAATTAGATTGCGTCCTTGTGTCAAGGGGAGTTGTTTGTTTTTGTCGAGTTTCTCTTTGTCGAAAGGTCAAACGAGCAAGCCTAGAATGTCCTGAGCAGCCTTTTGTCACACATTATTTATGGGTATTCCACCACAGATGCACAGTAAAGGCCCAGGCTATACAGTTGATATAAGAATACAAGGCTGTTCCCTCTCTGCCAAATGGGGTTTCAGCGTGGGTCAAGACAGGAGCAAGTCTACTAGGCTGCAAGACTGTAACTGTAAGAGGAGAAATTTATGACATAGTACACAAAGAGGATAAACCGGTACATGAAAGCTGTGAAGTTTGTGAGATCTTAAACTAAAAACAAAAATACAATATTGGCAGAGGAGACTTTGGCACAACAGATGCTGACTGGATGTTTTTTTTTTCTCCCCTCTGCAGCTAGAGTGGTGGAATAAATCAGTGTCAAACTCAGAGCTAATGTGAAACACGTGATGGTCAGTGACAGTATGAATGATGACTGCATTATTGAGCTATAAACTGCAGTCCCAATTTGACAATAGTAATGGTTTGCTTCCTGGACAGATTTTTGTCAAGCGTGAAAGGAAGCTATATGTCAAACTGTACTATATCTACAGGATGTGGCGCTAAAAAAGAGAGTGAGAAAAAAAAAAGGTTTCTACTTCCTTGTCATTTCACAGTTTGAGATCTCCAAACAGTGAGCGTAATCACTCAGCCGGTGGTCAGTGGATTCAGACAGTTTCTGAAATGAGACGAAAAAAAATGGTAATTTCATTTTATTAAAATAAACCATTATCCTGATTAGATGCCAATAACAATTTGCAGCTAATCATGGTCATATACTTCATGTAATAACACTTCCATTAATGAATTAACATTTTAATTTAGGTGTTTTTCACTTTTTAATGATTTGGTTCAGTTAGAAAATGATGGTTAATACCTAGACTTTTCAAGAGTGTGAAAACTTGAACTGATATGCCAGTGACACAACGTATTATAAATTTACTATGCCTCAAAGCAAATGCACTTCTGGGGACAGGTTAATTGTTGTCTATTTCTATTATATAGATACAAATTTGATAACATTAACAGCAATTATTTGACTATGAGCTGCCAATTCAGACTCTATTTTGTAAACTTTTAACATTTAAAGCTGGGGTAGGCAATTTTACTTTGGCATCATTGGGCAAAAACCCCATAATAAACTGAGCATTTTGGAATTTAAGTGATCTGGGTAAAAAACTAAACTACTGCACTTCCTCTTGGCTCTGTTTTCAGGTTTTAGAAAATCTAGCCGGTGATGAGAGCCTTTGGCCAATCATAGGTCATTTTACAGAGAGGTCGTTCCAATTGGCTGTTCTACAAATGCAGATGTGTGTGCACATCCCTTTGATTAAAGCCTGATTCAATGGCAGAGAATCTGGCAGAGAAAGTTGCTATTCCAGCATTGGCAACAACTGCTTTCACTGCAAAGCAACCCAAAAGAGGACGATGGAACTTATCAAAAAAAGGGTCTAACACAGGGGTGCCTAACATCTTTCAGGCCAGGGCCCCTTTAGCTGAAAGAGAGACGGCACAGGGACCCCCCACTACAGTTGTAAAAATAAAAGTAAGTTGTGTGTTAAACTGAGCAGATAAAGTTTGTCAGGCTGCAGTCCTGATCTGTATATCCTTTCCAGGTAGTTGAGGGTGGAAACTCCACAAAAGACAAAAATTTGTTCTATTCATATTGAGGTGTATTTTTAGACATGTATCCATTTTTAAAAACAAATTTAAAAAACTACCAAACAATCATTTTGCACCCCCCTAGGTGTAACTCTAAGGAAACCCAGGGGTCCTAGACCCCCTGTTGAAGACCCAGGTTTAAAAAGAGAGTCTGACAATAAATAAAACAAAATGTGTCAATATTAGCAAAGTGTTTTACAGATGGAGAGAAAATACTACAAATAGTTTAGCCTTCTGCTAACCAGAGCTAAAAGGGCATGGCTGCTGCTGATTTAAGTTCATGTTTACGTAGCTAATGTTAGCTACAGCCTCAAACCAATGTGTCCTCTGCCTCATTCCCCACTGCTGCAGGCCATATCAATGACAAGAAAGCAGGCAGCACCTCCAGAGAAAGACCTCCGGCTAGCAAACACAGTAATCCGAATCCAGCCAGTGGAGCAAACAGCCCAAACTCCTGGATCAGCAAACTTTCTGTTGCTGCTGTTACACAGGTTAGACCCAAAGCTGCCGCAAGCCACCAGCCATTGTGAAACCTGACGCTGGGGGTTTGTGCTGGCCCAATTTGAGCAGTCAATGTTACAGCCACCGACTGTAAGTCCATAACTTTGGAGCATTTAGCCTGCTCTCCTCAATACAAAGTAGTCAGCAGTGACTGGGACTGCCAGGTGGCTAGCTAGCTAATTCTTTTGGTATTGTGGTATAATAAAGAGAAAGAGAGAGCAGGGCAAGGAGAAGCTAAGCAAATGCACTCCATGCACCTCTATATTACTGCATGAAGTGTGTGAATATAACCATGGTCATCTGGTGGGAGGGGCTTACGACAGAGAGCTAAATAGTTACATAATGCTGCCTGGCTTGCTTTTTTTAATCAACATATGCTACTGCTACATTCTACAAGTATACCATCAGTATGTAATTATAAAAGACAGGGTTGATTTGTAAATTTTAAAATAAATGTTATTCTGAAGTGCAGTGCACTTGAGTCAATATGATTTTCAATATGATTGTGTAGTCCTTTTGATATTTATGTGAAATGTCAAGTGAATTCCAAGCATTCTCTTTAATTTAGCGGATATGAGTAAAAAGAGTTCTACCTTGACCACTGCACTTTCTAATTTACTCAATGAGGGTTTTAAATCCCCATGTCAGATGTAAATTAGGCTTTTTACAAAGCAGCTGTGACCACTTTTTTCTCTTTCTGAATGAGGTGAATATAGATGATTCCCAAAAACCTTTGTTTACATAGGCCCATACCTGAACATGAATGATTTTGAAGATATTTTGATCACTTGCTCCATGGCCAGTAACCAGAAAGAAGGCACTCCCTCATGAGTCTGACAGAAGTAAATGTTTGACAGGGTCTGGGCTGGATCAAAGCTTAAAAAAATATTATTGGTTTACAGCTGACTGTGGTTCCTACTGAAGAATCTGTTTTAATATTCTTGGAGCTACTAAACTTAAGGGGAGCCACTATGGAATTATCACATCTGGGAATACTGCACATCGTGCATGCAAGTACAAGTATGGAATAAGCATATTTATTCCAAAAACTATGGATTTATTTATTTAATTTAACCCACACTTTAAGGTCTAGTACTTAAGATTTGGGGAGATTTAGTGGCATCTAGTGGTGAGAGATGTAGATTTCAACCAAATGAAAACAAGCATACACCGTTCAGGAGGATTTTACAAAGACCCAAATTATCAGCAGAAGTCTCATCCTCTTCAAAATAAACAGGCCAG
>JAPZEB010000004.1:21337637-21347761 GCA_029783705.1 Chaetodon striatus
GGCAGGGAGAGCAGCAGCAAAGACCCCCCAGGAACAGAACAGAGCAGCATCAATGACAAACAGAAATGACATTGATACTTCAGATACAGCATGTAAAGGAGGAGCTGGGGTGGAGGTGATGTTGTAACCTATAGACCCAGCCAGGCTAGAAGTTTCCCCCTGCAGAATTCAATTTCTTTTTCCTAAGAGTGTTTCACCTCATCCCGCCCTACTGCACTGTCATTGGCTAGTGCTTGTTACATAGACACGTCAAGGTCAGATGTGGTCAGGGTTAGGGTAGTCTTGCTTTGCCAGACCTATCTCCACAACGCTCTGTTCGTGCTAGAGAGAAATTTGGAAGAGCCCATTATCATCCTGTTAGTGGGAAAGAATTCTCGGGGTTGTTGGTATTTTTCTGAACAAATTACGATCTTTCTGGGCGGCACTTAGCCCAGGATGCTGCAACAGTCCCCTTGCAAAACTGTAGCATGTAGATAATGGAAGGAGTGGAGAATGCCAGCTGAAATAGTTAGGCAATAGTAGGCGCATACTGAAAGTCGACAGCTGGTGAGTCAGGCTGAATCAAAATATCCACCCTCTGGACTTGCAGACTGAGCCCTTGCAAATTCGGTTGTATGTAGTGTGCTATATTCACTGTCATCAAGTAGTCACAGCAAGGAGCTGATAGACAGGTAGGTTATTAAATCAGTGAAGTCTGCTGAAATCTGCACCTCAAGCAGATTCTCTGAAAGTCCACTTGAGGCCCCTTGTGGATTTGGACAGCCCTCACCACTCCCGGACTCCCCGTGAACACGCCCACAAATTCCCCGAGTCTGCAAATTCAGACATTTGGATTCAGCCTCAGACTAGGATTAAGGTGAAGAGGTCAAGGTTAGACTAAGCACTAGCCAATCACAGCACAGTAGGGCGGGACTTTGCAGAACAAAAAAATAATGCTTTCCTCATTTCCAGTCTTTATGCTTAACTAAGCTAAGCTGCTGCTGGTTGTTGCTTTATATTTGCTGTACAGAAATGAGGGTGGTATCACACTTCTTATCTAAATAAGCAAGAAAACACATAAACACATTTCACAAAATGTCAAACCCTGCCTTTAACCATGCCTCTTTCTGATTATTCGGTAATTAAGATGAGAAGTATGGAAGAACAGCTCTCTGATCTTATTCAGTTTCATTCTTACACTGTTTGATTCAAATACCAATACCCTCCAGAAAATGTAAATACAGAGTGTATTCACTCATAAAGTCTCCAGATAAAGTACGATTTAAAAGGTGTTCATAACCCTAAAAGTTTCAACTTAATCCCAAACCTTGCATAAAGAAGCTTTTCAGGGAGAATTAAGGCAGTGAAACGTGTCAGTTGTAATAATATACTTAATGCAGCAGCAGCTCGGGAGTCTTATGTATAAAGTAAATGCCATTATAGGCTCCCATACTGCACATAAACATAGACCAAGACAAGATTTTCTTTTTTTTTTTTTGGTTTTCATTTAAAGTTCCCTCATGATTAAAGCGGTAGATAATGACAAGTAACAGTAGGAAGATCCGCTGCATATAAACCTACATAAAATGGCAATACTACTATCTTTATGACAAAGGTAAATGACAACTGTACACTTTGCTAACAGTGGGAATAATAAGGAAGGGTATTTCTATGATGCTACATATTCTTCCTAGTGAAAAATGAATGAAGCAGTTAATGACAGGTTGTTTTTCCTGCTCTACAGTGTACATGCACAAATAACAACCCTGTTTCCAAATACCGCTTGTGTCTAAAACTACTGTACAGTCATATGTTAGGCCATAGTCTCATACATTATATTTCAATTAGCCTGGAAACTGAACTGCAGAATTTATAGGACAGTTACAAATTGTTAATTGCTTTGCTAAGTCATTTCCTAGTCTAAATTTCATCACAGCTGTGCATACATTTGGCTGGTGCATCAACCCGTGACAGGTCAATTACAGTTTCTTATCATCCAATAATCTCATTGGCTTTGTTATGTTGCCAGTTGTTTCCCAAAGCAGGTGTCTGGAAATTAAAAATATGCCTCCCGGGTAACTTCTATAGCTTCTATAAAAGTTCACTTTTCTCTCCCTCTTTTTGGAGGAAAATGTGGACAGGCAGATAAAAAATAAAAGGGTAAACATCTGGAGCGCAGTCACCTTTCAAGGGTCAAGTTTCCTGTCAGATTTGTTTAATTATGTTTTTTCTCTGTAGAAGTACAGTCGTTAGGCTCAGGGGTTGAAGCTGTTTGAGGCCATTTTATATCACTGCAGTCCATACTATTACAGAGAGATTTCTAATCCAGTATTACTTCATAAACCCACTGTTATAATTGGTTTACAAGGACTGCAATCAGTTCTTCTTTACATAGTATGGCCAGGTTAACATATCCGGGGGCCTATTGATCCCCCACCAACCACCCTCCATGCATTGTGTACCTGGCCACATGGTCTGTACCTCAGTTAGTTTGTGGTAATTTGCTTAAACATAGCATTATTTGGGAATATGCACCACGGAAACACGATAGAAACTACAGTAATAAAGGTTTTATCTTTAGATATTGACTCAGACTGTCTATGCGACAGGACCACATTAGGTAATAATGCCTTTGTTGATATTGTACTTTGCAGTTAATCAAATTGCCACTGAAATGTAGTAAACCTGGATCTTTGATTGGTCTGTAAATCAGACCTTGTTTTTAATTTGCAGCTAAGGCCCAATAAAGGGACAGCTTTGTCCACCAAAGTGACAAATTCAGTCTCATCAGTATTACAGAAATCTTGGAAGAAAAGTCCTCGTGGAATGGCAGCAGATGTTGTCTGATGGCTTGTGGTGCTTTTAAAATAATTTCTTAGGTCCTTGTTTAGCTCTGTTCCCAAAAACCAGAATTTTTAAAGTTGCAGATTATCCATTTTCAGCTGCACAAGAGAAGGACAGCATGTAGATGATCGACCATTGGGGATTGTATATTTTAGGGTAACAGCTGGTTCTTCGCTGACAGAGTGAGTCAGTTTTTCTTGGTGGACGGTTGTTCAGGTGTACAGTTTTTGAGGCGGGAACAGCTGGCGAGACGGTTTCCCTCCCAGTAGCCGGCATCCTGACCATCGTGACAACGACACTTGGTGCAGGAGTCGACCCAGATGGGCTCTCCTGCAGGAATCACCTGGCTGCGTGACGCATCAACGTAGCAGTTAGGACCTGGAGGGAGATGAGCAACAGAGGTAAGTACCTACAGCTGAACAGATCACTCTTAGAAATGAGGGTTCCAAATGGGTTCTTTCTAAAGGGCTGAGGTTCTACCTAGAAATCTTTTCACCCAAAGAACCCTTTGTGGAAGAAAGAGTTCTTCAAGGATTATTGAAAGCATTTTTTATGGGTACCCACTACTTGGCATTCTGTATTCGGTTCTAATGTAAAATCCAGTTTTGGTTCCCAACCCTGATGCACCATTGAAATAGTAAAGGCAGTCGGAGTGATTTCACAGAATCTCCACCCCCTAAAAACAAGATTGTGAACCATCTGTGTTGTGGGTTGCATTGGACCACATCACGCCCAGCTCTTAAGGAACCTTGTGGAGCCCAAGACTGCTGGGCATAGCTCCCTTGACCCCAGGCTAACCTGATTATGATTAGTGGGAGAGAGATCTATGGGTAATGTGGTCACTCAGTAATGTACAGCCCCTTGAGTGGGTTCAAGATGAAGCCCTTGGAATATAACAACCTTTCCAGTGGAACCCGCTGGGTGATTTCTTATTAGCACCCTTAGAAGGTTGAGGATTCTGGATAGAACCCCAAATACCCCTTTTCCACCAAAATAGCCCTAATATTTGAACCAGATCGGCTCAAGATTCTTGGAACCTTGGTGCTATCTAGCAAACCAGCGTGAGTTCAACACCAGTTTTGAGTGGAACCAAGTGTAATCAAGGATATGTCATCAACGGAGGATGCTGCACAGAGCACAGTGAAAGTAAAGAGCAGCAAAACCATACATTAATTACCTGCAAACTTTTGTTCTGTTAACACAGATATTTATGTTTTATCAAAAGCAACTATTAATGAGACCACTGCACACTCCTTGATGATTTCTCACTTGATTTCTCCATCATTGCCTTCTCCATCCTCTCTTTCCAACCCGTAGAATACAACATGGCCACTGATGTTGTTGCATTTCAGGTCAAGGGAAACCTGCTATTTTTTGGTTCCAGCTGAGAACCAACTTTTCAGGTTCTGAATCAGTTCACTTTTGGTTGAAATGCTCTGAGCAGTTCAAAATAAGGTATGGGAACCAGAACAGAACTGGTTCCATGTTGGTGGAAAAAGGGTAAGAGAGGGTCTTGGGTGAAACAATTCACAAATGGATCTCACTAAAACCTTCTCTGTGTGGTCCTAGGTAGAACCCTGTGATACCCCTTATCCACCAACATGAAACCAGTTCTGTATTGGTTCCTGCACCTAATTTTGAACCGGTCACAGCTTTTTAAGCAAGAATAAATTGGTTCGAAACTCAAAACGTTGGTTCTCAGCTGTAGCAGATTTTCCGTTACCTGAAGTGGGCGTGTCATACTCTACAGGTTGGAAAGAGAGGATGGAGAAGTCAGCACTGAAGAAATGAAAAATCGTCAAAAAGCATGCAGTGGTCTCATTAATAGCTGGTCCATACTTACAAATCTGTGCTCACAGAACAAAAGCTCACAGGTAATCAATGTAATCTGTGATTTTGCCACTATTGTTTCTTTCCATTGTGCCCTGTGCAACACCCTCTGTTGATGACACATCCTTGATTACAGTTGTCCCACTCAAAAATGGTGGAAGCATGGGCTGGTTCACTAGACAGCACCAAGGCTCCAGGAATCGTGACAAGGGACCAGTTCATGAACCAGAGCTAATTTGGTGGAAAAGGGTATGAAAGGGTTCAAGGCAGAACCTTTCTATCAGGAACCAAACAGCGTTATCTCATGGGGACAAGCTGAAGAGCCCCATATGGTTGTAGTTAGCACATTTATTTCTAAGAGTGTACTACAAACAGGGGAGCACATAAAGTCAAGTGCAGACACACTCACCCCTGCATGCGAATGATCAAATACATTAGAACTACATTTGACAGTGGTGCTCTTGCAATAGTGAAGATAAATCTCCTGTTGCATCTCTAGGAGCCCCCGGTGTTTTATTTTACTTTCTACTTTTTAATGCTATTTTCAACTTACCCTCCTTGCATTCGGGGCAGCATTTGCCAGGCTGGTAGACAGGGTTGACACATGGTGGAGGAGCACAATCTGCCACTAGACAGCGGGCGATGCCATCACTGTCACAAGTGCACTGCTCACACTCTGAGGGCTGGGGAAACGCACACACACACACACACATAAACGGTGTGAGCCTTAACAGGGATCTTGTTTCTAATCAGCAGCTCTCACCAAGTCCTCCTCATGCCATCTCAAAAGGGGGCGCCATTTACCTCCAATTCCCAGCTGTATACTCAAGTTACATTCCAATACCAGACTGTAATTAATTGGCTCAGAGTTTCAGAGGGGAAAACACTACAAAAAAGATATATATCAGCTTATATTTATGTTATAACATACAAGCATATGGAAACCGTGGCATAGGTATGAGTTACATTTTTATCAAAAATATGATTGTGCATAGTTACACATTTGAATGAGAGGCAACAGTAGCTGCAGAGCAAAGTGGAACCTGCATGAAACAGATCAATGACAAGGTTTACACATAAACAGTACTGAGCTGCTTTTCACCATTTGTTTTGTGATGTATGTGATAGACTCTTGTTTTTTAAAATCTAGATCTACCGCACATTATCTAAAGCTCTCTCTCTCTCTTTGGACATTATGCCTTGTACTGCACAGATGTACAAATATACTATAGTTTATAGCTATGCAGTGACATTTTAACTATATCTAAAAGTGATGACAGTAAGCCTTCACAGATGCTGCAGTATTTCATTTTGAGATGGTGCAGACGGGCAATTTGGGATTTAGCCCACTGCTGTATTCATGTAGCCTACTCTAACTTTACAAAAATAAATAAGCTTACCCTTAATGAAAGTTAGAAGCCACCACAAATAATAATAAAACTACTAGAACTTTTTGACTAATGAACCCTTACAACTAATCAAATATCTACTTTTGACTCCAAAATCACAGTTTATGGACATAACTTATGACTTTTTACTTCATGGACTGTTTCAAGCATTTTTAGATATATCAAGTATTTTACAAGGAAATTGCAAAAATGAGAGAAAAGTCTCAGCTCTTTCTTGAGACCTGACCTCCAATATAGATATTTTTGGTGGGTGTTTTGTTTATATTGTAATTCTGTATGGAAAAAAAAAGACAAATAATTTCAAAACATTTAAGGTCCCATGATAATAACAGTATCTATAGGGTGATGTAGTCCCCATCCATCCTGGAAGCCATCCGAGTATCTCCAATCTTTGAAAGCTCTCATATCTCATCACTTTCAGGCTTACCTGGAAGTTCTGCCCCAGTTCGTACACCACTCCTCGGTACTCACAGCCGATCTTCTCGCACCTGGGGCAGCAGTCGGTGGGGTAGTGGCTCACATGGATGCATGCAGCCGGGAGAGAGGTGCACTCAGTGCGGGAGCACGCGGAGCCCTCAGTGGTGCATTCACACTGGGTGCAGTGATCAGAGTCCAGAAAATACCATTCCCCCAAGAAGTATAAGCTGCCGTTGGCCTCACAGGTGCTTTCCTGCTGCCCGGCGACTGAGAAGCCCAAACCGGCCTGCGCGCAAAGCAGTAGTGCCAAAACGGCCGTGCGTATTCTGCGCTCCAAAGAAAGCCGCTCACTGAAAACCATGGTGATTTATTTAATTCACCTTATCCAAAACTAAATGTTAAAAAGAATCATCCACTGTAGTCCAGCTGGGATTTATTTGGTAGACGGATCACCCAAGTTTGTTACATTGTTACTGGCCGCAAAAATCTTTGGCGTTACCTCAGTCTTCCCTCCACAGCGGTCTACTGGGGCTGCACATACTTCTGTAAAGAGCCCGGAAGGGGGTGGAGGTTGGGGGGCATAAAGAGGGAAAGTTATATTCACTGCCTCTCATGAGGGTTCACACGCCAGTCTCAGCTGATGTTTGTCCCTCCTTCAGTTTAACATCTTGAAGTATATTAGTGCAGTTTTACAAGGGCACAGGTGGTCTAAGTGTAACTACTCAAGTCCACAAAGCATATAATTGGTATTTAGCCTGGTTTGTTTAATTGGGTAATTTTATATCGCACTTTTAATTTGTCATTTTGATTAAAACAAACATATGCGTCCTTACATGTGCATATATGAACAAGCAACTCTGTTATACTGTATAGAGAACCCAGCTGTTGACCGTTACCACAGATCTCGCGATATCTCCCCCCTAGCAACTGGAAAGTTTCCCCTGGATACCACAGCCTTGCTACACACAAGCTGGGGTGAGCGTTTTTTCCTCTTTAGTAACATAGAAAACATATTTTACAAAGTATGTCCGTGTTTTACCGAAGCTCTTTTATTATTTGATTGTTAAAATTAGAGGCACACCATGTGAACACTTCATGTTAGTGAAATATTCGGTTACGTTGTTCAGGTGAAGACAGGTGCTCGGTAATTAGCTAACTAGCTAACGTTAGCTAACAACAGACAGCTGTGGACAAAGCAAGAGGAACCTTAGTAACCTGGTTATATTTGTGGTTTTATCCCAACAAGCAGCTCTTCGACTTTATTACTTATACGTTGTTAATGTTAACCAGTGAGAAGTATGAAATATTTTTAAGGAATAGCTACTCTACACGAAGTTCTTAAAGGTGCAGAAGTTATGGACCCTTAAATGCAAAAGTTAATGTAGGGTAAGTTGAAGTTGTTTGAGTGAGTGCAACATTAGTTCAAGAGGAAAAAGTTCTCACCATGATCTTTCAGGGGCAGAGGTATGTAAATTAAAGTAAAAGTACTCAATGTAGAGCCAAGGCTATAAAGCTACAGTTTTCAAGATGAGTGTTTTGTTAGTAAAACCTTAATCTAAAAAAAAATATAGAAACTATAGTTGTCAATAAAATGTAGTGGAGTTAAAGGTACAACATTTGTCTCTGAAATATAGGTGAGTATAATTGTATAGTTTAATTATATATTATGTTATTATAATGTTTAATTATAATTGAGGCGGCACGGTGATGCAGTGGTTACAACTGTCGCCTCACAGCAAGAGAGTTCCTGGTTTGAACCCAGGGTGGGGGAGCAGAGTTTGCATGTTTCCCCAGGTACTCCGGTTTCCTCCCACAGTCCAAAGACATGCAGGTTAATTGGTGACTCTGAATTGCCCGTAGGTATGACTGTGAGCATGAATGGGTATGTGTCAGCCCTGTGATAGTCTGGCGACCTGTCCAGGGTGTACCCCGCCTCTCGCCCAGTGCCAGCTGGGAAAGACTCCAGCACCCCCTGTGACCCCCAACATGATAAACAGTCATGGAAAATGAATGAATGAAGGCATAATCATGATTGATACTCAAGTTAATGGTATAGAGTGCAGGATTTAGTGGCTTCTAGCAACTGACATTGTAGATTGAAACCAACTGAAACTTCGCCTGTGTGCCAAGCATGTAGGAGAACTACAGTGGCTGACAAGAAAACTCGATTGTCCTTGTTTAGAGCTTGTGTTTGTTTGGTTGGTCCAATTTGGGCTACTGTAGAAACAACATGGCAGACTGTGAAAGAGGAGCAGCTCCATAGGTAAATACAAACGGCTCAATCTAAGGTAACAAAAACACCACGATTCTTATTTTTAGGTGATTATAAACAAAAGGAAACATCGCCTACTTATTCTGCGAGTGTGTCCCCCTAAATCCTACACACTAGAATTTTAAGTACAAGAGCCTCAATTTGTGCTCAAGTGCTATATTTTAGAAAATGTAGTGAGTTACATTTTACCACTATATGTTTGTCTCCATTCCTTCACAGCTAGATTACCATTCTGATGCAGACTCCCAGTGAAAACCAGCTTTGGTGTCCTGGCCAGTCCCTATGGAGCCTGATCGCTGAACATATTCTTGAGTCAGAGCTGGAAAAGATCCACACAGCACTGGGCCTATCTCTGATTGATATGTATACAGAGGTGCACACAGAGGTGAGTGTTTGAATGACTGCAATATTTCACATTTCTTTTTTTTTTTATTATGTAGCTACCACATATTTGCTTTAAAGCTGGAACATTCCTCTTCAGATTCAGCGGGTAAAGCTTGTTTCATCATTCATGTTTTATTCGTTCAAAGAGTTCAGACACTGGGTCTGTCTCTGATAGGATCCCACAAGAATACCACCACACCATCAACAAGAATTTCCTTTTCAGCTCAGTTTCGGGGTGAATTGGAAAAAAACATTTTGCTCAGCTAAGCATTACTGACCAAACAATTTATGAACTGCAGTGTGAGGTTGTGTAAGTAGGTTAGTTTGGCTGCATACACTCATTAATCCCCAGACTCGCTAATAAAAGTGAAATGTGGGTTAACTGGCGCTGTGCTGCAGTGAAGTCCAAATGTGAGCCAGGCAGACAGACATCAATATTTGCACAAGGCCAGCTAGAGTCTCTGCCCTTAACAAAGCCTCTTGCATGAAAAGCACTCAGCTCTGGTAAAATGACC
Organism: Chaetodon striatus; assembly: GCA_029783705.1. NCBI lineage: Eukaryota > Metazoa > Chordata > Actinopteri > Chaetodontiformes > Chaetodontidae > Chaetodon > Chaetodon striatus. The sequence goes on from JAPZEB010000004.1 coordinate 21,347,288, forward strand.
TCACCTGAGAAAGACTTGCAGATCGATGAGAAACATCCACGGCTTAGGTAGGGCGGCACACACCTCACAAAATAGGTTAAATCAAGGTCAATACTAGTGTTTAAGTATTGAATTTAATTTGAAGAGGCAAGCATTTTGAAATGGATGGGAAAAAAAATTCCAAAGAAAAACAGATCGACCCCCAGATTGTAAGTGTGATCACAAATTCTGAATAAAAATTGGAGAAGAATTAAGAAATGTGATCAAATTTGAAATAACAGGACTTCAGCAGTTGCTGTAGTTTGCACAATTTGATATGAAACTGACATGGAGTCTGTCTTGTGTTATAATTAATCTAGGGCTGCAAGTTATTATTACTTTGCTGTTGATTTATTTTAACATTTTTTAAAATCGATTACTTGTTTTATTGTTAAAGCGTCAAAAAAATGTTCCCAGACCCCAAAGTCACATCATCGAATGTATTGATTTGTCCAA
>JAPZEB010000004.1:21355292-21387218 GCA_029783705.1 Chaetodon striatus
TGGATACATTAGCAAGAGTATCAAAAGGTCAAGGCCGATGTTATTACAAAATAATATGTTGCAATTGTGCTGCAGTCGCAGTACTTAATGAAAGTTAAAGTAGCTTACGCGATTCGTATTGCAGCAACTGTGTCATTTTAAATTGCTGTAGCAGGTGTTTACTTGAGAAATTCTTGTTTTTTTCCTGTTTAGAGAGAGAGCTCTTTAATTATAAGTTTTCTGGTAATTAGTAAGCTCTTCTCATGCTCTCCCTGTGTCAGCATGGATTTTTCCAAATACTCCGGCCTCCTCCCACAGTCCAAAGACATGCAGGTTAATTGGTGACTCTAAGTTGGCCGTAGGTGTGAATGTGAAGAGGAATGGTTGTCTGTCTCTATGTGTCAGCCCTGTGATAGTCTGGTGACCAGTCCAGGGTGTACCCTGCCTCTTGTCTGGTGTCAGCTGGGATACTAGATGATACCAGCCCCCCTGCGACCCCCAACAGGATAAATGGTTTTGAAAAACGAATGAATGAATGAATGAATAGTAATTAGTTTACCTTTGTGCTATGGGCAACAACTGTCTTACCTATAGACAAAAAAAATGGCAGTAGTAGTATATTGCACCCCTTAATTTCAGTCATTTCTCAATCAAGTCTGAACACACAACCATGATACACACAATACTAGTGTGATCACTACAAATAAAAGTTAAGAAATCTGCCTAGAAATCATAGAAAATTTGCATGTTATAATTCAAAGCAGCTATAATTGATATTCTCATAGTAGTAATAATGTATCAAATGACAAGGTGTAAACAAAGACAGTGTGAAAGGGGTCCCTCCTAGTGATAAACCTACAGAGAATCATCACCTGACTGCTACTACCCTCAGCTTTATAGAGAGTTTCAGCTTATTGTTTAGCTGTCTGCAGCTTTACTGTTTTGGTTAACTCTTACTCTTATAGGGTCATTTTTGATCACAGCAGGCAGCAGAACCCACTGTACACTACCTGCTCAGCACCAAAAAACAGACAGACACAGTTGGCAACTAGCTGGTGAGCACAGACAAAGAGACAGAGGACATTTCCCTCAGGAGTTCCAAGAGACCAAAAACAGAGCTAAACGGGAGTGAATATTGGACTTACATTGGCCACGTGGCCAAAAAGATGTTTCCAAGTAAGTGATGATGTTGCTCTGTCACTGCTGGGTGCTGAAATAAGCAACTGTTTGCAAGAAGTTTGTCATACCAACTTAAAAGGTGACTATGTCCAATCATGTGTTGCACAACTTATTTCCTCTGCTTCTCAGCTATTGCAGCTCTTGCGGAATAATAATTATTTGAGTTCATCCAGGGCACCAAAAACGCCACTGTTCATTTTATTGCAATTTATGGTTTAAAGTGACATAAAATTGCAGAAAATTTGGAAAATGTCAGTCTCATCATCTTTTCAGTGGTCTGTAGTAGCTAATTATTCTAAATATATAATTGTAGTTTTCAATGTGTAAGTTGCTGGAACACAATTAAATACACACAAGCCTATACATGCATAGACATCGTCTTTCTCCTAAACACACACACACACACACACACCCACACACACACACACACACACACACGGGACAATAGCACTGATTAATAAAATTGGACGCTGACAGTGAAGAGCTCACAAGGATCCCACATCTTTGACTAAATGCATTCTCTCCTTCTATCACTCATCATTCTCTCTGCTTTGTCACTGTCTCAAGAGCCACGTTTACCCTCCTTCTCTTTATGGAAAATGGAAGACAAGAAGACTTGTAACGAGGACAAATGGGTAGTTGGCAAGTGAGCAGTTAATGTCATTTGATGAGTTGTGTGCGTTTTTGTGTGAACAGTGCGGTTTAAACCCCCTTTTCAATGTGTCGTTCAGTGAAATGTAGGCTACTTGAGAAAAATGAAGTTTTTGAAATAACAGCAGGTAAATGACTGTAATTCTGCTTCCAGTAAAGTTTTATCCTTCCATTTTCAATTCATCTTGATCTTTCTAAAGTGCGATAACTATTTAACCACATCAACACAAACGCCTGTCTGTCAATACTGCGTTTCAAGAACAAGACTCAGCATATTGTACCTTTTTTGTCAGTGTGCTGTCACATCATAATTACAGAAATGAGAGATGTATGATTTTGGTATTTAATGCCAGACAGCCTGTTGTTTTTGTCCCCTGTGGATGATTCCTGCCTTCTTTAATTAAAGCCTCGGTTATAATTGGTGTCACAAGTGCTGCAAACACTCTGCGTTTATGTGAGTAATCAGTGGAAGCAGTTTTATACAACCACTGCAGGATTCAGTGAATCATTCTGCAAAGATCATAATGCACGTGGGAGACATTTTTTTGTTTTCGCTAATGAAGATCGTACTATAAAAAGTGATGATCATGGGTATCATGTCTGAAAGCCTTTTGTTTGTATTTACTGCATAGGGCTGAACATACAAGGACCACAATTCTGTTTTTATTTTTAAATGTTTTTAAAATGTATGCAAATTTATTAAATCTGATTTTATTATAATAATACAAAAGTTGAAATTAGATTTAAAAAAAACAACGTGTGCTGCACAAACATTCTACCATTGAAACGTTTGGTAATTATTCTGAGGGGCTGTGATGCATATTCAGCAGCTAACGTGTGCTCTCTCTAAATTTTTTCCTTTTACTTTCTATCATTGGAAGCATTTTCTAAGCTGAGCTAACAGCAAAAGAATCTCACTGTCTCCTTGCAGCAGAAAACATGACAACTTTGGATGTTTGCTGACATTAAGTACACATGAAGATCAATTCAAACAGATTAGCTCTTTTTATAGTTTTTCCTCATTCACTTTGGCTCAGTTCTTCTCTGAACAATATGTCTTTTCTTCACTACAGATTTGAATTTCTTATACATTCAAGCAAATTGCTCAGATTTTGGCACGTGTGCAAAATCAAAAACGTAAAAAACGTAATGCTGAGTGAACTAAGATTTCTATTAACACAAGAACATACCTGGCAAGTCACCAAAATGTTCATCCTGAATGTATTAGCAAAATGATCACTGAAAATGTATTTCAGTTGTTTTCTGCCAAAATGTGCAATCTTGCAATTCAGTATTTACTCATAGTGAATACAACATTATTTTTTATTGTTACCTTTTTCACTAATATTTAACCAAAATCACGACCTTTCAATAAACTTAACCAAAGTGAATTTGTTGCCTAAACTTAAAGACAGGAGTCTGAACATGAATGCAGGGTTCTGGTGTCACGGTCCTGCACTTGGTGCACTTGCGAGCCTTCCCAACCACCTATTTTGAAAACCTTTGCAGTACATGATAGCATTATTTTATTCCCTGAAAGACATGTTGTCTCTAAACTTCATCCAGGCAGCGATGATGTTACCACAACAACGGAAGTAAGAAAGCAGTAAAGTAATATACAAATGTAATTTCTAGGAGACAGGGTTGTTAAAAGAGTCAGTACTGTACAATTGCCCACAATTTGCACAATAACCACTTGCGCATGGCTTCCTATCAAAACTGTTGAGTTGATTCTCAGTGAAAATGTCATACATTTCACAATTTCTAAACATTCTTTCACCATTTGAACCATCACATCCAAAACGATCCATTCAGCTTTAAACTCTGTCAGACATACATACAACATGGAATTTGTGATGATGGCAAATTGTCAAATTACCTGCCATGTGACAGTAACGAACAAGTTATGGCATCAAACAATCTTTTTTTGTTCCTGTTTTCTTGTTTGTTCTTTTTGTTTTTTGTTTTTTTACACAGATGTCATTTTGCGGCAAATTTTCTGTTCACTATGATTTTATGAAGATCAAAGGATAATTTTCAGGTACAGGGCATGTCACACATTGCTGCGCAAATAAATGTACTGTATTTTTTTGTAAGTAGCATATCGTTTTTGGTTGTACCAGCAGTGTTGTACAGTATTGACTTTTCCCAGTAAACTTATAGCCACTGTTGAAATCAACCCATTTGCAGGACCCATTTTTGGGTGGCACGATCCCCACGAGAAAAACAACGAAGAGTCACCAAATAAACTACCACATCATGTGTGGTCTGCAGTGGTCTGCAGCTTGGGAGATGACTAAGCGCCACGCCGTCCACCATCCCCTCCATCTCCTGATCATAAAGTCAGCTCAAACATTATGTCACTTTAAAACATTCATTATGAAACGGGCAAAAGTAACATATTTGTGGTTTGCAGAAATGTATAATGCCAACATTTTCTTCTGGCAAGTGGGCCGTTAAACTTGGAATCTGAAAAGCCCAGTGCAATACACAGTAGCATTCAGAACTGACAAACTTGTACAGTACTGTTAACAGTCAATGTCAACAAAAAAGTAGAACAAAAAATAAACTTGCATACAACACACATTTCCAGGGTGCCATGATGAAAAAACATCCAAACATTTTGACCAGTACAGCTCACATTGGTGGCATGGGCCAGTTTACTAACACAAAATTCTAGGTTTGAGGCATGAAAATGTGGATTGAGTCCATTTGCAGGCATACAATAACAATAACACTTATGACACGTAGAGTTTAGAGAATGTCAGAGGGGACCTATTGTGCTTTTCTGTATTTCCTGTCTTGTATATAGAGTCACAATGAAGGACGTTTATATTAAACTCGGCCAAGGTTTAAAATAACGAGGTAAATGTATGTAAAATTAATCTCTGTGAGCAAGAACCTTGGGTTTCTGAACAGTCTGTTTCCAAAAATGTTTTCTACTCTGGCTACAGTGTGACACAATAGTATGCCAGATTTCTTTATATGGTCATCTGCTCCTGGCACTCTGGTGCAAGTGTTTACTTTGAATAGCCTACACTGCAACCAATCAGAAACCTCCAAGGCTGAGGAATGAAACCAATGCAAAAGTACCAAAAACTGCAGTTCCTCTAATGGCCACTTGAGGCTGGCTCCAAAACAGGGTAAATCCACGTAGACTGTTTTGGTCTCTACAGCTAACTTCAACTGCATGGGGAGTAAATTTTTTTTATAACTTAGGTGTTTACATCTTATTAAGGCCCAAGGTTACACATATTTAGGGGAAGGGCTGCTTGATTGACAAGCTGTCTATGAGGTGCAGTAACAGTCTGCAGTAACAGGTAACCAACTTGTTACTGCAGACTGTGAGTCAGCTGCAAACCTCACTTCTCCACAGCTCAAACCTCTCATCCAAATATGGTCACTTCTGGCCTCAAAACACAGAAATGGCGATGGCTGAAATGCTGAAATCAAGGCTTCAAAACGGCAGTCCACAAACCAATGGGTGGTGCAACGGTAGCTACATCCATGATTTGAATCCTTCTCAGACAGAGGGTGGATACAGGTGTTTCAGCACAGACAGTATGGGGAAAATAAAGTTTTCTTACCACTGAAATATGTGAACATGTTTTAGAAGAAATCAAAATGCAAGTGTGAGGGTCGTCAGTGACTTAGGGGTTAGAGCAGGCACCCAATGTACAGAGGCTCAGTCCGTTGCAGCGGCCCAGGCTTGAGTCTGGCTTGCAGCCCTTTGCTGCATGTCTTTCCCTCTCTCTCTCCCTCCTTTACACTTAGCTGTCCTATCAAGTAAAGGCAAAAAGCCCCAAAAATGCATGAACATTAAAATAAGCATACTTGGTCCTCTTTAAGACTGTTTTAAAAAAAAAATGAGCCAAAGCAATTGAGAACCGTTAAAATAATACACAAAAAAGCCTAAACATTGTATTTTCATTTTTCGGGATTAATATTCAGTGGGATAAGACGGAGAATCTATCTCCCTGTTACAACACATTAAAACCTTTTTGCTAAGACTTGTAAATCAGGTGTAGTACACCCTAATGGATACAGAAAAGTTATTGTCACCTAGCAGAATAAAAGCAGCTTAACAAGTTGTCTTTACATCCTACAGTGCCATGCTGAAACAGACCAGGTTCACTGAAAAACAACTTCACATCCCAGTGAGGTATCAGTCCCCAGATTGTTCCAGTAATGACAAAAAAAACCACCCAATGAGGGTGAGGATGATGATCAAAACGAAATGCCCTATAAAGGACCTCATCATCACACCACCTCAGCTGTGTAAACAATAACACACACACTGGCAGAGTGATGCTCCATATTTCCACTGTGTCCCTCTCCCTCCTGAGATCACACACCAATTTTCAGGCCATCACAGCGGTGATAAAAAGACACCGAGCTCAGGAGGGGAGTCTCCCTAATGCGCTCTCCCCACAGCGGGGTGCACCGTCTTCCTGCGCGCCTCTTCTACCTGCTTCCCCTTCCCCTCCACTCCTCATCCCCCTCAGGCCCCGGCTAGATACATCCACACTAATTGGATTAGCCGTGACAGTAATGCACTACTGGGTCTCAGTGGCACAAACACACACTAATAAATTGCGCGGGGAGAGAATTAGCGCTTTCACTATCATTTACGAGATTAAAAGAGATTATGAGTGGCAGAATTAAGTAAGTGTGTGAGCCCCTTGACGAGAGGAGGAGAAGGTTTGTGACCTTGGAGCTGTGGACCGGCACCATGCCTGGACAGTCAGACACAGTAATTAGCCTGCAGACTAAGTAGCACGCCAGCAGACAGGCTAATAATAGTGTCATTGCTATTAATAATGAGAGTGATAACAGCGCTCGTAATTATGACAGTCATAATCATAATGATGTAAATCATGTTCTGAGTTAACACTTTAATCGTTGTGTGCGTGTGTGTATGCTGTATTAGGAATAACATGAAGGTGATAGATTAATTTGAGGGTGTGTTTATGATTTAATGTCATTAGAGCTCTGTGTGTTTCCATTGGATTATCATTTATGTGACAGCGCTTTGTTGTTGGAGTTATGTGTCATGGCATTGTCGGGTTATCTATCTTTTGCTTACTGTTGCTCATGTTTATTTAAAAATAGGCTCCTTTCGCTGTTGCTTTCTTTTTTTAAACACTCTTTCACGCACACAGAAAAGTGAAAAAAAACAGCACACACATGAAAACCACATGACACTTTTATTGCAGCCTCTCATCAACTTGTTCGTTCTGTTAATCAGGCATCAGCGACCCTCTTCCCCGGTCCCTCCTACTGAGCCCAGAGAACATGCTGTTCCTGACTCCACCACATTATTTTGCTCACATCCACCTAATTTTTACTGGTGCCAGCCGACCTTTTCCCAGTGCCTCTCCTCCTTGCTTCCCCTTGACCTTTTGCTGGTCGCCGTGTCTGCTTTGTCCTTTTGTTTCGCCCCGAGGTAATATCTCACATTCAGGCTTGGTGATTTATTTACTGCCTTTCTTAGCGCTGGGCAGAGACGCACACACACACTCACAAATACCCATCACAAGTGCATTTTCCTTCTGTCAGTCCATCTTTCTTTCACTGTCTTTGTCTCAAAGGCACATAAACATTCCCTTCCAGGAGTGTGAACAGAACAAACTTCTGTGCGGCCAGTCATAAAAATGTTCTTTGAAATAAACTCAGAGAAGAGCATGGGCTCGTTACTGCAGACGGCAGAATTATTTTGTTATATTAAAGTTCCTCACATTCATATTTCTCGGCTGAATCAGCCATCAAGGAAGCCTCTTCTGTGGAGTGCCATAATCCTGCAGGACAAATGTAAGGTGATGGGAATTTTTTACAATTGTTAGGATTTTATGTGGAACGACCTACTAAATAAGCGACTCTTCCAATTTCACCTTCTTCAACTCCATTTCCCCTTTTAATCTGGTGACTCGCGCCTCTGTTTTGACTGACTGTCAGTCAGCCTAAGTAGCGTATGATTGAGGTTTATTGCAGCAGATTTGAGAACCTCTGTTCGTATTTGCCGGAGGCTCTTTCTCTGCTACTGTGTGTTGAGCTGAATTCATTACCAGGCACAGGCTTGGTAAATTTCTGCTGTAGGTGGCAGCATCTCTCACACAGGAGCTCCTGCTTTGCCAGAGTTGAAGTTTGCCTCGGGGGCACAGTTCAATTCAAGACTTTTGCTTTGATTTTTGAGAGCAGATTTGCTCTGCCGTTGACCTGGACCTACTGTGCTCACTATCATAGATATCCCACATTAAACATCAATCCAACCAGCATCAAGGGAATACACAAATACTACAGAAAAGGGCCAGTACAAAACTTAAGAATGTTGGATAACTGGCTGCCAAATTCAATCATTAAATCTCCCAATCATATTTAAGAAAATGAAGTCTAGATTTAACACATGCATTCTTTAAAGGAGTAATACAAGTACACATTGAAAATAAGCAGCAACTTCCAGGGCTGAAAAACAAAGTCACCGTTAAAGTGCAGAAAACTGCAGTTCCTTGAATGGCCACTTGAGGCTGGCTCCAGAAGGGAGGTTATTGCTATAGACACCCATGTTAAAATGCCCGACTTTAAATTAGAAATAAATATGTTTACAGCCTGGTACAAAAAGATGTTTCTCTTTCTATACCTAATTTCCCTGTTCAACACAACTGTACAGTTTTCTAGAACTCACCTGTTTACATGTTTTTGAGGGTTTAAGTTACACATAACTAAGGACATGGCTGCTTTGAGTGGCAGGCTGTCTGTCAGGCGTCCCCACAGTATGTATGTACGTTTCCATCCACCTCTCTTTATGCACATTTTTTTAATTGAATCCAAGCGGAAACACCAAAAATTATCATCTCGTTGCACCCTTCTCTGCAGTGATACCTGATTAGAGGATTAGAGCCACCTTCACATAAGGGCAGTGCACATAAACGTGTTTCTCTTGGTTGATTTTCTGAAACTTTCGTTAAAATTTGTGCTACACTTTGATGGAAACCCAACTTATGAATCAAATCCACCCATTGCTCTTACCCAGCTCCACCCTCTTGTCCATATATGGTCACTCTAAGCCCCTCTAGCTGCTTAAAGCCAAGGTGGCGGTAGCCAAACTTAAAGCTTAAAAATATGAGCCCACAAACTAATAGGTGACATCATGATGGCTACATCCATTATTTTATAAAGTCATTCATTCATTCATTCTCTGTAACCACTTATCCTGTTAGGGGTTGCGGGGGGACTGGGACCTATCCCAGCTGACATGGGGTAAGAGGCAGGGTACACCCTGGACAGGTTGCCAGACTATCACAGGGCTGACATGTTGAGACAGACAACCATTCACACTCACATTCACACCCACGGCCAATTTAGGGTCACCAGTTAACCTAACCTGCACATCTTTGGACTGTGGGAGGAAGCTGGAGTACCCGGAGAGAACCCATGCTGAACATGCAAACTCCAGGAGGGCTCCCCCAACTCGGGGTTTGAATCCCTGACCCCCTTGTGAGGCAACAATGCTAACCACCTATGCGTGGTTAGCCTATTTTATACATTCTGTGAAATTTGTCCTCAGTAGCTACAGTCTATATGAATTAAATGCAGGTTTTAAATGTTTATTTGGAGTTTATCTACTGCCTTATAGTAGGGGTGATTTAAACCAGTGCCTCCAAACCTTTTTGGGCTTGTTACCCCTTAAAGTAAAGTAGTGTCCACATTTTCGTCTGTGGTGCTGTTTGATTAGAGGGGTTTGTAGAGACCTAAAAAGGTGGAAGTGTAATGTATTTTTCAAGGACAAAAAAATGTGTTGACCCCTCAAACCCTAGGTTGGGAAACTCTGTTTTAACCCCCAGGACAATTACCAAATGTTGACCCCAATAAATTAGAGGAAATACAAAATAGTATAAAAGTTTCCTTTTTATTGTTATTACTTTTGGCTCTTATTCTACAGCGTGACTATAGAAACTAAATGTTAATTTGGTTCTAGAGTCCAAAATCTGAAGAATTTATGTTCACTTACTCACAAAGGAGAAAAAAAGCTACTGATAAATTTGCTCAAGCATTCAGATAATCGTCTCCGTCAGGCTGTGTGACCAAGCAGAATGTCTGCATTATCCGTACTACAATACCCATAAGCCCTAGGGTTTACACTGTCAGCCAACCAATTAACTCCAAATGCTCCCGTCAGCCAATTATGCTGAAATAATGATACTTTGGAATCCACCAACCACCAGCACACACACACATAAACACACACACGCACAGATGCCACCTTACTTCATCAGCATGCCAGCTACTCTGTATTTGTGTGTGTGCGTGTGTGTGTGTGTGTGTGTGTGTGTGTGTGTGTGTGTGCGTGTGTGTGTCCCACCATGCTCCACTGAGCGTCGGCAGCAGGTCGTCCATTTCTTCTGTTTTAGCCTCGGTGACTGTGAACGTCACTCCACTCAGGTCAGCCACACCCACCTCCATGTCCTCCAGCATCCCCACCTCGTCACCTGACACACACACACACACACACCGTGTTAGACAACATACAGGACGTATAGCAAGTTAGTGAGTGTGTACTTGTGTGTGCGAGTGTGTGTACCGTAGGTGCTGAGCAGGGCCTCGAATTGAAACAGCAGTCCGACAGAATGAAGCTGCCGCAGGAAGTCGGGATCCTCCAGACCTCCATACAGCTTCAACGTGAAACCGCACACTACTGCTGACAGCTACAAGATAAGAAGAGACGAGATGAGACGAGATGAGACAAGATGAGACGAGATGAGGTGAGTAAAGAGGAGACGACATGAAACGAGACAAAGAGAGATGAATTAAGACAAGAACAGACCAGAGAATACAAGAAGAGAAGAGATGAGACAAAAGAAGATTAAACAAGGGGAGACGATATGAGACAAAAAGAGACAAGATGAGATGAGACAAGATGGGACAAGAGGAGATGAGGTGAGGTGAGACAAGACGAGATGAGAAGAGATAAGATGAGACGAGATGAGACAAGACAAGACGAGACAAGATGAGATGGAAATTATGAGACGAGATAAGAGGCAATGAGATGAGACAAGATGAGATCAGACGAGACAAGAAGAGATGAGATGAGATCAAAAGAGGTGAGATGAGACGAGACAAGAAGAGATGAGACAAGATGAGAAGAGATGAGAAGAGATGAGACAAGACAAGACAAGACGAGACAAGGTGAGAGGCAATGACATGAGACAAGATGAGATCAGATGAGAAAAGAAGAGATGACACAAGATCAAAAGAGGTGAGATGAGACGAGACAAGACGAGGTGAGAAGACAAGACGAGGCTAGATAAGAGGAGATGAGACGAGACGAGGAGAGACAAGACGAGACGAGACAAGATGAGGTGAGACAAGACAAGACGAGATGAGACGAGACGAGGAGAGGAGAGACAAGATGAGATCAGATGAGATCAGATGAGATCAGATGAGAAAAGACGAGATGAGATTTCTTGATCCCGGAGGAGAAATTTGGTGTTGCAGCAGCACAAAGACAGATTATATGTTTTGTTATATACGTTTTATTACGTTATAATTCTGCACATTATACGATACGTTTGTTGAACTACAGACTGATTCATTCTGTTTCCTCTCACCGCCTGGCTGAAGACAGCATGGCGTCTCTGGACGATGTGCACGGGTCCCTGGGCGATGGTCGTGGCCACCGCCCCCTGCAGGACCACAAAGGTCATGGCGGCTCGGGCCTTTCCCACCGCCTCACGCACACAATCCCTGAGAGTGACCACGAGGGGCAGCAACTGCTCCTGCCAGGAGGAGGAGGAGGAGGAAGAGGGGGAGGAGGAAGCTGGAGGAGGCAGCCAAGATCAGCGAACTTAAACTCTGAATATTACGAATCAGCGTCAGGCAGCAGAAATGTCTAAAAATGTCTCACCAGTGTTCTGAGAGTTTGTGTCCCCTGTGGCTTCCTGCTGCTCTGATGATGACTTCCTCTCCCGAGGGCGGTCCTCCCGCCCCTGCAGCCGGTCGCCCATCGCGATGATGCAGTTGAGGCTCATGGCGACGTTCGCCCACGCTCTGTCCTACACAAACACACGCACACATATAAAAACAAGCACAACACAATCATAAACGAGTGAAGGCAAAATGTCCGTGTATATCAATGACTCCTCCTGTGTTTACGGAGGGGAGGAAACTCTTGAATTACAGTCGAAGGCGTCCATGTTTAACTACAGCTCATGCAGTATAATCCAAGTCTCATTGATACAGTCTTATGCTCAGTACTGACAGCAGACAGCTCTTTCTGACAGGGGGGTGAACATGAAGTGAATCTTTCCTATGCTCTCTGCAAAGCCAGACTCCATTGACGAAACAGTAATTTTACCTCAGTGAACTCAGGAGCTGCTGGTCTGCTGCCGCTTCGATCAGTAAGTTTGTTCATGTCATTGTGCAACTTTGGTGAATCCGAATGTACCCGTTAAAACGCCAAACTCACACAATAACATAAACAAACTAACTGATGGAGGCAGTGGTAGACCAGCAGCTCCTGTGTTCAGAGAGGTAAAATGACTGTTTTTGTCAGTGGAGTCTGGCTGTGAGGAGCAGCGGAAATGTGATTACTTTTCTTACTGAAAGATGAAACAGTGTTTTGACATGATCTAATCTGGCACTTATTCAAAAAGTTTGCACACCCCTGCTTTAAGATCTCACACAAACAGTCGCCCATGACTTGCCCATTCCTCCTCGTCGTACTCCGCGTCCCGTCCTGTTGCATCCTGCGATGCCTGCCCCTCCTGATTGGCTGGCGTGCTGTCACAGAGCAGCCCGTTGCTGTGGACGTGGCTGCTGTTGCAGTTGGCTACGCACTGGTTGTGGATCGCCAACAGGGCGCTCTTCACCAGCTCGTCTTTGAGCGCGTGAACAAACTGCTCCGTCTGAGTGAGACAGAGGACGTCAAGACACAACTAGACTTCTTCATGTCTGTGTATGTCAGCTGTGTTTTTCCTCCCTGCTCACCTGTAGAGTCAGGCTGTCCAGGACCTGCTGCAGCCGGGCGGCGTTCAGCTCCAGAGAGACGGACAACAGCTCCTCAGCGAGCCCAAAGACCAGGGGCTGCAGCTGGGCCACGCTGGCCAGCAGCTCCTTCGCCCTGGAGCTCTCATCCTGAGAGTACGAGACGGAGCTGGAGAGAGGGACGGAGTGACAGAGTGAGGTGCCCTGAAACTAAGAACATTTACTGGAGTGTCCTCAAGTACAGTTTCAGTAATGTTTGTGATTAACTGAAGGATGACGTGTTCCTTTATGTGCTGAGAAAACTCTCCTCCTTCTTTAGGTAAATAAACTCTTTAAAAACTCTCGTCGTCACAAAACAGCTCTCTGAACAAGTCCAAATAATTCAACAGAATGAAACGTACTAAAGCAGCGTCACTAATCCTGACAGAGCACAGATTATAGAGATTAATCCACAGAGAGAGGGTTTACACACACACGCACGCACACACACACACACACACACACACACACACACCTGTCTCTGAGGTTTGTGTGTTTGCTGAGCAGCCTCTTCAGTCCTCCGTGTTTGAAGGCCTGGTGGTGATCAGACGGAGCACCGAATGTTATGACCTCATACCAAACACCTGGACAGATACGGAGGGCCATTCATGTCAATATTAACTACTGAATAAATAAATAAATAAATATGCAGATGAAATGAATTAACAGGGATATGAAACAAATGATAGAAATAAACAAGGCAATAAATATGTTAAAAAATGTAAATATAAATGAATAATAAACAAATAAATAGTTTAAAAATGGGTTTGTGGCATTATGAAATAAACGTCCTCTGAAATCAATAAATTTGGCCATGACATTAATCCTTAAATAAATAAATAAGATAATTAATATAAAATAAATAAATACATAGAAATAAGATGATAGACAGCAGGTTGTCAAACTGCCCCTGAGTCGTCCTAAAATATGCCTGGAAACAGCCATCATGGAGGAGAAGCTCCTGGACCAACTGGTGGTAATTCCCATGATCCAGTCTCTTTTTTAGGGTCTCATGTACCCACACAGATCTCTGTTTATCTGCTGACAGCCTCTCACCCTCAACCAGAGCTACAGACAGCACCCTCTGCTGGAACATGTCAGGAACTACACACTGATTACTGTCCAATAAATAACATAAGTAAATGAACGGTAGATTGATGACACGGGAAGGTTAGAATAAGGAGGCCAGTCTGTGGTTGCCTGGCAACAATAAACCTGCAAAGCACAAAGGAGCAGCTCCTGAACGCACCTGTGCTGTCCGGGTTGGTGACCTCCATCCTCTGTGAGTGCAGGTTGGTCGGAACAAACTGAAGGTGTTTGTCTGATTTACTGCCGCTCGACTTAAAACAGGACGAAGCTGAATCAAAGACAAAGAAAACACCGAGATAGTTTTCCCACAATGCAACAAGCTGAACTTCCAACAGTAATGTTTTTTAAAGGAATAGTCCAACATTTTGGGCTTCACTTCCTGGAGCGTGTAGAGGTGGGAGAAGAACCTGGATGTTAAGTTAAAGCAGCAGAACCACAGTGATGAATCTCTGTTACAACTAAACATTGTGTATTCAAATACTTCGCTAACGTACAAAAGTATTAGCTTAAATTTACTATCCCTTTAAGGGAAGATTATTTTTAATTGACTTGATACCTGAGAGTTTGTCGAGCTCAGCAAGCGTCTCCTGATAGCAGCCAATCAGGTGGTGACAGTGGTTAATGACATCGTGGCGGAGCCCGTCCCAGTGGGGTGAAAGGTCACCGAGATCCTTCACTTCCTGGACCCTGAGGAAGAGCGACAGATATCGGCTTGTTAAGGATTGATTTCATTAGTGCAGGGCTGGACGTCAGTCAGTAAAAATGGTACGTTAAGATTCCTCACGTCCCAGATTGTTAGGAAAAGTTTTTGTCACTTAAGTGGGCTGAGTCGATAACGTTCTACTGTCTGAAATATCTGGAGCAAATGCAATAAATCTGTTAACATGTACAGATCGTGCAGCAAATTCTGAAACAAAGTGCAATATCAGACGATAAATGTAAAATCTTTCCAGTCAACATTATGTTGTGACATCTGAGTCAATGAGCTCGTAGATCACAGGCTCAACACACAGCAACATTTTATTACGATATTAAATTCTAAAAGATTCTGAATGTAACTTTACACATATATTGATCGTTTTTGTTTTGGTTTTGATTTCTTTTGACAAGGTGCAGCTCCTGATAGAATTTCACTTTTTTTCGTTCTTTCTTTCTGTGACCAAGCAACCTACGAAGTCTTGCCGACCGACGACCTTTACGGCCTTTCTAATGCTGATGACCAGTTGCAGCCCTCGTCTGCAGGCTGAGCTAGCCGGCTAATACTTGTCTCAACTGTGGTCTGATGAATAGTAATCCAATCAAATTTCGCCCCATATCATAATTTCAGTTTCCCCTGGGGCTGAAAAAAAGTCCTGACTTTAGAGGAAGCAGTGACGTGAAATATATTGTGATATTGTGGTTTTAGCTGGCTAAGCTCGAGCAACAGGATGCTGACTGCAGCTCACGTAACAGCCTCACAGAGAGGTGCAATTAATCTCAAGGACTTTCTTTAAGTGACATACAGAACCCCTAAACTCAATATTTACCCCTGTCTCTCTGATTTGCTGTTCTCTCACCTCCCAGCCAAACAGCAAAGGAAACAGCTTTGCATGAATATCAAATATTATAGAGAGAAATTCAAACACACACCTGCTGGTGTGGTTGTGTATGAGCACTTTCAGTAGCTGTTTGGGTACACAGAAAGAGAGCGGCGTCTCTGACATCTGTTCCCGGACCAGCAGCCATCTCTGATCCTCTGTCTGAAACCTGTACACCTTACACACCTGGGCACACAGCGCTGCACGCACACACACACACACACACACACACACAGAGTTATTAACACACTCATCACTCCTCCAGACTGCCAAAAACTAGGTGTTGTCTCACTAATAGGAGGAATTTATTTAAAACTCACTGCACACACACACACACACACATCTACATTTCATTGTCTAAGTGCCTAAAAAAGACACATTTTCCCTTGTGGAGGGACTATAAAATGAAGCACAACTGACCAGGCTGTCACCCTGCCTGCTGCTGCCTACACCATCTGCTTGTTTCTTTTTCTCCCAGGGATCATTCAGAAAAGATAATCCTGCTGCTGTTTATCCTTTCCTTCCTGAGATCAGTTTTTTAGATATTGTAAAATGAGCCTAGCTCTGATAATAGAGTTCTAGTCAATGCACATGTTGCACTGCCAGAGGAGCCAGCTCATGCTGCATAAAGAAAGAACGTGACTTCTGTTCAGGCGAACAGTGATTCAATCAATCAATGAATTAATTAAAGGGGACCTATTATGCTCATTTTTAGGTTCATATGTGTATTTTGTATTTCTCCTAGAGCACATCTACATGCTGTAATGATCAAAAACATTTTATTTTCCTTGTACTGTCTGTGCTGGAACACCTGTATTCACACTCTGTCTAAGACACTCTGGTTTAGCGCCTGTTTCTCTAAGCTCCCTCCCAAAAAAGCCCAGTCTGCTCTGATTGGTCAGCGTTTTCACGTCTTCCACATCTGCGATTTTGGTATTCTGCACTGCTCAATCCATGCTCTGCACCATCAAGATAGCCAGGAAAATTACTGTAATGTAGTGGCACTTACTACTGTGTTAAATCATCAATCAAAACTTCTAAATCAAATTTTCACAACTGGATGTGTTTCAGCAGGAATATGATCCAGTCTTGGGGAGAAATTTACAACATTAGCAAACAATATTACATGTTTTTCTGATGTAGCAAAGTAGGCTACATATTGTATATACTTGCAGTGGCGTACCTGGGGCAGATAACCATATAAAGAAATTCGTCATGAGCTGATGTCATCTTGTCTCGAAAGTAGAAAAAACGTTGGAAACAGAGTAGTCAGAAGGTTTTTGCTAACAGGGATTACCCTTACATACGTTGACCTCATATGTTTGGCCATGTAAAATATGAGCACCTGATATTGTAACTTTATATATATGGCAGAAAAAAATTAAAAAGCATAATAGGTCCCCTTCATACTTTATTTGTATAGCACTTTTCACACAGGTTGGTGCAACTCAGTGCTTTACAAGTGCCTCACAGTACAAATATAAACAGTAAAGTAATTGCAGTTATACACATAAAACAGAAGTGATGACAGTGAACTGACTTGTATGTCTTGTTTCTGTGCTGCTGTTGCCATAGAGGTGGTGAGGAGCTCTTGATTCGGTACAAACCGGAGACGGTGGACTACGCCATGAGTCACCTTGACAGCTGTTACAGAAACTGCACCAACCCTGGAGATACTGATAATGGAAGCAGGTCAGTAACACTGGCACAACACAACTTGAATATTTCACTGAAATCATAAACAGTGCCTTTAAAAAAGCCTGATATTTCATTTAATTTTCTTTTGTCTACTTTTTTCTTTTTTTCTTTCTTCAGACCGAGTTCTCGCTGCTCAGTCCAGTCCAATGCTGAAGATGAGATTGAGGCAATGAGAGACAAGGTGAATGTCATCCACATTGACCAGGTGGTGGAACGCCTCAGGTAAGTTGCATTGAACAGTGTTTCACAACTTTCTTAAGCTTGTGAGTATAAATTGATCAATACCAAATTTTTATGCCAATACTGATATAGATATTTGGGAGTTACAGGTTATTTAACACAAATTTTGAGTGATTTTTCCATTAGAGGTCTAAATATCCAATCTGAAAAGAGCAAACATTAAACAAGAAATAGGAAGAGTTTCACTTTAACTTATCATTACTGAGTTAATGCTGATTGCACAATGCAATGACTGTAAAATAATGACACAATCAGTGTTTACAGTGGTTCCCCATAAAGACCAAAACACACTGCCACTGAACGGCATTCATAGAAACAACTGCCTCTATTATTTTTTGTGGACAACCCCACACTGGTGATGGCTAGGTACACGCAGATGTTGGTCCCTTCACGCCACTGTCCTATTTCCAGCGTCACCACCCCTGAAAAAACGTATTTTTTCCACACTTGCTCCCAGTTTGTACATCCTGGCTCCTGTAGCAGCACAACTTCCCTCCTCACGTGTTGATGTCATCATTTCTTGTATGTGTTTAAGAATGGATGAGAAGAGACTACTTGTTGAGGTGGAGAATCATCCTGAGCCATGTGACCCACAAGGCAATGGCAAAAAAGATAATGCCTGGGGAGCCACGTCTCTGGTGATTGGCTCTTCAGGTGAGAAATCACTTGGGTGTCCACACATGATTTTAAGTTAACGCAAATGTGGAAAAAGCACAGATCTTTTGGTAAGCATAGTGTGTGGCCTGCTGTTTACATGCTGCAGCGTGACTCTTCCTCTTGGTTCTAGGGGCGGCACTTGATGCACATCATATGACGTGGCGGCAGTGTGTTGTCAGCTCCAGCCACACTTTTATCATGCAATTCTGTCTGCGACTGAGTATGATCTCTCGGGAAAATGAAGGTTTGATATACAGACCTAAAAAAGTGTATCAACCATGCACATCCAAAACAGGAAGAGGCGTTACCTTTAGTAGCCACAAAAGTAGCTATCGTTAGCTATCCTCAGTTACTAGAATATTAATTTAAGTTCTCTGCAGTTACTATCCCCAGTTGCCAAAATGGCTGACGGTAGAACAACTGAAGTAACTGTGGAAACTACCCGGCCAAAAAAGAGCCCTCTTGCAAAGTTGAAAAGTTGTCTGTTTCCAATTTTAAAAAAAGGTAAACATAATTTTATGGAACATAATTTTGTTTAATCACTCAGTGACCCCTCAGATCTTTCTTGGGTCCCTGTGGGTGGTCCAGACCAACAAGTTGGGAACCA
Organism: Chaetodon striatus; assembly: GCA_029783705.1. Classification (NCBI taxonomy): domain Eukaryota; kingdom Metazoa; phylum Chordata; class Actinopteri; order Chaetodontiformes; family Chaetodontidae; genus Chaetodon; species Chaetodon striatus. Next base: position 21,373,989 of record JAPZEB010000004.1, read on the forward strand.
CAAGTGTAGAGGATCAACCTGGATGACAGCAGGATATACAGTGTATACAGATTGAGTAAACAACACGTCACACTGGTACAATACAAAAGAACATGTCTTGTCTGGACCATCTGAGATCTGTAACACTAACTAGCAGAGACACAACATGCAGATGGTGTATGTGTATTTTTTCTGTGTGGCATAGTTCATATGTGCTCCGTGAGTCTGTAAGTGAGTTCCTCGAAGCTTTTTCCTATTCCCCTGTTTCCCCCTTAATTTCCCCTCAACTCTCCTTGGTGGCTTCTGTCGCTGCCCTCCCTCCTTCACACACCGTCCCTCCTTTTCTTCCTCCGTCCCTCACTTTGAGGCCCACAGGGCAGCACAGTCACTGGGGCTACCTTGGAAGAGAGCCTTCCTCTCCCTCTCTTTCCCTCTCCGTCTCACTCTTTCTCTCCCTCTCTTTCCCATTTCCTGACTCGACCAGAACAAAAGGCCCCATTGTCAGAAAATGGATCCCAGAGCAGGCAGAAGTTTCTTTTTCATCTGAAAGAAGTGAATAAAGTCTACTACAGTTATGTAACCAGAGAAGAAGAAAGTGTGTGTGGGGGGGAGAGACGGAGGGAAAAGAAAAATAGGACACTGTATCCTCAGTACCCTTATGGAAACTGTAGAGGATAAACTTTGAGCAGACGCCACATGCACCTTTTCTGTTGTCACTGCCTCAGTTGTGTGATAGGGTTGTATCTTTGTGCTCATCAGTCTGCCACGGTGTGCTTTCCAGCATCTTAAAGATGTTACAGTGTGTATACTTGTCACAGATACCTTCACGAACATATAACAGTCTGCATGTTTTACATGATTATACTCACAAAAGTAGGATAATCAATATTAAATATGTGGATGCGTTTTTGCAAGAAAAACAAGCAGCCTCTATCAAAAGGAGTCTCGGCTTTTAACCAAGGTGTTTGGCTGTGAGTGCGTGTTTTGACTATTAAATGCACAGTTTCCACTTTGACCTAGATTCTAGTTTTTGGCTTTTTTAATGAAAAACAACTGGAGTGCTGATGGTAAACATGGAGACTGTTTTTTTTTTTTTACCTGTGTGTCTGTCTGTCTAGGTGTGTCCTAACAGAGGAATGCGAAGCGTTAAAGAGGCTGGTGAAGCACTTTAAGGTAAGAAGAACAGGATAAAAAACAGCCAACTACCAAATGAATCTTTAATCCTCTTTGTTTTCCGGCTGCCAGTGTAGTACTGATCCAAATCCTTCAATTATTTATGAGAAACCAGGCCAAAACCAAAAATATCGATTTGCTATACTGATGCTTCTGTGAACGGATTGTACACTCATAATCAATATAACCTTGTAAGAACCCTGAGTTATGATGTTATGCTGCACTTGCAAGTCTGGACAGCCTATTCATATTACAGTATATGTACAGTATGATTTTTGCTTAAGGTATAATTTTACCTATCTGATTTTAGAAGACGAACCAAGTGTAAAAATGGAAAACAATCTTCACTGTAGGGCACAAAGGAGAGCTGCACACTGTTAGGCTCAAAATAAATTGTTTATTTCTCTTTTTGTCTTTGCAAAGCAACATTTCGATCTACAAGATCTTCTCCAGACCTTCCTACTTTTACCCTTACATTTCTCTGAAGCTTCTTTACATATAGAAAAACATCACAATATTAAAGACAGGTCTTGGTGTAGTTAAATACTCTTGCTTATTATAGTATTTATTGTAGCTATACCATAAAACAAAATGAAATATTCTAGCTGTTGTGCATCATTTTGTAAACATAACCCCAAACTTAGCCTGGCGTATTTAGTTTCTGTGACCCAGGCAGCATTAGTTCCAGCTGTTTGATGTAGTGTGCACAATGACTAGTTTATACATAACTATAAAACTGTCAGATGATGTATTCTACACGTTTGTGATCACTTCCATGACAAGGACACCGACTTTCTCCACCAGAGACATTCTTTTTCCCCAAAACGAGAAACGTTTGAATCCCTCTTTGGACACCCTCAGATAGATCTGCTAACCCTCTATTGGCACTAAGACCCTGCCAAGGTTTCCACATAAACACACAAATGTACACACACATTCACACACACACACACACGCAGGAAACCTGCGAAGGCTCAGTCTAAGCTTGTTGTTTTTTTTTTTCCATCTGTCTGGCCAAGAGCTTTGCAATGCTGAGTAAGATCAATCTCCTTCCAATCACTCAAATGACTTAATACATACATACAGAGACATTTAGACACACATACACACATAAAATCAACAAAGAAACACACATGCATGTCCACAGTATGGCCATACTGTCATGCTTATCTAGCATTTGGAGAGAGTGAGTTAGTGAGAAGCCAGATGTGGGACTTTTCTGTAGACCAGATGTGGAAGTTATCTCTACGTACCCTCAGCGTGTGTGTGTGTGTGTGTGTGTATGTGTCTATGTGCGTGTCTGCCTGGAAGTGTTACATATATTGCCAGTTTGTCTGGGAACAAGACACAGAAAACTGTATATAGATGAAGAAATTACTGACAATAGTCTGTCAGAGTTGATGTGTTTCAGATGTTGAAGAACCAAACGTGAATATAGTGTGTGACCGTAGAGTATCACTGTGCCTGGTGCGTGAAGACCTACTTTTGTAAATGTTGTCCTGTTAAGGAAAAACAAATATGAGCGATGTGAAGGTCCAATTGCAAAGTTAAATCAAACAGCGCTGGTGTTGTCTGTGGAAAACCTCGTCAGGCATGTTAACTGTAGGAAACAAATAAACGAATACGGGGTGTAGGAAAGTAAGGAGGGGACATTGTTAAGAGTAGTGTGTTGTTGTGCTCTTAAAGACCTGAGGGTGTGAGGCTAATTGTAGGGAGACTTTTCTTGGTTGTTATCACGAGGCATTTCCCGTAAAAGCAGGTAGATGTCTTTCTCCAAAGCATCCTGTGGTGAGGGAGGAATGCTGTACTTTCCCTGTAAATAAATTGTCTCCTCAAGCGAAGGGTTGCTGTCTGGTGAGTGAGCAGGTGGGGTGAAGCTGTGGCTCAGGTGTTGCTGTGCTCTTATGGCATGAGTTTATTGTGCACTTCTGTTATTTGCCGCAGTGGTGGATGATGTCGAGGCCGTGCAGTGCAAGGCGTCACCGCTTCATTTGCTGTGATAACTCATCAGTCCTTGGAGGGGAGCACACTGAAGTGAGCCATTACGATCTTCTGTGTGATTTTGAGTTTTTACTGTGACATAAATCTTTAGAAAGACTTATTATGTACAAACTTGTTGATTCACATCATGTCCTCAGTTCAAGGTTTCACTTAGCCTTACCTGCTTGGAGAAACTTGTAGGAATATACTATAAAGGAGGCTTAAAAGGCAAGGTAGTGAAACTTACAGCCATGGTTTACAGTTCTCGCTTTTTTTCTAACCACTGACACCTCTTCTTTTCCTGCCACAGGAAAGAAGAGGTTAGTGGAGAAACACTACATTGAGTTTATATGCTAAAAAAAAAGACACACTATTCTTTCAATCATTCATTTAATCTGCTGCTTCAAACTCCCAGTACGTAAATGTGTTTGATGGAGGAGAGGAATGCGTATTCTGATCCAGATTGGAAGATTTTACTCAGAGTGACAATGCTAAGCAGGAAAACATTCAGACTTTCCAACTACAATCACATTTTTCAGATCTTGATTGTTACCATCTGTTCTGTGTATTTCGAGGCCTGTCATAATTAGCTATGCCTGTTGCTGTTTCTGTGAAGCAAATATGTTAAGTGTCAAGACACATCTTGTGATAGTGCGTGCCAGTAATCTGTGCTGTACATTGTGTTCTGTCGAGATACCACAAGTGTCCTGCTTGAGGACTGTCATGACTTACTTATCGGCACCACGTTTGACGCAGCTGAAATTAGTATTGATTTAGTGTTATTCCATGTAGTTAAATTATATAACGGCTATTAAATGGAGCCAAATCAGGCACTGAGAGGCTTGATACAGTATGATCGAATCGTAAATTTGTCCTAAACGCAGCTGCGATGACCCATTTTCTCTTAGCAGGAGGGAGGAACATATAATGACTTGGTCCAGCTAAAATCCAAGAGACAACACACAGTCTCAACTGTTTAAAGGATGTGTTAAATGTAGAATCAGACGACTGAGAAAACTGTTTATTCAATTACCCTCAAGTGGTGGAAACTATGCTGAAATTATGGGACTGCAGTGTTACTGCAGCTTTAGAAAATAATTCACTCAACTGTTAATAATTGAATGTTTTCCAAACCACTGTATGGGCACTACTCAGTGCATGTTGATGGCTGTTATGTCTCTTACCTGATCCTAAAGCCACACTGAGCTCTCTCCATTGTTCCCCGTCCTTGGCAACACGTTGAACTTCCCCCCAAGTTAAGGTCGTTTGTCTAGCACTAGCTCATCTGTCACAGTTCTACACCGGGCCATTTTTTATTTCAGTGATGATGTTCTTGGTTGTATTTTTTTCCCTGTGTAATTCAAAGATTGTGATTTTGTTAGGCCACAAGTCTCATCTGTTATCTAATGTGTTTGGGGTGTACGGTCTATATCTGAATGCGGTGCTTAAGGTTCTTCATTCACTGTCACTCCAGTATTTTTTCTGCCACTGTCCAGATGTAATTCAGGGATACATTTACATGAATGCATGAATTACTTTATGTCATAACGGGATGGTGCTCTTCATAAATTGGTGAAGGCTTCCCAGTCTGTTGCTTTTATTAATGGGGTTGCTCAGATCTTTTAAAGTGGGGTTGTATGAGGTACTTATCCATAGTCAGTGTATTACATACAGTAGATGTCGGCTTGCATGCCCCCAGTTTGGAGAAGCAGGCAGGAGTAATGCCAGGGAAGCTAAGCAATGCACTGCTTTTGAGGGGTCAGCAACAAAATGTGTTTTAGCAACCAAAAAAAATCTATATCACTTTAAGTGTATGCTATCTTTGAAGTAGTTTTACCCCTTTACCTTGTTGACAGACAGCGATTACAGACAAGGAACTGAAGCTGTTATATATCTCTCTTCAAAGCCAGATAACGTTAAGAAAAATACTAATACAACAACGCTGAAAACAGGAGCTGCTTGTCTACCGCTGCCTCGATCAGTTAGTTTGTGTTATTGTGTGACTTTGGTACTCAAAAGAGTAAGTTCAGACCCACCAAGGTCAAACACGACGAACCAATCTGATGGAGGCAGCGGTAGCTCCTGTGTTCAGTGAGCTAAGGTCATTTTTCATGAATGCAGTCTGGTGGCCTAAGAGCATAGTTGGAAAACTGAAGCCCTGAACAGCTTACCCATCGTAAAGGGCTGTCTGACTGCAAGGTAAAGCAGAGAAAATATTCTAGATAGAGCCTACACATAAATTGATATTGATTTTTGTAGTAGGACTTTTTGAAGTGGATAAAATAAATTTTGCTGCTGCCCCCATCCACAGCAATAAATTGCTTAGCTTCTGTGTCTGTACTCCTGTCTGCTTCTCCAAACTTGGCCCATGCTGACAGACACCTACTGTGTATAAGTGTCTCATATAACCCTACTTCGAAAGACCAGAACTATCCCTTTTACATGCGCTCATGATGTAGGTTAAAACCTTCAAGGCTTCTTGTATGCTCTCATAGCCACTTCAGTCTCAGCCATAGCAAGGGACAGGTGGTAGTAATAATGTTATCAGTGGTGCTCTGTCAGTGCAAGAGCGCCGCTGTGTTCCTCACAGTGTGATGTTATCTGTGGCTGAATAATTTGTCACTGGAGTCAGCAGAGATGGTCTGGTTTTACTGGTCTACACTGGGCAAAGGTGGGCTGATGTTGATCAAGGTGATAAATGAGACTACTGAAAGGTCACACAAGACAGATGTGTCGTCAACATAGAAGTTGTTCACCATTAGACTAGTATCAACAGGCACAGCATGGCTTGCATATATTGACCACCACTGAATAAAACATCTAAGCCATGTAAAGGGAGATTCTCTGTCAAGGTTTTTTCTGGTAGATTAGCTAGATCAATTTTGGCCAGTACGGTTGGAGTATACTGCAGAACAGATGGCTGCCGCCAAATACTGGATTCTGCGGCAAGAATGGTGACCCCCGTTCTCCTGTTTCTGGTTCTGCACCAGCTGAGGGATTTGTTGTGTATGTTGGCTGTGCAGATGTGGATCTGGGTTCTAGAGTTTCATGTATAGGAATAATAACAGTAACAGCTTTCCTAAAATATCAGCAAGTCAGCACCATGGTAATGGGTTCAAACCCCACATGGACCACAAAGCCTATTTTAAGAGTTTAGGTTTGTGTGTGTGTGTGAGAGAGAGAGTGTGTGTGTGTGTGCTTTAGAGTTGTTTTGGATTTCAGTCACTTCGCTGTCAGAGACAGCAGACGTACTTCGTCTGCAGCTCTGAAAGACAACTCTGGGAGGTTTGGGTTTGAATCCCACCGGGAAAACAGACCAAAAATATATGTTTTAACTGTCAGTCTCCAGGCCTGTGGGTGTGTTTGTGTGTGTGTGTGTGTGTGTATGTGTGTGTTTGTGAGTTGGTATAAAGTCTGGTTGCTATATAGACTCTCCATTAGTGTCTGTGCCTGTGTAAAATGAGGAGAGGAGGCTGCCAGTCACTCATAACAAGCACATGAAGACACACTTTTCAATCTCTCCCTCACACACACATACACACGCACACACATCACTATGGTTTTCATTTGCTATGGATATAGATATTTGAGGCCAAATTATGATGGAAGACTGCTGCTCAATCGTTTAGTGGTCACACACACATACATACACACACACATTCCTCTTCCTCCCTCTGTTATTTTTATCCCTTTTCCTTGTTCCTTTGCTATTTCGTGCTCTCTCAAACATGTTTAATACATTTCCCTCCTGTTTTTCCACGTCCACTACTGTCACTGGAGGCTGAGTGTGTCCTACTTTGTGCCGTAGTATTATGTTAAGTGCACTCAAACTGCATGATTAAACATCAGCACCGCCTCTAACTGCTCTGCGTCTTGTGTTTCTTGCAGGAAAATATTAAACAAAAGCGTCAGAGTCACTGTGAATCTGATAAATCAGAGCCTTCGCTTGCAGGTGAGTCCACACACCAACAGTTTGGTGTTTTGCTGCCATCTGGTGGCATGTTGTTTAACACACGGTGTGTAAGGGGAATTCTCTCCATCTCTTAAATCCCATTTAATCTGGAGCTCACTGAATAAATTTACAGATGAAATGAGAATGCTGATGATTTTACCCACCCTTCATTAGCTGTAAAACTCATTCTGTAACATACTTATGAATGAAAAAAAAAAAGAGCGATTGAGGACACCAGCCAAATCTATCCAGTCTGTGCCAAACGACAGTGAAACTAATTGAAAACTCCAGAGAGCAGTCTGGGTAAAACAGCAATTGAGTTCATTTTCAGAGCTCAGTAATGAGTACTTGCTTTTTTTTCCATATGCGCTAGATGATTTTAATCTTTTGATGGTTTTCTGTAATTAAGTATCTGACAGTGTGTTTCAGTATTTTCAGACTTCTCAGTGTTGTTGTATTTGTGTCTATGCAGAGTTGAGAGAGCTAAGAGGAGCTATACAAAAGGACTTGGAGTACTACCCTTCCTCGCTTGCTGCTTCAGCGTCAGCTTCCTCCTCTCTCCATTTGAAGGAATTGAAAAACAGGTTCAGGTTGGTATGTTTTGCTGTGACAACCCCAAGGAGGGCTCAATTTTTAAGAGAGCAATAATCGAACCGTTGCAAAAAAAACATTATCACATTATTTTATTTAACCGTTTTTAAATGAATGTGACCACAAAATTGAACCAAATAAAATTAAAGGGAATGAAGGGAGTCACTCACACCAAACACAAAAAGGGCCGTCTGACCTGGGCATTCCCCTTCAGCCAAACCAAAATTGGAAACCTAATGGAAACAAAGCCATAAACACTGAACCTATCACATCAAGCAAACAAATCACCAAAAAGAAAGCAACTTAGATAACTGCTGCTGAGACCAGGAGGAGAAAGAGAGAGAGCCAGTGGTCCTTTATACCTCTTTGTAGGTTTTCCTAACCAGGCCTGACAAGGTACACCTTAGGGTATACCAAAATGTAAATAAAACACACTAGAACTAGAAGGGGACGCTCGGAGCGCAGAACTCTGCCAAGGTTGATAGTCCAGTCTTCTATGATGTGCAAATCTGCAAACAAAACCAGTGCATCTGGATATATTTCCAAAATGGTTACAAGTGCTCTGTAACAAATGCTCTCTGTATGAAGTTTAAGCAACTTCATGTGTAGACATACCCCAGAGCATTACTGGTACCTGTGAATGTGGATTGCTATGTAGAGTCATCCTTTTTATCCAGTTGTCTATAAATTGTTACTATTAAACTTCAGCAACATGCACTTTCTTGCTGTTTTAACAAAAGTGAAAAATAGTTTATGTATCCACTCTGTGATTCAGATCTGCTCCAAAATAAAATGCGCTCTGTCTTGGCCCATGCTACTTCCTAACAGTAAATTTAATGGAAATCGGGCCAGTAGTTTTTATGTAATCCTACTGAAAAACAGACAAACAAACCAAAGCGAAAACATACCTTGGCAGAGGTCGTTAGAAGAGGTGCACATTGTGACCATATCAATCACACTTTACAACTGATACTTTTAAGGTATACTATACAAGATTTGTCGGGTGCTGTTTGTGAACATATTCTTTAGAGAAAGGGAAAGTAAAAACCAACCCCAGATTTGCTGTTGTTTAGCATTTCACCGTGCTTATTACGGTGCTGTGTCTCTTGTGTGCCTGCTGCTTACAGTCTGGCGTCTGGTTGCTACCTTTTTATAAAGCTCTGACCTCGTCTGAGCGCTGCGGGGCAACATGCTCAAAAATGTCCTGAGCACAGAAAATAAGTAGAAAATGGGAAAATACAGGCGTAGGGCAGAGTCTCTGCAGAAAAATACACCGCCACACACCTCTAGTGGGTCGTAAGTGATGATTGAAAGGATTTTCGTCTGTACATTCTTTTTTTTGTTTGTCTTTTTTTAGGGAAATCCTGCATGTATATCTTTAGGTAGCTGCCTCACAGTTGCTCACATTGTGTGTGCCTTCTCATTCCATTGAAGCTGTCTCTGTATGCACAGTGTTGCCATTGATTTACTGAAAAAAAAAAAAAAATTAAACCGTACTTCTCAATCTGATTTCCATTTTGTGACCTTTCCCTCAGACTGTCGGCAGGACAAAGGGTTTCTGATGAAACTCTGCGAGCTTTAAGCACTACATCAGCCCTAAGACCACATCCACTTCCTCCTCTGTGCCACACTAAACCCAGGCCACCGCTCAGCGCTCCTCCCAGCAAAAGCTCTACATCAGTTAAACTCATTAATAGTTCCTCACTGTTAAGGACTCGTGGACAGCATAGAAGCATATCAGCCTCCACTGGACCTAGGAAAATACAAGCACCTGTGGGCAACAAGATCACCACTCCTGGGCTTGCTTCACTTCCAGGGCCTGGCAGTGACCAGATGATGGTTAAAAGCATACGCGACTCCAGTTTTTCTTCAGAGCAAGATAGTGCCGATCTCCACTGCAGGACCACAACTTGTAGTCCTCGTTTTCAAATGAAAAGTCCAAGAAACTCACCCAGTCATGAAATCCACCTGTCATCCCATCGTAGTAGTCGCAGCCCGAGCAGAAACTTTGATTTGTCACCACAGACGGAACGAAAAAGCAGCCCTGCCTGGAGATCAAGAAACATCAATGCCATCCCCTCATCCCCTCACTGTGATGCAGGCAGTTACAGCAGCAATAGCACTGACCATTCTGTGTCAACGACAATAAAATCAAAGACACAGAGTGGGCGACAGAATAGTACCTGTGGAAGTAGTTTAGCGTCAACAACAGTGCAGACAGATGTTGACAAGAGGAAAAGTGCTTCTGAGAGTTTTTATTCCTGTGTTGGCAGTAGGAAGAGCAACAGTGGAACTGATGGAGATGAAAATGGTCATCTTGGAAGGGACGTCACCCAGCAGCAGAGCCTTGCAGCCGCATGCACCCATCCAGCATCCATACGGATAAATGGACAATTCTTTACTTCCCCCAAATTACCACTTGAGGGCACTACAAGTCAGCCGAAAGATGTCCAAGAGACACAGACAGAGCTGGAGTTTATCAAGTTTTACCAGCCAGTCCCTCCTGCGAGGGTGTCGACGTGAGGTCTGACACCGACCAGACATGTGTGGCTAAAACAGGAGGATAGTCTGGTTGTGAAGGACAATATGCAAGGCAGGTGTGGTGGTGTCTTTTATGAGACTGCAAACTATTAAACATACTGTATCTTCTGGACATTTATTTCTTCCCACATAGTAGTAAGACATTAAAGAGTCACTATTATATTTTGGAGCATGATGACTTATGAGTTGCATAAATAGTTTTACTCTGGAATAATTTCATAGTTGTGTCTGGTCCTCATGTTTGTTTTGTTTGTGGCTATTTCCCCCAAAAAGCACTGATTAAAATGCACTTGAACTGTCAGTTATCTACAGACAATGGGTGCTTGTAATGTTGTAGTGCCTAAATATTTATAGAAAAAATATGTGCTGTTAAGATATGTAACAGCCTGTGCAGTCCTGCAAACATGAAAAACAACTAATGCTCTACAAACCACAAAGTAGATGTGCAATAATTGCTAAGGGATGTGTTAACTGAAAATTACCGTGTATCTCTTTGTGGTTCTTACAAGTATAAATAATGACATAAACAATGGCTCTGTTTTCACGGGGTCATTGTTAATGTTATTAACACCTGTGCTTTTACTACAGTTTGCTGTTTAAAAAGGCCTATGTCACTGAGACTGTTGGCATATCGTGGAAATAATACTAAATTTTTAGATAAATACATGAAATTTTGCACAAAAAATTAAAATTTTCTTAGGAAATTGAACTAAAAAAAGCAAACACAACTGGAAGTCCTGCATGACAGAGCTACACCTTTAACATCTTCACCTCTTTAACAGAGACACACGATTATGTGGAGCCATGCTGGAAGTCAGATGATGTCACCAGGCTTTATGCACTATTTTAAGTCATGGAGGGGGTGTGTCGTACCACCCTAACTGGTACACAAAACAGAGAAGTCAGTGAAATGTCAATCTATCACACTGTGTACACATCTAGATTCTAACAGGTCAAAGTAACACCTGAGTAGTTGAACTGTAAGTGTGTACACGCCTTAATCACAGGGATATTTTTAGTTTTATTAGTATTTAACCTATATGAAATAACAGCGAAAACTTCATTTACTTATGTGGCCTTGTTTGTTTGAGCATCTGTTTAAGTCTGGGCCCTTGGATTTATTTGTTCTGACCAACAAACACAAAAATATGCTGGCTGTAATGTAAAATCTTACATGGAAAGTCACTTGTGGAGTATAACAGCACACCAGTTATGATTTTTGATGCAGTTCACAAATACTGGCTCTTCTGTTTGTCCAATAATATACAGATATTTGCTGTGTTTTATAATGTGGATGTACAGGCCCAAAAATGTTCATAATTTACAGTATTTTCATAAAGTTGTAACAGAACACTCATGGCAACTTAAAAGAAGTAAAAACAAACAAGCAAAACAGGGTTCAACAACATTTTCCAGCTTAAATTCCTTAAGGATGATGTGGCCAAGTTCACCCAGAGATTCCCAAGTATTTAATGTTGGTGCTGCGTTAGTTTCATTTCCATTAGTTTCGTTTTCTCCAAGCCACGCCCTGCCATGAATGGAAAGTGATCTAAGCTACTGTGTCTCATGATCTCTGACACACGAAAAGGTAAGATAACTCCCCTCCTTTGTTTCTTTTACTAATAGATTAAATTTACTAATTTGCAGTTTATTGTCACAACTGAATTTGTGCATTTTCTCCAAATGACCCAATCTATTGACTGTAGTGAGGTGCCTCGCTGCTGTTGTTAATCCAAGACAAGTTTGCGTCTTCACACAGCTGGTGTTTGTACCGTCTCCATAACAGGTACACCGTGTATCTCCAATGAGAATGATCTCACAGTTTTTCTTTATATTAACTCTCGTTACAGTCGTTTTACTGTACTCTTACTTTTTTAAGTAAAAATAGTGGGCTACTTTTTTATCACATGTACTGTATGTGCTTGTAAGTCGCGTCAGTCAGAGGAAAAACACAAGTCAAATTAAAAAAGTCTAAATGAACAATATTAGATTGGAGCACAATAAAAGAGCCCTGGAAAAGACAAGTGTTGGATGGAAATGTTCACCGGCCGGTGCCAGGGTTTGGAGTTAACATATGAGAAGTGACCAGGATGCACGATAATGTAGTGAAATCAAGGGTGGTGTTATTGTGTGCCACGGTTTGCTTTATTGTACCTCAGCATAGTAAAAAACAAAAGTGGTTGCAACTCCCTTAGGTAATCTCTGAATTAATGCACCACCCGGCTGGCACGCTAAGTGAATTAAATCAAACATACCCAACTCAATGCCACACTGGAACAGCTGCATGATGGGTGAGGCTAATTGCTGTGAAGGTCATGGCGGGTCCTCCGCCCGATTGCTGCGTTAGCTGAGGAATGCCAACCTTCAGTAAGGTGTGTGAGGAGTTTTTGCAGTTTTGGGATTTGATTAAGTTTAGTCATTTAGCGAAAATGTAAAGAAACATAACAAACAAACAAAAATAAATAAAAGGGGCTAAAGGTGCTTTTAGAATGAACCAGGAAGATTTTGTGGGCTGAAATATCTCATCGACTAATGTCAATGTTACTGAAGGACTTGCCACGAAATTTACTTTATGCATTCATGTCCCCGTCGAGGATGAACTGTAACAATGTTGGTGAAGTTTTTTAATCTAGCACCATCACTAGCATGTTAGCATTGTCATCGTTAGCATGTCTGGACCGTGAAGTGGAGCATAGCTATAGACTTTCCTTTCCTGATGAAGAAAACAATTAAAAAATAATTAAGTAATTTCAATGGTTTCAGAGGTGGGAAGTCTGGCAATATATTTGCTACATTATAAAGTAATTTTTCCTTACAGTCATCTTTGCTTTGTGTAGTATTTTGTAGATGATAGCATTAAACTCAAAGCACCGTTAGCATGGCTGTAGACTCCCATTTCCTGAAAAAGTAACTAATAAAGAAATAATTAATTTAATTTGTTTCAAAGGTGGGAAGTCTGGCAATATATTTGCTACATTATAAAGTAATTTTTACTCTACTGTCACCTTTGCTTT
>JAPZEB010000004.1:21389517-21403896 GCA_029783705.1 Chaetodon striatus
ATTACGTGATAAGCGGACACGGAAAATAAATGACTGAATGGATAAATTATAGTTGACCACAACCAGCACATCCCAACAGGGGGAGCCACAACCTTGGATAGCACAGAATGTCATGGTAACGAGCATCAAAACGTGAAATACCAGCACAGATATATTCACTTCATTAGAACCAAGCAGAACAAGGATATCAAGGAAATGTGTACGCAAGTACGCTTCCCTTTGAAGAAAGAGTCCTTATTACCTTGTTGGTTTTAGCCATGATAACATGGTGCCAGTGTTGGACAACAGTGGCGCTAGTATGGCTGTAGGTTTTTGTTTATTAAAGTAAAGTAACTGAGCAAACCTGAAAAGATGGCTAATCTAGGAATGACATTGGTAGATTGTTGAGTTACTTTATCCCTCCTTTCCCTGTGAGCTTAATTCTGCTCTGCAATACATTTTATTCCATGTTTTCTTCCAGAGACATAGGTATGCATTAGAGGATCGGAAGAAACTGATTACCTACATACGGAAACTGACTGGATGTAACCCTCTTGCACAAGGTTTGCATCAGTTACTCTGCAGGAATGAAACACTAACCAGGAATCAGAAGGTAAACAATATAAGCCAATGTAATGCACCCTTTATAGCCTATATTCATTTTGAATTGAGTGTTCTCATTTGCTGCATTGCACGTTGGGCATTTGTACAGTCAATTAATATAAAACTAGTACTGTAAAAACATTGTTTTTGTGCAGAATTGCATTGCTAACAAAAAAAAGACCAATGTTACAGTTTTTTTAGAAAAAGATCTATGAGGAACATTTTTTGGAAAAAAAAACAAAAACAGAAATCTGTATACCTTCATTACAGCAGCAGATAAAAATCCAAGTATCTGCATTGTTTTGATGTTTTTCTGTAATTTACATGCACATGTAAGTTCACCGCTGCCCGTTCCTTTAGAGGTGCTTGTTCTTCTGTTGCAGATTGCAGTGGTTGAAGGTATGTACATACTCTTCAGAGAGCTTTTGCCTCAAAGTGGAACACAACAAGGAGAGAAAGTCATTGAGAACCTGGATGTCTTTGAGAATTCACTGTGCTGCTGGGCACATCTCATATCAGAGGCAAAGGTATGAGGATTTGACCGATGCAGTCCTGTAAAGGGTAACGTTAGACTGACGCTGACAGTATTTCAATATCTTGACAGTTTAGTGGCAGGGGTGGGTAGTAACTCATTAAAGTAACGTGTACTTTGAGTAATTTATTGTCCAGGTAGTTTTTTACTTTTACTGGAGTACGTTTCTCAAATGGTGATTTTCACTTTTACATTAGTCTTTTTTTTTAATAAAAGTAATTGTACTTTTACTTGAATGTAGATTTTCAGTACCTTACCCATCACTGCTTTGTGGCAGTTGCTATTAATTTGAGCTAATAGGTGATGCATGACTTGAATGTATTGATGAATGCGTTATGGTTAATTCCTATTCAATTGTTGGTCACTTAAGTAATGACTGCTTATTATTACGACAGAAGCTGTCATCAGACCACGAGAGCTACGCATCAATCTTTCTCAGGTGTGTAGATGGCAACCGTTACTCTGAACCAGTCAGAGTACCTGGAGTTCCTGGAGTCTTTGAAAGAGCCTATGTTTGCCAGAAAATCAAAGGTAAAACTAAAACAATTATCTTTTCTACACAGGTTTTATGTATGAGGAGACACATTGTAGATGCGACTTAAGAGAGGCAGAGGTCAATTAGAAAATGCAGATAGCATCCCAACTGTTCGCTGATCTGCTCCCTGTTTTTACGTCTTCTGGGAAGCAGGCAAAGGAAATTCAGTGGTGCCAGCTCCAAACTGCTATTGTTGAACAGAAAAATGGTCAACACAGCAAGATACAGACATTTACTTCTGCTGATTCTTTGGAGCTGATGCCTTTATGAGTACTGTGGGGAACAGTAGATGGCATTAGTGTTTATCCAAACTTAGCACACATTTTTTTTTGTGGAAGAGTACTTGTTTTATCAGAACAATGTGGGGTACTACCAGCTTCACTTCATTTTCTATCCTTGTGTTTAGATGGAGAGAAAATTCCAAATTGCACTGAAGAGATCTTGAGAGAAACATCATTACAGAGAGCCAACGACATGGAAAAGATCTTGCTCAGTTTGCCTCCAACCATCAGAGCGTATCCTCTTTGGATTCACCCTGACAAGACAACTGGCCAGAAGTATACATCATCGTACTTTAACTTTTCTTAGAAGTACTGAAATTAGATGTTTTTTCCCCCATTTTTTCCTGTTTGCATTTGACTTTGGATTCAGACTTAAGCCTTGTTTTTAACCAAGCTAAAACTAAATGTCAGCTTTCAGATAAAGATGGAGAAGAATTTTGGAAGTATGATGGAAGAATTAAAATCTCCCCTCCATCAATGCCTGAATGTGACCCCACCTCTACATCTGAAGGAGCTAGGACTTGCTGAGGCATGCCTTGTTCTACTAAGTGAAGGTACTCCACAACATTTTGAAGGTTGTGTTGGTGGTGACTTAACATATAAAATATCAACTCATGATATGACAGGCTTTTATAGATTAAAGGCCCTGTAGAAGAATGTCTTTTGGGCACTACATTCTGCAGCAGTCTGAGAGGAACTTCCTGTTGGTTTCCATATTGCCTCTGATATTTAGGTCTATGTTTGTGGGAAGCTTTGTAATGTAAATTGTTTCATTTAGTCTTTTTTTTCTTCTCTTTGTCAGACAACATTGGTGTATGTAGGGGTAAAGAAAAAGGATCCCCTGATATGATCACAGTGCTCGATTGTTTGAATGGTGAATACAAAAGCATGGATGTAAATGTGTTGGCAGCCAGGTAAGTATCTTATAGTATCTACCTTGAATGTTTCCCAGCATCAAGGAAGTGCTCTGTGGCAATACTTTTCTTTTCTTCTTCTACTTCCTGTTTATGGAGGAATTGGGAACGTTACTCATTGTGATGGCTGACTTTGGATGCCCGTGATCACTGTGTGCTTGCATTTTAGCTTCCGGACTCAAATTGTGAAATATTAGATAAATAAATAAGACACTGACTATAAAAAAAAAAATCATATTAAAAAATACAGGTTAAATGTTAACTGGGTCATAAATTTGTAAAATTTTATATTTTTAAACAATCCTCAAATGTTTCATCCTGCCTCTTTTCACAAAAAAAGAGAAAACATGTATTACATGTATTTCAAATCATTTTTAGCACATTTTTCTATTTCAGATTGTCCTTTTTTAAAGTTAAAAAAAAAAGGGATGACTGCATGATGTCTGTAGAAACAGTCAATTTGGAGACGACCTATAAATTGCAATCTAAAAGTTGGGTCAGTTATATTTCAGAGCAGAGGGTTTTTTTTGTTGTTGTTTTTTTAAGCCAAGGACCCTCACTTAAGTATTCATTAGCACCTGTGTGGGCATCTTTTATGCCAAAAACACATCAACTACGGCAAAGTGCGGCAATAATAGTGTAATTATCAACATAATTTCATTTTTCCGGGGGCGGGAGGTGTGTTCATGTGTTTCAGGGGAGGCCAACATGTCACAGGAGTTGCAGGATTCTGGTTACTGATTGGTTGTGGGTATTCTCTGGCTGCAATTTGCTGCTAAAAGTTTAATTCTTGCCAACTTGTAGTTTGGCTGTACATGGCAGCTCACTGCGGGCCATGCTTTTTTTCCTGCTTGGTGTGTTATTGTCTCTGTATACTACAGTATGAATGCACTCTAGGCTTTTTTACTACTGTTTCAATAGCAAATTGAATTTCGCCTGCACAATTACAGACGACAAAGATCCAGTCAACTCTTGTTGTTTAACACAGTTATATAAATAGCACATAAAATATGGAGAACAGATGTAGCAGCAGTAAACTGTATGAACTGTGAATGTGCAGTACAATAATGAATAGAGTCACAGTGTTGCAGCAAATGTATTTTCTTTTATAAACTGTATGAACCTCTGTGAAAGTCACAGTACCATTTTTCTAAATCTTACATTTAACACAGGACTGGTGACCAAAGAGATGACCGGACATTTGTCACAACCAGGACTCCAGAAGAGGCCATATTGGTAACAGTTTGTCTGTCTCATGTTGTCTTTGTCTGAGCTGTCCTCCCATTAGTTTACCGTACCTGACATCGTTTCATATGATGTCACGCAAAAAGAAAAGTTGAACTTCAGAAGATCATCAGTGCTGCAAATATCCATGTGAAAATTATGTATCAAAAATTTTAAGAAACCAAACTTTGAAATATGTTTTCTACGCAGGAAACAGTCCTGACCAAATCATTTGCACATCATATAATACACAATGCATGTTAAAGAATGGATTACAATTGAAACACTTGACATCATTTTCTCTTAATAAGCATTTAAAAAATGTATGTTAACACTTTTGTTCAACAAAATTAGCAGTTGGACACATTTACAAAATTATTTGTGACTTGAATTTTCATCAGGTGCTGATCGACACAAGCTCCTCCATGGAGGAAGAGTGCTATGGAAATGCAGGAATAAAGAAGATCAACGTTGTAAAAGAGCTCTTTGACAACTTTGCAACAAGGACCATGGCTTACGATTTTTATCATGTCATCGGCCTCGTGAAGTTCGACTCCCTGGTGAAAATTCTCCACACGTTTACCGAGAATCTGGAGAAGTTCAAGGTAAAATCAATATGTTAGATCTGCCCTATCGTTCCTATACTGTGGTAAAATTAACAGCTGGCTTTAATGTGATAATTTACCTCCTTTAATATTTGTAGGAACATGTACGCAACATTGAGGCAAGTGGATGTACTCTGCTGTATGATGCCCTGCGACGTGGAGCAATTGAGTTAGAAAAGGTCAAGACGAGGTTCCCAGAGTGTAGACTTCGCATCATCTGTCTCACTGATGGAAATGATTCTGGGTACATTTATTTCTCTCTTGTGATTACTTGTTGCTCCTCATTCATACTCAGCCTGTTTGTACATAAACTGAGTGTGCATACTGTGACCAGTAAAAAAAAATAACAGTGACTATTTAACATTTTCTAAATGTCAGCTTCAGTCTCTGATATTTTTAAGCGAGCTGACGTGATCATCTCAATTCTTCCCACAGATCGTCCATAGAGCCAGATGTTGTTACAGCCAAACTGCTGAAATCTAACATCATTGTGGATTCAATCCTTCTTGGAAACGTGGAGAACAACATGCTGCATGGAATCAGCAACGCAACTGGTATGGCATCAAAGACCGCTCCCTCAAAGGTCTAGTGTGTCGGATTTGGTGGCATCCAGTACTAAAACTTCTCCCATGTGCCAAGTGTGTAGGAGAACTATGGTGGTTGATGCAAAAATGTGGCTAGCCCTATCTTGAGCCAGTGTTTGATTTGTCAGTTCCGGGCTACCGAAGAACAGCATAAAAAGACACAAATTCATGTATATTATATACAAGAAAGTGCAGTTGAAAATTTATTAGGTGATTATTTCATTTGCACAGTAGTGCTGCTGTTAGTATTGTCACCTCACAGCAAGAGGGTTCCTAGTTCTAACCCAGGGTGTGGGATTTGAAAACTGGGTTGGGGGAGCCCTTCTGTACAGAGTTTGCATGTTCACCCTGTGTCTGTGTGTCCGCCCTGTGATAGTCTGGCAACCTGTCCAGGGTGTACCCCGCCTCTTGCCCAATGTCAGCTGGGATAGGCTCCAGCCCCCCGGAAACTCCTAACAGGATAATTGGTTATGGAAAATGAATGAATGAATCATTTCATCCTACTTGTCATCATCAGATCTTAGCTAAGAGAAAGAGCTTGGTGGGACTTTATGCCACTCAGCAGGTGATGTCACCTCTATAAGGCTGGTAGAGAGCTTATTTAGGTGTGTGCATGTGTGTTTTTACAAAGTCACAATCAGCCCTCCGTGTTATAGTAAGCATCTCGTAAGGTAGGAAACTGTATTGTAACTCAAAAACATGTTTGTTTTGATGGACATGGATGTGTACTCTAACAGATCTCTATTCAGACACTTTATATTTTCTCAACTGCACATCCCTGTTGCTTCCAGGTGGTTGCTGCTTCAAACCACAGACAACCAAAGAGGGTCTGAAGCTCTTTGAGATTGAGACAGTTCTGTCTTTGGAGCAGAGGAAACTCAAGGAAAAACTTGACCCGTCATCCATCAGTCGGGTTAGTTTTCATAGATTTGTCCACTATTATTGTTTAACCCGGGCATAACCTTTGAACATTGTCCTGATGTGGTAAATAATTTGTTGCTGTCATTTTATAGCGTCAGTTGGTCAGCATCTTTACTACTTATGGGTATGACGACTGTCCAGAGACGTCCCTGCCCAGCCAGATAAACAGCAAAGTGACAGTGACAGAGTGGTGAGTGACAGAAGCAACAGTTTTACAACCTGCAAAATGCTTTTAGTGTGATCGGGGTTTGAGTTTACAGCCCAGCTAGTGGCTGTAAGGCTGTACTCTTAGCCCTATAAATTCAAAACCAAACCATAATAATAGTAATGTTTTTTACTGTATAAACTGTGCTATAATATCTTCTACATATGTTAAAGTGTTTGTGATGACTTTAAAGCACTAATAATCTTTCTGAATAGTGCTCTGAAAAAGAAGATAAAGGAATCAAAGGAAGGGTGGGTACTGGAAAAGGACAAACGTGTCCTGGAGGAGCTGAAGAGTCTTCACTGTAACCCACATCCCTTCTTCAGAGTCTTTCCATCAGAGTCAGACTTCAGTAAGTAGCATGTCCTCTCATTTTGGTGTAATGCCTTTTTTGTGGGGATTTTATTTGTGTGTGTGTGTGTTTGCTTTTTTTCTGGGGCTCATAAATGGCACAAGGTGAAGTTTTAGCTGTGTAACATTGTATAATTTACATTAAGAATATATAGGATAGTAACTTTGAATAGTAACTGGTTAAAGCTTTTTTTTTAATGCCTCCACACCCATGACAGCTGTGGCCGGAGGCATTATATTTTCAGGCTGTACCCATCCCATTCTCATGAACGTGATGTCTCAGGAATCTCTTGAGGAATTTCTTTAAATTTGTCAAAAACATCTCTTGTATTAAAGGATGAACTGGTTAGATTTTGGTGGTCAAAGGCCACTGTGAGGATACAAAACACATCTTTGGCCATAACTCAGGAATGTATACTCTACGACAAGATTTCACACAAATGTCTAACGGGCTTGGTGTCCACTTTGAAACTGTGCTGATTGTATAGATCTTCTGTGCTGCCAGGTTGAAGATGTAGGACTGTACCCAACTCCAAATTATGCCAGTTGAATCAGATTTGACTGGTTAATATAAATATTCAACAATTTCAATTTTTTTCCATATAAAGTTTTAAAGTTTGAATGTGGCTCAGCGGGACATTCAGTGAGAGAGCGGCATTCATTTAATATGGTAAACAAGCTAACTACAGATCTGAAATGTACAACAGCATTTTTTGCCGACACTAGATATCATACAAAAGCCAGAGACTGTGTCATATTAAGTTAATGTGAGCTGTAAATTGACCACTTTGAAGTAGAAGAGAGAAGATAATGTCTCAGAGCCATACGGTGCAAAGCCTCTCTTCCTCTGTGCAGCTGCCTGCTTGTCAGCAGTTCCCTGTACCAAAGAGTCGTATGAAAGTCATGAGTGCTCACTCCGCAGCACAATCACTCTCAGTCGACTGAGGGGCCTCTCCAACTTTCAGGGAGCAGCCCTATGAAGATGTGTGTGAAGCGTCTTCAAAGTCTTCACAACATGAGTCAGGACAGAGAGGGATATAAACTGATAGGTTGGCCAAGGCATACAAACACATGGTGGTAATTCTAGTTTCTCATCTTTTCAGCGTTCTGGAGGATTCTCATGCAAGGCCCTCCTGACACACCGTACAAGAAGGGAGTGTTTGAGCTGTACTGCCAGTTTGGTCCTGACTACCCAGCGAAGCCTCCAGTCATCCGCTTTGTCACACCAGTATCCTGCCAAAATACAAATAAATGACAATTCTTTTGTGTTTTTTCCTTAAATAAGTAGACACACATTGTGATTGTTCATCACTGATAAGTAATGTCTGCCCAGAATGTGCGTGTTTTCTTAACATGACAACAGGTGTACCACTGCAACGTCAACAGCGTGGGCCGCATCTGCCACAACATATTCGACCGCAACTACAACGCTCACATCACCATGAGGGAGATCCTGGAAGCTGTGTACGGACTGCTCATCATCCCGGAGCCTGATGACCCACTGGACAGGTGAGATATATGCACAGTCACAAATATGTCATTGTTATGGGCATCAAAGGGCATTTTCACCAAGAGGTATTTGCTATGCTGAGGATGTTTTTGACCCATTTTCTAGCCTAATAGCATCAAGTTTGATTTGATTTTGATGACAGAAAATCTCCAAACTTATGATGTTTGACAATGATTATTTTGTCACTTATTTTGAGAAAGTGAAGAGGGGATCACTGAGTAATTCACACCCAAATTTCAGTCTTTATTGAAGTGATTTTGTTTGTACTATCTTGGAAGAATGAGGCTGTGTTGATGACAAAAACTGGTCAGCTAATATTAGACGCCTGACAGACATATGCAGCAGTTTCAGAATTGTTCATTGTTCATTGTTTGATGAAACAGCAAACACTTGACTCCCTTTTTTTTGTCTTTTAAAGCATTTTGGCTGAAGAATTCCTGACCAGCCGTGAGACGTATGAGCGAGAAGCTGAGAAACATACAAAGGAAAATGCAGGAATCTCAATGGATGACATGGAGAAAGTAATTGAGTTCCTTCATATTAAATGTGTGGTGGTTATCACTTTTATTTTTACAACGTAGTGCCGTACAGGTTTTACATAACCAAACTGTTTTTGTTTGTATTTAAAGGAACTGGTGGAGACTGTGCAACAGTTTATACCCCAACATCTGATCTGTCCGCTCACCAAGAAGATGTTTGTGGATCCTGTAAAAACAGTGTATGGCACTGTGTATGAACGCAAGGCCATTGAGGAGCACCTGAAACAGTGAGTTTATTTACTAACTTGCAGTGATTAAAAGTGAGGTGACTGAAACGTGTTAAGAAGCTACACGGTTGCTCATGAACTCGTCTTTTAATGTAAAGTCAGCATAATGAGTTAACTGTACTTTGTTTTGCAGACACCAGTACGAGCCGACAGCCGGCCCGGGACATGAGCTTGAAATGGGCGACTTCAGGGCAGACCCAGCTATGAAGAAAATGGTGATGGAACATCGTTCTCGTCAAATCCAGATTGAATCTACAACTAAGTAGTTTAACATCAGGTTCACATGAAAAACACAACCAGCTGCTTTTTATATTATTCTGTACAAGTAAATTCATATTAACACGTTATTCTGTTAGTTAGAAAAGTTTAGTTAGTGTTTATCTTAATTTATCCTGCCTCAGCGTCACTTCTTTACATGGACAGTGACGGACAGTAATTTGTTTCCTCTGTTGGTGACGCTTGTGTTTGGAGTTTATTCTTGCTCTTAACTGTAGATTGTTCAGGGTGCTTTTTATATACGGTCCTATTTTCTTATTCACTGTTTTATTACTCAAAATTATTGTATGGAACGTTTTGAATCACTGTTTTTGGAGTTTAGTGAATCAAAGTTACAGTTAATTGTATTTGTTTTGATAGTGATAGCAAAATAATAAAGCATGACAGAGAGAGATTTTCTGTCATCATTTTAAAATATGTAGAAACACTTGTTTGTTTGTTTGTTTTTCCAAGTAATCCCTGTAAAAGCTGATCCATATTGATGTGCTATTAAGTAACATGGGTTTTCTATGTAGGCATGCCAAAGCCTGGTCTTTTTAAAAAATGAGTAAGGGACAATGCACATTAATTAAAATGTGCACTTGGGTCTGTTGTGTAAATGTGCCTGATTTAGTGATGCTGGCCAGTTTTCATCTGCAGTCAGTGGCATATAAATGGCATATAAAAAACATGAAAGAAAACCCACACAAAAGCTCATGAAGCACAAACAGTACTTTGAAGTAAAGACTATGAAAGACAATGACTCTCATTAAGAATGAGTAATTTTCAAATAGTTGTATATCTCTTTACATTGTGAAGTGTTTAAACATTTTGTATACAACATACAATTTGCATACATTTTTAATTTGCATATGACAGCTTTTTTTAAAGCTTACAAACTGTCGCATGCAAATTAAAACATTAAAATTGTTTTGGTGGATAGATAATCAAAAAGGTCATTGTATTACTGAAAAACACCAAGTCCTGACTGATGATTAACACTGCTGAGGACAACAACACAAAGGTAAAAGCTTTAAGATTGATATTATGTGATTATTCTTTTACAAAAAGGACAGATAGTGACCCATAGTCAATCATTACTCAGATGTAAGGCTACAGCTGTCACCCACGTTTATCTACAGTAAGTAACCAGTGCATTATTATTATTTATTATTTATTATTATTGTCGTTAGTAAAAGTGATATTAGTAATATTAAAATTATAACAGGTATATTACCCACGCCTATTCTCGTCCTACTTATTGATACAGTCTATAGTTTACGTCACGCCCGGGCACTAACTAAAAAAGGAAATGGGTCACTCTTGTCTTTCAAACTAAATTCCGTAGGATCAAGAAAAAAATATTAAATGCATTACAGGCCTACTCGTGGAAGAAAGGGACAATATTACAACATTTCAAACTGATATCTTAACAGATAAATCTCATTATTTATGTTTGTCCGCTTTGTTACCGATTGAATGTCGAAACGCCTGCGTCAGTTATGCTTTTATTTTGAAGGGTCAAATCGGAAGTGTCAATGTGTGCCTAAACTTTCTGGTATTACTCCGTGATGTTGGATTGAATGTTGGACCGAAACCTGTCTATGCGGCAGATTTGAGTGGAAACAGGTGAAACCAGACAGCAGGTGAGTTTTACTAGATTTCTACTAAAAGTCTTAACCGCTAGTATCCTCACTTTGTAAGTTTATTTACGTTCACCGTAAAGTTAGACTGAAAACTATCGACACTACCTCAGCAGACCTGCCAGTTTTTATACTCACGTTAACTTAAATGTAAAATCATAAAATGTGATAGCATTGATTTAAACTCTTGTGAATGATATTTCGGACAAAGCATTACTCTTAAACTGTAGCACTATTTACACTAAATGCAGTAACATCGTGTCCACTAGTTCTGCGGTCATGGCACTGATTTATTTACTTCATTAACTAATTACGATGTATGCAGCTAGCATTTATCTCAGAGTTAGCATAGCATTTGTAACAACAACTTTACTGGGTGGAATTAGTGTCTGAACTATGTTTTAAACGTAGTAATCTTTTCATTTACTCCTAACTGATCATGCATTGAGAGGTCGAGCCAGCACCTGTCTTTCCTGCAGAACCTGTTCACGCTAAGTTAAAGTCAAAGCTGCTCACAGATACCCTGAAAAATGTCTGCACTGAAACTATCTCTGAATCAGTCACGTTGAATCTCAGTGGCTCTCTTCTTTGTAGTGTAATGCACCAACACTCTGCATGCTTTGGTGGTGAAACACTACACTTTACTGCCATGCCACTTTTACCAGAAACATTAAATAAAATGCCTGCATAACAAAGGCTGAGAATTATTCTCCCTATAATTATTGGCCACCATTAACATCAATCACTATGATCTAATTTACTGTCACTGTCTTATGGACATGGAGGTGAGTCTTACGCAGATATAGAGCCACTGTTTGCTATTCCTGCTCTTGAACCATTGTGAGTATTAGTAATTTGGTTTAACACTGTAAAGAAAAGACAGTGGTGCTGAGACAAATTTGGACAAATGAATCCCTCTCATATGCACCACATCAGGAGCTAATAAAAGCTACAACATGCAGCCAGGGGCGTAAATGTAGACAGTGCAGTTGCAGTGGGGGCCTGTAGAGAGAGTGGTTTGAGGGCCCGCTCTCTCTAGAGCAGAGAATGGTCCCTTGCCACATCAGAAATATGCCTGTGTTCAAAGAAGAACATTAAAATCCAAATGCTGTCCTCTGCTACATGTGCCCTCGAGAAGGCAAACCCATCTTCATCGATGCTCCTTTTTTTTCCTGTGAAATAGTCAGTAGCAAAAAAACAAAACAAAATTATAAGTACATTTTACATAAACTATAAATAAATTATTTTAAAAATCAATTTAATTAGTATTTTCTCATTTTATTTGGTATGTTTGTCATATACAGATATGTGTATGTTAATGTTGTTCTATGTCAAGTATGTTGTTGATCATGTGATGGTACTATAAAATATGCGGCAGCTGTTTTAACATAAAATCTGGCACCAGGGCGCGTCATAATCGTGTGCACTGGGGCCCATCCTAACTAGCGACACCTCTGCATGCAGCCATGTAAACGGCATTAATAGTAGCTGATATTAAATTCTTACTCTGTCATTTTCTGTTATGGAAGGTAGGATTATAATGAGTAAAAGCTGTTAGATAAATCAATAATATTCACTTTTACGTTTGCCTCTTGTAAATGGATTTTTTTATTTGTCAGATAGCTAGAATCAAACACCGTAACTATCATACAGCTACCTCAGCTCAGCCTATTCAGTTACATCAAAGTGACCACACTAACTTCCTCTGCTTGTGTGGTGTGTTTTTTCCCCAGGGAGATGTGGTGGGTGCTGTGGGTGCTCGCCATCTTGCTGGCTATCTTCTGCACTCTGGATGTGTGGTACTTCCTCAGGGCAGCTGCAGTGATCATCCGGGCCTGGTTCCAGCCTCCAATCTGGGATGTCACAGCAGAGCAGACCCTAACAGGCCGGGTCACTCCCCACGACATCGACATGTGCCACATGAACAATGCTCGTTACCTCCGTGAGTGTGACTTTGCCCGCTTCTCTCTCTACATGCGTAACGGCGTGTTCAAGGCACTGCGAGCACTCAAAGCTTCAATGGTAGTGGGGGCCACCACTATCCGTTACCGCAGGGCTCTGTGTATAGGTGAGGGGTACGAGCTGCGGAGTCGCATCGTCACTTGGGATGACAAAGCCTTTTTCCTGGAGCAGAGATTTGTGTCAACAAAAGATGGGCTGGTGTGTGCCGTCATGTACTGCAAGCAGAGCGTCATACACAGCAGCCCGGACAAGATCATGCAGCACCTGTGTAAGCGTAAGGTAAGGAACTAATAAATAAACACACATGCAAATTTGTCACCTTTAATAACAGAAGAACATTGAGTCTATGGTGTCCTCCTTGCAGGTGGAGTGCCCTGAGTTTCCAGAGGACCTTCAGCACTGGGTCAACTTCATCTCTGCCAGCAGCCAGGCCCTCAGAGCGGAGAGTGGACTAGACGAGAAAGACAAATAAGACCTTGCATGGGCAGTTTTAAGACTGGCTCTTTGTACCATCTCAGGATTAAAAAGACATTTTTCTTCTGTTTACAGTTACTTAGATTCAAACACACTCGTGCCTACAGATGTGAAAACAAGCTTTCCTTAGACTTACCTATGTCGACACTGGAGGAACTAGCACACCAGGTTGTTTAAGGAGGCTGAAATCTGATCACTAACTCAGAAATAATAACGTAACATGATTGTATTAAGTGTATCTTTGTGCATTATGGCAGCAATAAATTAAATCAGATTTGAAATCCTATTGACACACTACCAGGGAAGCATCCAGCAGGTCTCAGTGAACGTTGTAAGGTACTAGAAACCTGCTTGTTGGTTGCAGGAAATATATTGCTGTTCAAAAGTTCAGGGTTACCCGTTATATTGATGTTTTTCTTCTTTCCTTAATAACATCTACTTTAACACAGATAAAAAATGTATAATTCAGATACTAAATTATTTACTTATAAAATAATTTTGACCTCAGAATTTAAAACTTAAATTCAGTTGATGTCCCCACAATGTTTCATGATGGGAGAATACCAACCATTTTTCCCACAAATACACTTTGATTTTGAATTTGTTTTTCTGTCCAGAAGAGTGTAAGTGACCCAAGACCATTATTTAACTTCAATGGTGAAAAATAAATATTTTTGGAGAGTTTTTTTTGGACTGTCTGCAGTCTACTCAGTGATTAGACTGAATAGGTTGAAACTGATTTTTCAGTCTATAGCATGTTCAGCTGATATAAATTCCTACATTGCTGACCCTAAATTATTTCTGTTATGCTATAATAAAAGCTTTGCTGAAAAAACACCTTCAACAATGTCTGTTAATTCCATATTAGTGTATTCATATTTCTGCCATTAACCGCTGCTCAGAGGTATCTCTGTCTCTTTGTGTTGTCAGTCTGGTTGAATTATTGCGCAGGGTTTGTTTTCCATGTACAAAACATAACTTTTTTTGCAAACCCTTCGTACAAAATAACATCTGACAGAAAATAGGACTTTCTAC
>JAPZEB010000004.1:21426647-21437742 GCA_029783705.1 Chaetodon striatus
ACGTCATAGTATAGTATGTCGTCCAAAATCATGAAAAAACGTCATAGTATAGCATGTCGTCCAAAATCATGAAAAAAACGTCATAGTATAGTATGTTATCAAAAATGATACAAAAAACATCATAGTATAGTATGTCATCAGAAATAAGGAAAAAACGTCATAGTATAGTATGTCATCAGAAATCATGATAAAACGTCGAGGTATAGTTTGTCGTCAGAAATCATGAAAAAAGTCAGAGTATAGTATGTCATCAAAAATCATGTAAAAAAAGTCATAGTATAGTATGTCGTCAGAAATCATGAAAAAACTCATAGTATAGTATGTCGTCAGAAATCATGTAAAAAAACGTCATAGTATAGTATGTTATCAAAAATGATACAAAAAACATCATAGCATAGTATGTCATGAGAAAGTCATACAACATCCTAAAAAAAGTCATTGTATCGTGCCATAGAAGTAATGGTTCTAATGATATGTCTCTGTTTAGCATCAAAAGAAACTGAAATACCTTATGACTCAGAACCGAAGACAAGAGCTGACTTTTTACATTGTGAGTACAATTGATTAGTAATATCCATCTTCATGAATCCAATGACTGATAATTGGTATTTAACAATGTGCACCCACTGTTATTTTAGATTACAACGACATAATCCTGGACCCAAACACAGCCAACCCTTATCTATGTTTCTCTGATGGTCGAAGAGGGGTGACCACACGCTTAGAGCCACAGCCCTACCCTGACCACCCACATCGCTTCACCAGCTGGGCCCAGGTGCTGTGCAAAGCCGGGATGGCTGGACGTTGCTACTGGGAGGTGGAGTGGGCTGGTAATGGAGGGGTTTCCATCGGTGTCTGCTATAAAAACATGGGCAGGAGTGGAGGAGGGAGCGACTGCAAGCTTGGACACAACTCCAAATCCTGGAGCCTGGACTGCTCTTACTCAGACTGCTCATTTCAGCACAATAAGGAGGGTGTGAGCATCGCCACTCCTTGCTGCAGCAGGATAGGAGTGTATCTGGACTTCAGGGGTGGGACTTTGTCTTTCTATAATGTTTCTGACACAATGGTTTTGCTCCATAAAGTCAAGACTACATTCACCCAGCCGGTATACCCCGGATTTTGGGTGGGTTTGAGCTCGTCTTTGAGGCTGTGCTCTCCTTAACTGTAAAGATGACTGTACTCCATCAAGCATAACAGTTCAAGTGAGTGAGTTGAAAATATCTGTTTGAGAATAATAATGAAACTGAGACAGGGTTGTGCTCAAAATGCAGCATTTTAATAACCGTGCAAGCCTGGAGCAGCAGAAACTTTGGTGGAGCAAGTAAACAGCTGGTGGAACCTAGATCTTGTTGAATGCGGCAACATCAACACTCTGGACCTGCAAAGGAAGAAAAGAACATGAAGTCAACCTGTAAATATCTGAGATTATCATGTTACACTGATTTATTGTGCATTAAAGTTATTTTATTTAAAGTCAATAATAATAAAAGCATTTAATGAAAAACACATCAGACTGATTCTTTTCATATTTCATGTATCTTATTCCCTCAACATTAAAAGCAAAAGTTTGACACTTTTGGAAATACACTCATTATACACAAAAAATGCAATGTCAGTTGGAAAAAAAGACAAGTGAATTAATTTCATACATGTCATTAGGGTGAACAGATGCTATCGAAGTGGTTATTACTTACATAGTCTTCAAACTTAGTGATCTCCTCTTCTAGGATGTCTGTGCCTACTTTGTCGTCCTCGACCACGCAGTTGATCTGCAGCTTCTTGATGCCGTAGCCTACTGGCACCAGTTTGGATGCTCCCCACAGGAGCCCGTCCATCTGCACTGAGCGCACACACTCCTCCAGCTTCGCCATATCAGTCTCATCGTCCCACTAAAGGAACACAGGAAGGAAGGGGGCGCATAGAACGTTAATTCATTCAACACAGTTTGCATCGTTACACAAGTTGAATGACACAGTTCACTTTCTGATTTTGAAGATATGCATGTTTAAATTATGATTTTGTTAAAGAGTTCAGTTAATTGATATTTCTCTTTTCATTTTGGCTTCAAAATTTTAAGTAGATCTAATAAGATGAAATTAATTTACAGGACCTAACAAACTTTTTGCAAGTTTTTTCTTCACCTTTTCCCAAACAAGAAATAAGTGAATCAGTATACCAACAAATTCATATCCTAGGAACACAAATCTCCTGATCTTAATCAACTTTTATCCCACAACTGTGTGTCCTTTATATAAGAACATGACTGCAAAGAATCCAGCATATTAATAAGAGCTACATGATGCAGGTCAAGAGGACACGTACGGGCTTAACGTCCAACAGGATAGACGACTTGGCGATGAGGGCGGGTTTCTTGGACTTTTTGGCTGCATAGGCATCCAGGCGCTCCTGCTTGATGCGTGCTGCCTCCTCGTCTTCCTCATCACTGCCGAACAGGTCAATGTCGTCGTCTTCGTCATCACCACCATTTTCGACCTTTACCTGCTTGGCGGGAGCAGCCTGGATTGGAGCAGCCTGGGCAAAACAACAGAAGATAAACAGGAACATTTCTGTAAAAGGGAGCTGTTCAGATGGCCTTTTCCAAGAAGCCTTTGTCTTTCTTTATTTCTATTGTTCAAATATTATTATCTATTGTTACGATTATAACATTAGATAACAATAGCGCATCAATAGCTACAGTATGGACAGGGGAGGAAAAAAGTGAAAAGGGGGTGAGGAATTTCCACCAAAGTATAATCAGAAAATAAACAAGACAAAGTAAACACAAGTAACAATACCAGCAGACAGTTATTTACCACTATAAATGAGCTGTTTTCTAATTGAGTCTTAACACACGTCTCAAAGTAGATGACTTAATCAATTTCAAATTGTTCCAGAGAGACAAGGCTGTCTTGACATCTGTTTTACAGCTTAGTGAGCATATGCACCTAGTAATGTACTGTGTATAAAGAAAAACAAACAAACAAAAAAACTAATTTCTTAATTATCTACCTTGGCACATGGGACGGCTGCTGGGTTCTTCTCCAGCACAGCCACTCTGGACTCCAGCTTCTGCAGGGCTGCCCTCATATCCGCAACCACTAAGAAGCAAAAACACAATAGGAATAATAATAAGTATGAATATGGAGTAAAAAGCAAAATGCTCAGGGAGACATTATAAAACATAAAAAAAAACCAAAACAAAAACCCTATACTGAGACACACACACACACACCCACACCTTTGTGCAGAGTCTGGTTCTCCAGTTCCATGCTCTTCATGCGTGAAACCAGCTCCTGGTCTCCTCCTGCATGTGAGGATGACTGCGGAAAGATAAACACACATTAATTAGCAAGTGTCATGTTGCAGGTGTGCTGCAGGTGACAACCCAAATGCTCTCTCATCCAGGTCGAGAGCCAGTCTACGCCCAAAGACAAGAAGCCAGCAAAATAAAAAAATAATGATGCGGTTTGAAAAGAAACACATGCAAGGCAAAAATCCATTGCACAACAATAACTGGATACACTTCACACACAATGCTGATGTTAAAATCAACTCCCTTGATCCCCAACAGAGAGAGGATCTGATGTTTACGGTGACAGCATGCAGGCAAAGGGTGCAAAGAGTTTGGATGAGAACTTATTTTTCCACACAATTAATCTTTGAAAGGGAATAGTTCCACATTCTGGGAAAAATCTATTTGCTTTCTTACAGAGAGACAAGAAGATCGATACCATTTAAGCAAAACAAAACACAGAGTGTATGAACTAAAGTAAGTTTTAAAATCCTTGGACAGAGCCAGCCCAGCTGTTGCCCTGTATCCAGTCTCTGTGCTGAGCTACGACAGATATTAGTATTGATCTTCTGATGCTACTCTTAGCATCAAAGTGAGTGTTTTTCTCAGATTGTGAACTATTCCATTAAGTTTCACCAATTATTGATCATTCAAGGACCAGTGTGTAGGATTTAAGGGGATCTATTGGTAAAAATGTGAAATGTAGAAACACACACAAGGGTGCACTGCTGCTTCAAATTAACATGGTTAGAATGAGGCTTTGACATCTACACAGGGGACGTGTCCTCTTCCAAAGAGCCCAAAGAACTAAACACTGGCTCTAGACAGGGCCTTACGATTTTATTAAGTTGCCTGAAGGCCATCTTGGGTTCTACGTTACACTTGGAAAAGGAGGTGTGAGGGATGGGGTACTCATTAGATGCCACTAAATCCTTCACACTGGTCCTTTAATTCAGAAGTTACATTAACTGTCAGTGTATACAAGAACTTTCAAGACAGTAGATGTTGACAGGAAATATTTGACTTCTGAAAATTATTGGCATTTTATTAGGATTTGATTATCAAGATCCCAAAATCCAGCAAAACCATCAAATTATAATTTCTGCCCCAAATTAATACACACTGAATCAGTTAGTGGGTGTGACCCCTAAAAAAGGATGAAGGATGCAGGATGGTGGTTCAGAGTGAGACATCTTAGTGCTGTGATAAAGGTGGCACACTCCACTCCAGGCAGCAGCAGACGCAGCCAGCACACCCGGCTGTCTGTCTTAGCCATGTAGCGTTGGCAGGCCTGAGCAGCAAAGCTGGAGGAGGACGACTTACGTTTCTGTGCTGCCGCTTCTGCTGGCGCCCTTTGGCCTGCTGCAGGGCCGATTTCGCCTGCACCCAGTGATGTACAAGGTGAAGGTAAGGGGGAGACGCACGAAGACAAAGAGAAAAGTAGTGGTTGTAGGTAGAAAGTCTGATGCTACAACTTCAGAGGAGTCAGTAATAGGAAAGAAACTGATGTTGGTACTGTCGAAGAAATGCATTAATCAACTTTTTACCTCAAAACTAAATAGTTAACTGAGTAACAAATCACTAGAAGAGACAAAATAGGAAATGCCACCCAACTCAGCAGCTCTACTTTACAGAACCTTTTAATCTGCTTTAGCACATATTTATGGCTGTGAAACCTCTGACACTCATTAACCCCTTCAAGGCAACCATTTCCAGCAAACAAGCTCTAAAAATTTTGCTGCGAACAAAACAGTTGCTCCTTTTGTTTTAAGGAAGTTTGGCTTACACTTATCAAGGTCTTACAGCTACTACAATGTAGCTGATGGGCACAAAATCCAGTGCTTTTAGTACAAAACTATCCTTGTTGCTGCCACAGACGGCGTGCCTTGCTGAGAAAAGGCAGCAGGTAGTATCTCAAAGAGGGAAATTGGACAGTACGGACATGAGGAACAATTAGAGCTCCCAATAATGCTTTGAATGTGCATAGAGGCTTTCAAGTATTGCTTTTAGACTGACTTAAAACTATGTGAACTTATCTATTACGAAAACAACATTTAAGTAACTACTTACAATATAGGAAATGACATTGATGTAAAGACAAACATATATGCAAAAAGCAATGAAGATTATGGGAGAAGCAAGCAGAGGAGAGATGGAGAATAAGTAATAACAGAAAATGTAGCATGCATAAAGTCCTATTCATATTGAGTGCAGGCTCAAGGCTTTCTGGGGCTAAAATAAGGCTTAAATGTCACCAAGAACTTTTTGTTGCTATATTTAAAATCACCATTTCTCATTTTAACAGTTATTCCCCTGTTTTAGGGCTGACACAATAACATTAGTGCATACAGTCCTGCTACTACAGGGTGTGCCTGCGGCTCATTTTTAGCACGGTACTCACTCCGTCGAGGGACTGCAGGATATTCTGTCGGGATTTAGCAATGTCCTGCAGGATGGCATTAACTTCTCCCGCCTGAAGGTATATGTGGGTAAAGCAGTAATGAAGCAGGAGCAGAGACAAAGACGAAAAGCAGCATGCGCAACAGACAAAAGCAGGATGGACCATACACCCAACATTTAGGATGGCTCACATTAAAAGATTTGAAGTAAGTAGCAAATAAATGAGAGCTACAGGGCTTATCTAGTTGTGCCTCATGATGCAATACAAAGCTTAAACACATTTTGGCAGCAGGCAATAGGGTAACACAAACCCTTGATGACGACCTGACCTGCAACTTTCACAGTGCAGCTGTCATTTTCCCACTTGAGTACATGTTGTACTAAAATGTAAACTACTGTCACTGAAACTTTTTCCACCTTAGAAACATGCCTAATGAAACAAGAACTTGACAGCGTGACCTGTGGACTATCCTGAATAAAGAGGGCGTTGTTTCTGTAAAGACATGTTCCACTCATCTCCTTTGTATTTTATCCATAGTGGAGGCACATGTTTCAAAAACTCAGCACAGGAAACCAAAATTATGTGCATCACTTGATATCAGATGAATAAGAACATAAGGCTTATTGTGATTTACGTGAAACAATCCTTTAACGACAGAGAAGTGATCATTCTCTAATCTCCTTTGTTTCCCAGGCTTGAGCAGGAGCCCTCTGCTGCCCTGGACAGCCTGAGAAGCAGAGGCAGCTGCCAAACCACCTGACCCCTCTCACTAGGATGAGCCACATCTAAATCGAGTGGCTTAACTCACATGCACACAGCTGCTGCTGGTTGCAGAGGGCTGACGATGATGTAACTATTGCTAAACAGGCCAGTGATTGACAGGGCAGTGTGAGCTGAGGTGCCGTCTGGCAGGAGGCGAAAGGAACTTCAAAAGATGGCAGCAAGAGACAAGAGGAGGGTTGCAAATAAAGATTGTCTAAAAAAACAATGTCCTCATTTCTATAAATGATGAGGTTGATACAGAGAAAAAAGGTCGACTAAAAAAAACAAAAACAAAGCGTCTTTGCTTCTGGCTGCATACAAAATGTTGAGCAGAAGTTGAACAGCTATTTTTGGGGGGGACTTTGACTAAATGTGTGCTTGTTCTACCTGTTGAGAAGGTCCGTTAACTCCCTCGTAGAAGCACCTCTCTGCCTCATCGTAGCGGTGTTTGTCGAACCAGATGTTCTCGGAGGCCAGGCACTGCAGTCCACTCATGTTGGTACTGGAGAGGGAAGTCAGAAATTCAGGACACATAAGTTAATGCAAAAAAGAACAACAACTTAACATTGATCTGCATCCAGCAGTTTATCTACTACCAACAGCCACGACCAGGTGTTTAGTTGTTACAGCCAGCACAATCAGTGACAGGAAATGAGCGACAGAACATGGCTTAAATAGATGTTTGACCAGGACACCATATATTGCAGGTTACAACATCATGCAGAGCCACAGATAGCATGTGGGTGGAATAGGGAGAGACAAGCCAAAGCGCAACACAGACAATTTCAACCATATACACAATACATTGAAGTCAGAATAACTGGCATCAGCTTCTGTTAAAAAAAAAAAAAAAAAAAAAAAAATCAAAAGCAACACTTAAAAACAATGGGTGAAAAGACAACTGCATATATGCTTCAGCTCCCTTCTCATTCTGCTGACAGGTTACTGCAGCAGACAGGCATCTACACATTCCTCAGTCAGTGAAACACAGTTGCCTGGTCTGCATAGTCTGGATTACAGAACAAAAGGTTAGGCACTGCAGGCTAACAACCCCCTTTAGTGATAGCAGGATGGGCATTAAAAAATTGCAAGGTGCTGCATTGACGCAGACATGTTGTTTCAGGTACTCGTGAGTCAGGTTAAAGGCTTGCAGGATACCAAAACACTGCACAGTAATGTATATTACTTTGTGATATAATTTATAACACTAGAATGTTACAGATCTGGAAAGTTATCACTGAAAATAGTTATTTTTCACCACAATAACTGCAAGATAAAATACAGCAATCACATTACAACGAAATCTACTAAGATTACACATGTAATCAGTTAGTTGGCGCAGCACCTTGAGATGATGCTGCACTGCACTGTAGCAAAAGCTGGGCGAGGTTTTGTTGTAGCGTGTTGGCACCTCTGCTATCACAATGGATTAACCTCATTTAAATGAATGAGGGTGCTACGTTTATTTCCTCTTGAGTGCTTAAACCAGCCTGAATGCGCTCTAAACAAAAAACTCTGAACAAAGCCTCATCTAAACCTGCATATGAAAAATTTTATACACAATACACAAAGTAGCATGACTGAAAAAGGCCAAACAAGAATGCATGACGGACAACAAATAATAAAAAGAAAAAACAAATCATCAAAGAAGTTAAATAAACCGAAACACACATCACGTCTCTCCCATTCCCTGTGTAAGAGGTGCCATACTTGTCCCATCTGGGCCTGCTTTCCGTCTCAGAGAAGCCCCTCTTCCTCTGGGTCGGCCCCCTGCTGCCTTTGCCCCCCTGCTCGGTCTCAGAGGAGGTGCGATTGCGGCCTCTACTGACTCGACGGTGGGGGGTACCAGAGGCTTTCACAGTGGTGATGGGGTGCCCCTGATCCTGCTGCTGAGCGCGGCTGCGTCTGGACTGGAAGGTCATGTACCCTCTGGTGTTTGGACTCCTTGGGGAGGAGGACAGCTGTCCGTTGCTATTAGAGGTGAGCCAGCGCTGGTAGCTGATTTCGGCATGCTCAAAGGGGCTGCGGCTGTACAAGTTTCCCTCTGCCTGCATGCTCTGCAAGACAGGGCTTTGACCATAGGAGCCACTCGCTTCCACGGAGGTGCTCAACCACTCCTCTTCAGCCCCAGAGCTCTCCGATGCACGCGTGTGTCGCCGCAGCCTCTCAAACTGGGTTTTGTCTCCGCTGATGATGGTTCTCTCCATACTGGGATTATTACCCTGCCTGAAGGCCCCCAAAGGTATAGCATGTTGAGGGACGCTTCCTTGCTGACGGTTTGGCCAAGACTGATCCATTTTTCTCTTAAAGGGGTCTCTTCTCTACTCACTTTTGTTTTTATGGGAGGAGAGAAAAGAAGCAACAGGTGGAAGCTAGAGCTATTAGTTCAGTGTGAAGTTAGCACCACAAATGAACTTTGCTGGTTAGATGCATCAAAGAAAGCCAATGTGGTCTTGCAGGCAAAGTGATGGTTGATTGATCAAAAAGCTTAAATTTTCCCAGAAGATGCCAGAAATTTTCCTTCACAGGAAGAGTTTAGAATAAGCTTAGCCTATATGAGAATAAAAGAATCAAGCTGAGAGTGCAAGGAGTCTCATATATGCTTTCAGGATATGGAATAATGCCCAAACAAGTAGTCACAGTTCATTGATCAATCTCACACTGGAGTTTAAAAAACCAACGCCTTAAACAAATAATGTAAAAAATATAATGGTTAACACAAATGACAGGTGAAAATGGACAACATTTAGGTTAGGATGAGTTTGCAGTGTTTCCTCTACACACATTTCAAATCTGAAAATCTGTTAAGTCAGTCAAATGGTTTTAATTTAGCACAACCGCATCCAATTAATAAGGAAACACTGAATATGCATTAAATGTTTCTTCTGAAACAACCAAAAATCCCACCTGTGAAACAGTGTCAGGCTCACCTTTGTTTTGGCATGCTGGAGGATAATTTATGCTACCTAATGTGGAACATTTGGAATATATTGAAAAATTAAAAACAATCACATAACTTTGAATTATATTAAAAATCCAGTAAGTTCTCTTAAAAACAATCTAAATACTTTTGGATTACTTCAAAATCAAACACAGAAAATATCCAATGTTTCGAGCAGCACCTCCTTTAAACATGCAGGCAAATGTCACAACCACTATCATGCATGTAATAAAAAAAGATAACCACATAATAAGAGTCACTTTACAGAAAACAACTTGCAAACATGAGCAACGCATTATTTATAGCACTGTGAGTGCAGATATACACTCCCAGTTGCTAGTTTGTTGGGTACACACAGCATAGACTAATGCAGAAACAGCCCTTTCATGAATCCTACCTTCATGTGGTAATGTTATAAAGGGTGGTTAATTCACCTTTATGGCCATTTTGGAGGGTGTAGCAAGCAATTTGAATATATGACACTGGGCTCTGAGAATTGTGATGGACACTAAAACTTAAATTACACACAAACAGATTTATTACTAGAGAAAATAGCCTATAATTTTGCCAGTAATAGCAATAATAATAAGCTGCAGCCCTGGTCCCCATATATTAATAATAGTAAAGGAAACACCTCTCTGTAAAATGCAATACAGTTCAACAGCAGCACACACTGCCTTCTCCAAAATGACCATAAAGCTGAATCATCACCTCACTGAAACAGTTTCAATCACGACTACATTTAAACCTCCATAACGGTAGGATTTACTGCAGGCCTGCTGTATTAGACTGCATTAGTTTTAGCAAGGTGTTGATTATAAACTAGCAACTTACTGCAAAATACCTCCAAACACCATAAGACAGCAATAAACCAGTGCATGTGTTAAGAGCACCAGCTGAAAAGCAGCTGCAACACCAACACTCACCTTTGGTGACTGGAATGGGAAGCTAACTAATGCCCAACAGAGAAATGAGAAACAATACAAAAAATGCTCAAACTACAAACCTTTACGGAAAAAACAGCCGTTGGACCATTATTTATACAATGTTTGAGGAATACCAGCATAAAACAAACTGTAATTCTCTTAAGTTTTGGAGATGAGGGACAAAAATTACGCTACCAACACTTAAAAAGTGGGCAGTTTATGTTTAACACCAGTCACAAATCAGGAAAATGGCACAGCTTCTCTGTTAGTAATAAAAGTGGATATTCGTGTTGTATTTCACCTGTTGCTTGCTCACTCTGGCAGAGGCTAAAGTTAGGTAGGTGGCACAAGTTTTTCTGACAGCAACAGCAACTTGTAGCTAGTTCCTTTGACCACGTGGCGCTTGAAAACTCTAAATTCAAAATACTTTGTGGGTTTTAACAAATGGTGCACTTTTTATTGTGTCACTGGTAGTGAAATTACAACTCCTGTGCACTTACTCTTGGTTTAATTCGACGTTTTATGGCTCGGTAACCGTCCCTTTGCGTGCTGCCTCGGCTGTAATCCGACGGGAGAAGAGGACTTGCACTAGCGGGTCGCCTGTATTCTTCGGTGACACAGGGGGAAGTCCGCTAGCTTATCGACGACTTTGACAATGATTTGCGCGTTTTTTTAATATCATAATAAAACTCTAATAACACAAAACACACAAGAAAACAAGTTAGTGTCTCAAAACCCTGAAGCTCAGACCGACTCTGTGTTTTTGCCAC
>JAPZEB010000004.1:21454484-21467149 GCA_029783705.1 Chaetodon striatus
TGTGACGCTGATGGAAACAGTGAATCATCTTTTTGTGTAGCTACAGAATGTGTATCGTTTAGAAGAAGTCAAAGTACTTGTACGAAAAAAATGTCAATTTACACAAAACATTTGAGCTCTTGTACAAAGGAATTTGCTTTTTTTAAACCATTGAAGAAATTGCTTTAGGAGTTGCAAGCTTGTCAAAGACTTTATATTTCTTCTTCAGACACACTTTAGCAATGGCGTCTTTTCAATTCCTTCACCACAGCTGCTCCAATCTATCAATAAAGTACATCACAAACTCTTTATATCCTCGAATTTGTGCTACAAACACAGCAAAGAATATTTAGACATGTAAGGAAATGTGAAGACAAAGACTAGATTTGCATATCGTTGCTGTCCACTGAAAACCATTAATCCCCTACATAGCTGTTGTTTTTTTTTATTAGACCATTTAAAACCATTTTTTAACCATTTAAAAAGGAAATAGGAATATCTGGAAAATGTAATGTCACAAATGTTTTCCTCTGCACATAATAAGTTGAATTTAGGAAATTTTTACAAAGCATATTAAGAGTCGAGAGAGGCAAGTATAATGCCACTTCAAGAGGTAAACACCAATGTAACAGTAAGTAGCATATGAATAAATACATGAAAAATATACAACCTCTAACTGCTACAGTGAGAAAATAATCTCCATTTTTGGGCTGTATGTTTATTTTTAGATTGTGTAATGTAAATTTATATCATCCGAGATCACCTCTCTGCTCTTGTTGTAACAACAGTCACACATTTTTGCCACAGTGACCAAACCTGTGTGCTTTCAGTGTTAAATAATAACACAACCAGTAGTAACTTCACTTTGCTGTGTCCTCTCTAGACAGCGTGTAAGTCAGCCGTGGCATTCTTCCAGTTCAGCATCCTGGCCAATTACTTCTGGTTGCTGGTGGAGGGCATGTATCTGCAGACGCTGCTCGCCCTGACCTTTGTCTCTCAGAGGAAATACTTCTGGTGGTACATCCTGATTGGATGGGGTGAGTATAGGGATGACTGAGGATAAGCAAGCCCATGACTAACCAACAATTAACTGGTTCACAGAGGCATAAAACTAATTCTAGTTCACTTTGCCTCTTTGATATTTTAGCACCTGATAGGCTGGTGAAGTTGTGACAGCACACTCAACGTAATGAAAAATGAAAACATGTGATAATATACTATAGCAGTCCTTTGTGAGGTTTATTTGAGTCCATTGTTTGTGGTGTTGTTGTGTTACAGTGCACTGAATGATGCAGGAGGGTTTTATCCTTGTCTTGTTATTGCACAATACATGCACATTTGGGTTAGTAAATCTACTTCCAGACCATTATTCAGTCCTAAAAACTGGGCAACATTTTATTTACACAGTAGCTGTCCCTGGGTAGAGATGGAGGCTCTTGTTTCCTCGGCTCTCTCTTTGTTTTTTCCCTTATCTTTTGCTTCACTGAGCTCTCTACGGATGTTTGGAGTGCTTTCTCTTTGTGTTTGCTCGTGTTGCTCAGTCAACTGATTTCCATGGTCTTCCCATTCCCATCCCATTATCTTTGTTGTTTCCTGTTTGCTGTATATTTCCCTGTTCATGCCTGTTCTCTTGAGTGATACTAGTGGCGTTCCCCAGGCTATATGATTGTGTCCGGTTACCACAATGTTACAGTACAATTTAGTGACTGCCCGCTGAGAAGACCAGTTGTGTTTAATGCAGCAGTGAAGGTGAGAAACAGCAGCATACCTGGTATGGTGTTGTGGAAACAGAAGCTGAATGTTTAAGTCAGGAGGCTTATAGTAAGGGACTGTACTCTATTTACCAGAGGAGGAGGGTGGCTGGGGTGTGACTTAGTTTTTTGTGATTTATCTTGACCTTCCCCGGAGCGATAAATATTTTTATTCATAAATATTGAACAGACAGACAGACACACATGGACAGTTTTCCCAAATAAACCTACGCATACACAACAATAGTGACCAGACGATAAGTGACTTGACACTGCGGCTGTTTTTAAATTTTGAAATCGTAGCCATTGATAATTGAAAGTTAAAATTAAATCCTGAAACAGACACAAAGCCGTTGTCATGCATGCTTAAGCGCAGAATTTACTGGCTTTAAGTTGAAATGGTTTATTTTTGGAGAGATTTTATATGAGAAAGAATCAAGTGATTTGATAACATGTCTTGATTGAAGTGTTGTGTTCAAGGACCATTAGAAATGTGATAATTCTATGACAGTTTCTGTTTTCTCTATGATAAATGGTGTAATTTTGGTGATTTTTTTTTAAATGAAAACATGCCTTTCAAACCCACGTAAGGGTTTTGGGGTTCTGAGGGTATTTGAAATAAATACAAAATATGACCATTTAGAGTTCCTCACCTAAGCCAAAAAATAAAATCAAATCAAATATGAATAAATAAAGAAATAAATAGATAAATAAATCTCTTTCCCCGGTGTTTAAAAATTATTTGAAGAGCCCCCCTTCCCCGTTTTGCACCACCCCCTCCACTCTCATAAATAACAAACAGTCCCTTAGGATAACACATGACATGTTCTCTATTCAACCGTACGAACCAACACAAACATTCAGACCTGACTCAAACATAAAACTATGCACTTGTTACAAAGGAAACTCTGGACCTGAATATCTCTGTCCTGAGTATCTGTGTTTTTACAACCATAAAAGGAACCCAGTGTGTGTGTCTGATGTGGTGCTCACTCAGTATCCAGAGTGACTCTGATGCGTCTTATCAGCTTCTTTCCGGTTTGTTCTATCTTCCTCTCTCTCTCTCCTGTCTCCTGTTTTTATCCTGTGTCTGTTTCTTCCTCTGGCGTGGAGATGCAAGTAGGAGACGGATAAATTTAATACAGTGTTTTATATGCCCAACAACATTTTCATGAAAAATGCAGGAAACATTTGAGTGGGGGCTCTAGTGTTGTTCAGATTAATTTTACTTGACAGATACACAATGCATTAATAATTAATCTCTGCTCTTACGCTGCAGGGCTCCCGTCAACGGTTCTTATACTTTGGGTGTTGACCAGATTCTTCTATGATGATAGAGGGTACGATTTATTGCATGATATGCAGCAAAGCAGCCAATATTTTGTCATAATTTCGATGCTATTGTACCACAGCATGTTAAGCAGTGATTCTTCCAGTGTTTGTACTTTCATCTTAGTGTAACAGGATTTTAATTAATTTAATTTTAATTACAGTTGCTGGGATGACACAGAAAATGTCGCTATTTGGTGGATTATTAAAGGACCAATAACAGCCTCGCTGCTGGTGAGTAGAGAGCAGAGAAACTGTAGCCTGCTGCTACTAGCGGACTGTTTGCTAAGCCCTCCTAAATGGTGGAGAAATTAAGATCAGCAACCAACAAAGCGTGTTTTCCTGATGTTAGCATGTAGGTAAATGCAACAGTATGGCCGTATAGCTGTACTTTCTCCCATTAAAATCACCCATGATAGTTTCTAAACACACCCTTACATATTTCAGCGGGAATACGATCTGAAATCAGGGAGAAATTTACCAAGCATCAAACACTTTCCTGCATTCTGAAGAGTTTTTATGCACCAATTTGTGCCCTTTCTGGATCAGTTGTCTTTAAATGTCTTTAATTTCCTCAAAATAAAAGTCCTTAATGGAGGGACAAATGTACATGTTCTCAATATTGAGGGGGGCGTATCCCCAGCTCCCCTGCTGAAATCTGTGTCTATGGGAGTCTGTGATCCAGTCTTTGGCTGCCAAGTCATATTGATCCATGTTGTTTGTCATTATCAGTTTGTCCAAATAGGCCTACTGTTGCCCAGCATTGCGATTCGGTTTCTCCTGGTGGTGTCCTTTTTCTTTCTTATTTTTTCTTTTCAATGTAACTTCTCAGCCAAACAAAATAAAAATAGGCAAGTAACCACCGTAGCAGGCACAGGTAACAGTGCGCGTTTCTCCCAATATGGCAAACATGTCCCAAAAATGTAATACTGTGTGATGTCAACTTCACATTCACTGTTGCAGTTGCGCTGCTGGAGCAGGGGTTTAGCAAACTAAAAATGAATGCCAATCTGTTAACTATGGACTATTAAAGTTTGCTTTGTTAAATTGGGATTGATAGATGTTTGTGCACTTAAACATTTTGTGTTGTTTCTCTCTTGGGATTTTGTTATCTGGGTAACTCTGCATACGTGTTCATGTTTCCCTCTCAGGTCAACATCGTCATCTTTATCAACGTGATCCGGATTCTGGTCCAGAAGCTTAAATCTTCAGCCATGGCCGGGAACAATGACACCGGACACTTTATGTAAGTCACAACCATTCAGAGTTCCTTCCGACACACTTACACACAGGAACTGAACTTTAAACACAGCTAGATTTGATGGCTCTTAAAGACCCAGAGCAGCAACAAGGATTCTGCTGGGAGAACTTATCCCCTCTTAACAAACAGATACATTTATGAATTGTATGACCCAGGAAAGCAATATCAGATGCTTTTACACAACATAAGTCTGGGGTGATGGAGGAAGCTGCAGCAGCAGCAAACAATGTTCGCAGGAGCAGAGTGAGAGTAAGAAGTGTGAGGCTATGCAGGCTGCTTTATAGACCTGATAACGATATTGGCTACCTGCTGGGAGGTAACAGCCAAGCAGCTGATGAATGGGCCACTGATTGTGAGGGAAGAGAGCAGCAGCTGATGTCAATCAGTTAATGGAAGCAAGACTTTCAGAGCTCTGCCTGAACTCAACAAAATGCTTCACATGTGATGTTCATTTTAATTCGCCTTCAGTTCTCTGTGGCAATTAGATATTCACAAAGCAAAAGGATTTTAATACCTGACCTGTTAATAAATGATGAAGAGTGAATAATAGAAAAGATAGATAACAGTTTCTATATTTAAGAATTGAATTATTACGTGGGGAGTTTATGTAGTGGTGATGTGTTTTGCGTAATGCCACTTACTGATGAATCACACATTACTTCATTATTTAGTTTTTGTTACATGAGATATATATGTTGATTATGTCAGTAGCATTTTAAATTAAAAAGTTTGTATTACACTTTTAAAAAGGAAAAGTACTCTAAAGTTCATGTTTTCAACTTGGTTGAAATATATTCTGGTAAAAGAGTGGAGGAAGCTTCACATTTATAACTCCAATGCAATGCAATCTTTTATTTGGGGTTTTATCAGGATTACATTGGAGTTAAAGGTGCACCGCTTTGTTCCCCTTTTTCTTTGATGTCTGCCTGCGAGCCAGCACCTTAAAATTAAAGATATAAAGATTGAAACCAGGTTCACACACACAAA
This sequence comes from Chaetodon striatus, assembly GCA_029783705.1. Classification (NCBI taxonomy): domain Eukaryota; kingdom Metazoa; phylum Chordata; class Actinopteri; order Chaetodontiformes; family Chaetodontidae; genus Chaetodon; species Chaetodon striatus. The sequence goes on from JAPZEB010000004.1 coordinate 21,459,792, forward strand.
AAATATTCAGAAATATTCAGAAATTATTGTGTTGTGCCAAAAAGTCAGGAAATAATTAGACATTTTATAGAGATTGTCATTAGGGCAAATTATATTTGCAGATCCTTATTTTTTTCCATGCAATACATTCGAAGATAAGTCTTGTAAGTGCTTCTTTTTTTGTGTAAGCAGTTGTTCGGTGTTGAGGTAAAACTGCTGAGAAACTAATATGTCGGAAATGGATGGCAGAATCTTTGAAGAGTTCACTATGAAGATTTAAAGGAATAACTTGATGAAATCCCTTGACAACAATCTGAAGTCTTCCTCAGAGTTTGAAGGAGAAAATGCTGCGTCTGAATCTTGGAGCCCAGAAATCCTGCTTTACCTGAGCGAATCCTTCCTCCGTTTGACATTTGGTTGGTGCACATTCCAGCTCGGCTGAATTAATTTACAATGAGAGCAGCGCATAAAAATAGCACCAGATACCAGAAATAGATGTCTGCTTCATCGCCGTGCGACAGGATTGTTCCACCAGTTCAATGGATGTTTCACGCTTTCAAAAGCTTCATGTCTGTCCTACAAACTTCAATCTGATTCAGACGGATCTGTGACGTGAACACAAAGGCACAAATCCCAGGAGTGAAATAAGACGAACACAATCCTATTATAGGCCTGGAAATAATCCGACCTTTTTTTTTTCTTTTAAAGTTAAACTTTCAGCAGCGAAGGCTGTGATGTTGTTTCTAATTTCAGTGATGCTTTTTGTCATGTTGAATTTTCAGATGACTCTCGTCTTTGAATCTGATTTCATCATCAGAGAACAAGACAAGATCTCGTAACTGCTGATTGATCTGTCATAAATTGTGTTTTGAATCGGCTGTGGGCTTAGATCATTAGATATTTTCCCAGCTAGTTTGTTATCTCTGTGACATGAAAGAATAAACATGAGAATAAGAAAATTAAGAAAATAAGACAGAAGTAGTAATCAGTGGTAGTTCAATCAGAAGAGACAGGAGAATGAAGTAAAGATAATATTTATTATAATATAATAAAATATGAGTGTACAGACTGACAGATAATTCATGCTGATTAAGATTTAACAGAAGTCTTTGGCGCTTGGACACTAAACGGAGATGTTTTGTGATTAATCGCCCCGATGGAGTCCAAAAACCAGTGGAGGTGGCGGCTGATGACTCTGAAGGGTACGAGACAAATCCGTAGAAGCTAGATGGTGATGGGGAGGTGGAAGGCGTGCATGACTGCCGCAAGAAAGAACTACGGCAGAGAAAGAACTACGGCAGAGAAAGAACCATATTTAAAATGAGATGCAGTAAGTTGATAGGCTGACAGAGGAGGTTTGTCGCTGTGCCATTGGTTGACTGTGAATTAGACAGACCCAGACCATGACACTCAGAGATAGTGAGTGAGCATGTGTGTGAGGAGTGAATGGCCGGGTGAGAAAGAAACCTCCCAGCCTGAGCATGAAAATTCCAGGTTGTTGCAATAATGTAATGTCACCACAATTAAACAAAACAAAACATTTACATGATATTTAGACATCACTGATCTGACTTGAGGTAAACTTTGAGCACAATGCATAAGGGTTTTGTACGTTGACATTTTAATCTATCCCACTGATGACGGTGTTGTTTTTAAAGGTCAATTTGTTTAGTAAAGATCTGATGTCTGCCACATCCCAGCTGCCTGTGATGAAACTTGGCAGAATAATGCAGTCTGGCATTTCAAACTAAAGCACTGATTAGACTGACACAGATAAAGGTGAATACAAACTCTAAAAAGCAATAACGACATATTCTGATATAGTTTGTTGAGATAATACAACTCACAAGTTGCAATTGTTCAAAGCTTAAGGTTTTCTTTTTAACATTAACTATAACAAGACACAACGAGTAAAACTAAACATTGTTACTTGTTATTTAAGAGTTTAAGGCTAAAAAAAACTCTAACAATTTTGCTTCACTGGGATCATCAGATGTGATTGACAGCGGATTGGCAACATTAGTAAATAACTCTACAGCTGTCATCACAGTTAAATTCAGAGTTGCCAAATCCTAATTGGTGCATGGGAGGATGTGACAAATGATCCCCACCCACTCCCAAATACTGAAAATTGCAAAGATAAAACAAAAAAATACAGAAATCTCTCATGTGAAACAGCCAGAGGATTATGTGTTCACGAAGGACCCATTGCTCAGAGACAGATTCTGAGAGAGAAAACACGTATTCTGGCTTATGTGTGGATTTTTTTTAGCAACGATTAGCGTTTACATTACCTGGATTGATGTCTTTCCTTCATTCCTCTTTTGTTTGTTTCCCTTTAGGAGGCTGGCTAAATCCACCCTCTTCCTCATCCCTCTGTTTGGGATGCACTACACAGTGTTCGCCTTCCTGCCCGAGAACACTGGAATGGCAGCCAGACTCTACATCGAGCTGGGGCTGGGATCCTTTCAGGTATAAAATAGAACAAAAAGTCCTGACTTAAAACCTGAGTTAAGACAGGTCACAAAAAGTTAATTGCAGTAGTTTGAATTATGGATGTTCTCAGGATAGTTCCTGTTCCACAGCACTTTGACTTGTCATAGCAGGAGAAGCAAAGACAGGTGTTACTAATAACACTAACGATGGCTCCGCTCTCTTCAAGTGTCCCACGAAGCCATGACAGTGAGTCAGTGTGCACAACTGAAGCAGCTAAATGGAATTCAGCCATCTTTTTTATTATTTATACCTTTAATTTTTCTATTGCGACATAACAGAATGTCTTACATGAGAAAACCTTATAATAACATAATCTTTAATTTAGGGTATTTTTATAATGCCTGTATTAATGATATGAGTGCAGAAATATGACAGGAAATGGAGGGAGGAGGTGATAGTAAAAGACCAGGAAATACAAACATCTCTGCAGGCTATCAATATTTATGTATTCACAACTATTTGAAATGTTTTAATGTGTATTCGAGATCTCATTTCTCTGTCACTGCATTTTGACTGAAAGAGGCTCTCAGTTGTGCGTTGGCTAATCTGTCAGTCACAAGACATACCACATGAATCTGATGCACTTAAAAAATTTAACAAAATATGAATACTTAAAAGCAGTAACAAATGTGAAGTTTGTCAAGTTGCGGAGCATCTTATGACCTGAATGAATCCAAAATGGCATTATCATTAATATTTACACCAAAGAGCTACCTTGAAACTTTCATCTTTAGGCTGATTATACCTACAGTCGGCACTTACTGTAGTGATTTAAGTGGAGTGTGTTTATGAGATCAGAGTGTTATAGGATTGTATTACAGTCACCATGTCTGTTGTGTTGCAGGGTTTCGTGGTGGCACTGCTTTACTGTTTCATGAATGGAGAGGTAGGTGAATGGAGGAGATGGTTTTGTGATACAAACGGCCTACAAAAATGCATTGTAAATAGATTTAAGGGTGGCACGGTGGTACTATGTCACCTCACAGCAAGAGGGTTCCCGCTTCCAATCCAGGATGGAGGGTTGGAACCTCAGGGTGAGGGAGCCCTTCTGTGCGGAGTTTGCATGGTCTTCCTCTGTCAGCGTGGGTTTTATGTATGTATATACATATATATATATATATATATACATACATACACACATGTATATGCTGCCTGAGACTCCTCTTGGCTCTGCCTGGTTGTTTTCATTCAGACCCGGTGGATTCTTGCAAATTCCATTAGTAGGACTTGAAGGGTGGAAGAGGAGCATGCTTTTTTCACACCTTTTTTCTGTCTCATGTACAGCTGTCAGGATATAGTGACAGTTTCAGCAAATAAGAGGTTATTTTTAGATAAGTTACCTGCTGAGCTTTAATCCTCAGAAACAAAAACAAACAAACTAGACAGAGAAGTTACGTCTGTACTTTTCTACAGGTTTGACAGCATGTTTTGTTATCTGCCTGTGTCTTCTCTGATACTGCCACTGGGGGCAGCATAGTCAGACATGTTTGAAAGCCAGTAAGACTATTTCTGCCTCCAGTACAGCTCTGCATGCACGCCTTTGTCTGCAGGTCCAAACAGAGCTGCGGAGATGGCTGTGGAAGTGTCACAATCAAAATCATCTCACCCCAGCCAAGCGAAGCATCACTCAGATCACAGTTAGAGCCAACGGGGGGCTCAAGCGACCTCCTTCTAGCGGCAACATCTCTTCAGTATGATTTTTAAGAGACCATCCATGAGAGAAAAGTTGTTGTGAGAATATCAGGCAAAGAGGCAGTCCTCAGACTCAACCTGCTGATGACATTAACTCAACAACCCCTCTGTGAGAGGAGTGTAGTGATTAAGGAAATGTTGCGTCGGGATGCATTACATCAGTGTCAGCAGCAGTTACGATGATGACATCACACATTTCTGAGCTCAGTCACAGTGTCTTCTATCATGTGTGCAACCAAAAAATATTAAAAAGTAAAGGGACACTGGTGGTTGATATGTAAGGATGTCATTGTGACCCTGTGGAAAGACCGCAGCAGAGACAGAGCTGGCCCAGAACCTGCAGGAAGATGATTTCACACGGTTGTGTTTACAGTTTGGAGTACAAAAATGAGCAAATGTTTGAGGGATTATAAAGAGACAGCTGCGGAAACAATGGCTGTTTGAACTTGGCTAAATTATGTGAGACAAGCTTGACTTGTCTAATTGTTTTGTGCTGCTCTGAACAGAAGCAGTTTTCGGTGCGGGCTGAAAATATGTGCAGGGTTGATATGAACCGAATGTGCTAATTGATTTTTTTTGTGCAGCAATTCAGCTGCTGCTAAAGAGAAAATTTCAATCATGAACATTCAGAGAGACCTGAGCGGATGTATTTAAGGCTGTGTGTTTGCCTGTGTGTGTGAAGCTGCCACATACTGGTACATCATGTCTTAAAAAACTAATTATTTTGAGTAGTTGTCTGCTTTGATGAGCCATCTTTGAAATATTTGTGAATATTTATGAGCTTGTTTTTTTCCTTCATCTGTCATTTTTCATGCTGCTGCCAGATGTGATAATCCAAATTTTTTGGCACATTTGTTGCACTGCAGAAAATACCAAATTGGTACAAAAACAAGGTGCCAGGCATTTACAGGGTAAAGTCGCATCAAAATGATTCTGTGTGTGTATTTATGATGGCGTTTTTTTTTAAACACAAGAAAAAACCCCAAGAAGTTCAAGGCACTGTTTATATTACAATGATTTAAACAAAAAACGCTAAATTTTAGTTGTGTTTTGGCTGATTGTTTACATGACAGTGGCGTTTTGGGTATTTGAAAATGCAAAGTTTTGGAAATGGCTTCCAGAGTGCAATTGTTTGGAAACAGCACCGTCTCCGATGTCATGTTAACTTGTAATATACGGTTCCTCTGAAAACGGAGACTTTTGGCACATGCGCATTACTGTTCCAGTCACTAGGCATGCGCGAGAAAGTCAACCATCACAACACCAATGGCGGACTCCCGAGCTCTGTGTGTGCTGCTCACCCTGTTGAATTTATCAACGCTTCTCCAGTAACGTGTAGATTTACTGTAGCAACTCCACCTCGTCTTCCATCAAGACAAACATTAATGTGGTTTCCATTTTGTTTGTTTCTATATCACCGCTCTGTATAAGGAAGCGCATGCGCACAGGCAGGCATTCCAAAGTCACACCGCCAACTACTGGCCTGGCATGTGTACTACAGCGTTTTTGGTCATTTTTGTGGATTCGTGTGCACCGCGATTGTTATCGAAACATTGTTGTTTGAACACGGAACTTTTTTCAAAAATGAGAAACAATTCTGTTTTCAGTGGATGGTTTGCGTGTAAACTTGGCCCAAGTTCTGTCTGTATCTTCAGAATTTCAAAATGGCATTGTGCATTTCTTCACGCCCCATTACACACATTGTATTTACAAGTTATGATGAAGTGGTGATCTAGAAGCTTTACATTTCAGCAACAATGTGGTTAACATGTGGTTAGGTTCAGGCACAAATCCACTTGGTTATGGTTAAGTAAAGATCATGTTTTGACCTTGAATATCTGGTTTTGGGGGGCAGGGAAGCAGCGATGTCTCAGCAAAAACAACTGCGTTAGTGTCCGAAGCCTCGTTTCCATTGTTTTGTTTTGTGTTAGTAAAGTAGTAAAGTAGCAAAGTATGCCCTTATTGTTTGATGCAAGGAAGTGCGAAAGATAAAAATGGCAGAGCAGAAATGAAAGAAAAATTCATTTAAAGTGCTTTTGCTATTTAATCTTGTGGAATATGCACATGCAGCACAGAGACAAAAACAGGACCAATAACGCATGGTGACAAGTAAGTGAGAAGCTTACTTTATCAGATATGTAGCCAGTTTTCTAAAGTATTTTGTTGAAAGATGTATGATCCATTATGCATGCACTCTATCTAGCAACTTTTTAACAAAACAAAATGTCTAAACAAGCCACTGAGAGGCGAACGGGCTAACATGTTCTGGATGCGTGTTCTGCTCTAAGAATAAACCAAAGTCCAGTGCGCTTTATCTCTTTGGCTTTGGCGATCCACTCATACTCAACACAATACATAAATGCTCACCATAATATAGAGGGGCAGCAGAATTGTCCATATTCAACCATTTTTCCATTCAGCAGATTCAGTTTTCCATGTCGATACTTCATGCTTACACGACATGCTTCCATAACATGGTCAAAACAACGTGGTTTGTTTGCTTCCTGTTTCACACACCTGATTCCCATTACCTGGAGCTTACCAGTACGCACTTCACACATGGATGCTCCTCCCTGTGTTCAGTTTAATAACTGCATGTGTACATTTATATTTTCCTTGTTTAGATTAGGATAAAATAAACAAACAAAATCTATATTATGGCTCCAACATTCTATATCATGAATTTATAGTTATACCTAGACACTGGATGCCACGATAGCTAGCTTCCTGGTTACTTAGCACTGGCTCCGCCCACAGGTTCACACTTGGCTCAAAGATTTTTATCTTGTGATGACATCTCATCAAGGACGGTTCAACAAATAAAAAAGCTCCATGGATCCAAAGCTTATAATAGAAGTTAGAATGGACCTAGTTTGCAGTTTGAGGTGTCCTGTCAACAGTTTCACAGACGTCTCCTTTACAGTGGTGGACTATGGGAAAAATGCTTTTTGGGACGCAGGGGATTTCTTGCAGCAATATGTGAGTGGCCACTGGGAAAAATGTTCCTGGGGGTCTGCTATGTTATGTTACACTGCTAGCATTGTTTCCCCCCACCCTTGGGCAGCCCTTTGAGACGAACAAAACTCCACCACTGACCCAAAATATAAATATCACATTAGACATATTTGAAACACTCAACAAGCAAACAAGACAAGTGAAATCCCAAGCTGAGAGGCAGCAACAACCATATC
>JAPZEB010000004.1:21472090-21487780 GCA_029783705.1 Chaetodon striatus
GTTCATTGCACTGGAAATAAAAGTGACAGCTATTTGTGACTTACTAGGCACTTTGGAATATGAGTGTTGGAGATGATTCATTTCAATAAATAAATAAATAAAATAAAGAGCAATATATGTAATATAATACAATATGGCACGATGGGTTGAAGCTCAGAAAGAACAGGACAAAGACAAATAATCCTGTCTCCTTTCAGAGCATGTTGAAAGTTTGCTGTACATATAAACTCATGGCACTATGAGGAGCTTACAGCGTCCACTAAATGGCACATGTACTGTTTCTGTTCACAGTCTGCAAGAAGGTGACGGACAGTGAAAGGGAAATCAACTGGAGGAAACTCCACTAGCTGTGAGGATAAAGTTTTACAGTTTTTTTAATGCTATTTTGTGTCCCTCATGTACCACAATATCCACTGCAGCAGTGGTTCCCAGCCTTTTTTTTGTCTTGTGACCATTTAAAACAAAGTCAACTCACGACCCCTCATGAAAGTTACACATTTAACAAGATATGAGCACTTTTCAGATGTTTTGATTTGAAGCATGAGGACATAAAAGTATCTGATGTTTCACAAAACGTTAAAATAAACTGAATTTAATGGAGCAGAAAATGTTGCTCTTCTTTTCTAACTTGTTGTATTTGACATTTCTTTCTCTTCACCCCTCTGACTCATCCTTTAACTCCCCTGCCTTGTCTCCTCGAAATTACATTTGTATACAACTAATTTGAAACGGCAAATATGTTTTAAGGGGAAAAAAACTGCAGAGAAAATCACGTTTTCTATTAACATAATGAGAAAATGTTGCTAAGTAACCTGGATAGAAATTTTGATATTGAGCGTACCAGCAAAAACCTTCATTGACAACATATCCCAGTTGTTTTCTGCTAAAATTGGCAATCTTGCAGTACAGTATCCACTCATAGTGACTATAGCATTATTCTTTTATCCCCTTTTTCATTAACATTTAACTAAAATCACATTCTTTCCCTAAACTTAACCAGAGGGATTTTGTAGCCAAAACCACAGATGGGAGTCTAGATGCAAACCCAAAGCTCTGGTGTCAAGGTCCTGCGCTTTGCACACCCGCAATCCTTCCAAACCACCTCCACCTCCACCTACATGCTACGTGAATGTAATGTTTCGTCACCTGTCTCTGAACATAATCCAGGCAGCGATTACGTTGCCACAGCAGAAAGCAGAGAGCAGTTTAGTAACATACAAATGTAATCTCTAGGAGACAGGGTTGAACACCCAAGTTGGGAACCACTGCCCGACAGTGCTCACTCATTTTGGCACTATGTTCTACTACAAATACTGTGCGTGTATATTTTATTTAATACAAACAGATACTTCAGAATATAGTGGGCAGGATCTTCTGGGTCCTCAGGACATGTGATGAAGTCTACAGATTTGGGCTCCAGTTCCTTTTGTTTGAAAAGGTCATTACAATACTGCGTTATGCGAACGAAAGAAACTCTGATCTAGACACCAAAATAACTATTTACAAAGTCCATGAGTTGTTTTTTTTTTTTCTTCGATATATCTTTTGACATACTCTGTACTTACGGCTGATTGTATAAAAATGTTTGAATTCAAGATGAAACGTTTAAACAATGAGCATTTGTACAAGCAAGGCGAACGTTTGGTTGTTGTTTAACTTTGGACTGTTACGAGATCGGATCCAGTCAGGCAACCTGTATGGCACTTTGAAGCACATTTACGTTACACACCAACAGCCAAATATGACCCCTACATTTGATGTTTAAATACTGTTTTCTTTTTTTGTTTTTACAGCTACTTCCGTTTTTTGGCACCAACTCTACATTAATATTATTTATAAATAAACAATAGCAGGGGCCAAATCTAAAGTAAAATCATTTGTAGGAAAAAAAAATTCTGTTTTAAAGTCTTAATCTAGGGAGTGGGATTTGTTAAATATCAAGAGTATCATTAATCAGAAAAGACGCAATCTGCAGTCAACTAAAACACTCAAATAAATGAAATTATACTTTATAGTCACATTAAATGATAAGGTATGAAAGTCAGCTACTCTAATGAATCTCCAGTAAATGCTTTCAGAAATACCTCATTTTCAAAAGGCCAAACTACAAAATGTCAGAGGTATAAGGGGCCACTTTGGTCTGCTCTGGTTGGTCTGGGTGTACATAAGTGGAACGGCACCTTGAAGTTGACTCCTGCCAATCAGACGCTCAGGTTGGGAGGCTGATGTTGGCACTCTCCGCCAGTGGGCTGGACATGCGTATCTGGGAGCTGCTCTTGCTGAGGATCGACAGCTGAGTCCCGCCGTTCACTCCACTGCTGGCCAACGAAGGGTGCCGCTGCTGCTTCAGGTCCACAGCAAAGTACCGATTCACCGTCCAGCTGCGCCATTTCCTCTTGATCTCCGACTGCACCTTCAGGGAGAAACTTCACAAGGTCATTTTTTAATGTACTTTAAGCTGCACCAACTCCACAGAAAGGTACAGTACACTCAAGCTGTGAAGGTGACACTTGATGACACTGCGTGTTTATTAATGAACCTGTCAACCATCACAGTTTCTGTGAAGCATTTGTGACTATAAGCAGTAAGTGAAGGACTGACAAGGTAATATAGCAAAGCTGTAAACATGTAAAATAAGTATTCATATTGTACATCAACAGTCAGAAGTCAGGTTTGACAGTGGATCATTTTTTCCAGCATTTGGGAACGCAGACCTGTACTTTATGTTATGTTTTCCAGAGGTGCATCCCAGTCATTGTCCCAAGTCCTAATTCTGAGTATTGATTCCTAAACAAGCTCTCCTCTGAATGTAATGCTATCTTAACACAGGAGTAGCAATTCATTAACCGGATCATGAATGCTTTTTAAGAGTTGTACTCATTTGTTATTCCAAGTTTGTTGGAAGTTGTTTTGTCTACGTCTGTAATGTTCGACCTACACATTTTGCATAGCACAACTTGTTTTTTGGTGACCACCATGTAGTTGCTGTATGCAAAGTAAATTATCTTTGGTGTCTTTATCTTTGGTGCTCCATAACGCAAAGTTAGTTACCCATGGTTCTCTCTCTTCTGCAGCTCGACTGGATGCTGTCAGATTGAGTTAAAACTGGGTCTGGAGACTTAAGTGTCAACTTTTTAAATGACATAGTTTTGAATCTTTGGGTTTAGGGGTTTCAAGTTGAAGGGCTTAAGATCAAGTAAAAGAAATAAAATAGCTGCTCCCTTTTGAAACAACAAATTTACATGAAAAATATAATATTTATGTATGTATTTATTGAAATGTATTGTTCTTATGTATTATTTTTGTTTATGAAGCACTTATTATAAGCACTTTACTAATTATGTATTCCTTTTTTAATAAATACATTTTTCTTACTCTCTATGACGACTGAGCAAACTCAGTTTAGTGATGAAGGTCACAAGTCATGACTACAGGCACTGAGAAAAATCTAGTTAGTGCACCCTGAGTTAAGGATTTCTTGCCATACTAATATTTACAAGGTCAAGAGTAAACCCTCCAGCTCAACATGTCTTCATGAATTTTTAACACATTTATAAACTATTTTAATCCTGCCCATGAATATAGATGCTAATAAATGTTATAAAATATGCTGGAAGAATTTGTTTATTTGTTATTAAATCATAAATAATTAAAGGTGTGTTATAGTGTGGTATCAATCATTAACTGACACTAGTTACATTTGTCACACAGGAGTTGTAACTGTTGACAAATACATAAATTAACACCTAAAATGTCCTTATACTTGCCAACATCTAAATTATAGTGTGCTTAAAATAATTAAGGTTAAATATATATTATAAATGTTACAAAGCTGGGTTTAAGTAAAGTGTTGTAGTTTTGGTTAATAATTTGCATACATATTTAGAGATGTTTATCCTTAACTATGCTTGTGTGCTATGTGCTTCAAAAACAGCATTACAAGCATTTCTGGTGTCAATACATGTCAGAAAAGTAAGATGTTGATGAAAACATCACAAAGGGAAAGTGTTTATGAACAGGGACAAAAGCTTACCTCTCCATTGAGGAAACAGTAGAGGACAGCTACTACAAAGCCCTGAGGACGAGAAAAGTGACAACAAGTAAGAAACAGCTTGGCACTGAAGTATTCTTTCATTTTTAAAAATAATTAGCAAAGCCTAAATACATAAGAGTCCAAAGTAGATATGGATACACTTTCTGTTCAACCATCGCTATTAAAAGATAAACTACAAAATGGTTTGTACGGCTTTGAAAGGCAGAGAGAGTGTTTGAGATATTGCAACTTCAGTATCAAGGAATTGTAAAGTGTCATCAGTAAACTGCATGACATGTTTCATACTCTGTAACATTTTCCATGAAAGAATGTGGAAACAGTTTATACCTCCCTCACAAGATAAGTTCATCATTTATTATGGCTGCAAAAGTGGCAATAACTTAACTTAACTTAATAACTTAATAATAACTAGCAGAAATAAAGGGTCCTGAATAGAATGACTGTATGGCTTCTGCTAGTAAATGTGTGTATTTCATGTCCTGAGGCAGATATAATAGTTAGCAGAAGCTATAGATGTTATTTATATGAAAAATGAAAGCATAACATTCAGGGCTTTACTTTAACATAATCTGTGTTATTGATTAATCTGCAGATTCATTAATCGATTAATCTTTTTGTCTATAAAAATGTATGACAAGAGTTTAAAATTCCTTCTCAAACACATTTTGTCTGACCATGAATCCAAAACCCAAAAAAATAAGACAAAGAAAAGCAAAAAATGTCATATGTGAGAGTCTGACACAAGTGAATATTTGGCATTTTCATTTTGTTTGCTTGTGTCTCTGTCACGAGACACAAATTCCTTATTTTGACAGGCAGTCTATAGTTGAATCCAGTTTTCTTGTTGCTACTCATGTTTTACAGTAGTGACAGTTCACAGCAGTTCATCTTCTTCTGATTTGTTATCACTATCAGTGAGTTTGTGCTCCAGTATTGTTTTCATATTTTCATAATTGCCTCCAGGAAAAACACGTCAAGGCAACTACTGTCCTTTGGCCTTCACTACTTCCACCAAGGAGATTTAGTGTGACTGTTTGTCAGCACGGTTACAGACAAAATTACACTCCCAATTTCCACGAAACTTGGCAGAAGGATGTAGTGTGGGCCAAGGAAGAACCCATAAAATTTTCGAGGGGATCGATACCACAGGGCCAATACACAAATTATGTTTGCTTTTGTTTGGCCTTGGTGGAATGAATGCCATACATCTTAAAATCCAGTAGATGGTAGTAAAGTTCAGTATTTACAAAACATAGCCAAAATATGGTGATGACTCAATCCACAGTCATGGGTACCAGTAATCCTCTGGGGCAGCCCACACATGTAGCTGCTGGAACATCATACAGAAAACAGCTGTGTGGAGCCCTCGGGGACAGTTGTTTGATGGGAGAACCAGTACAAAAAAGCACAATGTGTAAATATTAAGTTACTCATTTTTAAGCTTGTGTAATAAGCTCCTTTTTTGGATAACAAGATGCCATGTTCATGATGTAATTTTGCTCAAGCATTTGATATTTTTATATGTATACATGATAATTAAGTGTTTTCAAAAATGTTTAGTATTGAAAATATTTCCAATTTAGAAGTGCATAATACATTTAGCTAGGGACAAGCACATTTAGACATTATTCTGACAGTTTTGGAAATATATCCAGACATGTAGGGGTTACACTTGGACTGTGAGTGACCAGGTTTGAATATCACTATCACGCTCCCAAAGAGCCTCTTTGGATCCTGTATACTCAGATGATTTATCATCCCATTCTGTTCTCTCATTCATCATCTGGTATTTCAAACAGGACATTCGAGCTGTAAAAGCATACCTGGAAGGATCCCAGTCCCAGTTCAAACACCAGTCTCTCCCTCTTCCTGACATCTTCAGGTGAGAAGGCGAACACAGTGTAGTGAATACCAAACAGAGGGATGAGCAGGAGGGTGGAGCGCGCCAGACGCCTACATATACACACACACATACACACACACATGGTTTAATAAGATTGAAGCAAAAGTCAAACACAAATCAAAGTCATGTTCTACTGGTGCTGGTCAGCTGGAAGTGATGCAAGAACAGAGCCACTGATGCAATGTAATGAAACATTTTCTGTTGTAAACTAATCATTTGCACACAGGTTTCAATCTTGAGTCAAGCCACAGCTTTAGAAATAGAAAATCTCTGTTCGAGTTCAATCAAGGCATTGATGCTGTTTAAAATGCAGGCTCAGTCACAATCCTGTGATTTTTATTGTTCATATTTAAAGATAACAGCAGATATTCTTCATTTTTCTTTATTATCGACAAAGTCCATTAGACTAAGTAAAAAAAAAATTGAAAAAAAGTATCTTATTCTTTGCAATAAAGCTTGTTGTCCAAAACTTGGTGACGTGTTCCTTCCTTACGATGAACCAGGGCACTGTGGTTTATTGTAAGTCAATACCACATACGTGAAAATAGTTTCCAACTAATGCACAATTAACCCCTGTTTCAATAGTGTTTGTTGAAAACTACAGTGCTCTGCTTTTTCAGGAAAACAGGCTTTAAAATTTAATCTATACATTTGTTACCCATTTTTAAAGATGTACATCTTCAGTAAGAAGGGACGGACGTTTGGATGTGGTAGGGAAGCCAGAAAGTATTTAGTGATTGTTGCACATTGTTGGTTTAGGTCTTATGTGGGATTTGTTGACAATAAGAAAAACATAGAATGACACCAGCCTTGTACTTATCTTTTAAATCTGAGGTTAGATTAAGCGTACTAGTCCATTTTTAGGTGAAAATCATCACAAGATTGAGACTGAGACAAGAAACACACAACTGTTGACATGTAGAATCTATCCCTGTAGTCTGACATACACATGACGAATGGAAATACACGGAAACACACAACAAATGACACTTTAGAATAACAGAGGGCTCAAATGTGCAACACTGTTTTTTTACGGTGCAGTCCAGTGACCCCCAGGGGTCCTTAAGCAGCAGAATAAAGCCACTATACTCTGAACTCTTTCACTGTGAGCTGCTAGAGAATGTACAAGTACTATTGTGTGACAGTTTGAGTTGCTGTCTCTGCACTAGCACTAGGAAAAATAACTCAACCAAACTACAAATGTTTAATATTTCAAGCAGATGAAGTAAATTGTGTGTATGTATGTTTGTGTGCTCTTGCGTGTCTTTCTTTGTGAGTCCCGGTTTGAGTTATAGTGAGAACAGTTTGGCTGTTCTCACTTTAGGTTGGACCTTTAAAGGCCTGTTTGAGGGCACGGTCACACATAAGCTAAAGCAGGTGGGTGACCATCGTCTACAGAGGTGTTTCATACCAGATGTGACGCACACAGAAAGCTAACTTGCTAGCCAATGTTAGCTAGCTTGCTAATAAATACTCCAAAATATTTTCTTGTGTTCCCTGCATGTCTCCTGACTCACTGCAGGCCAGGCAGCATCTCTCATGTGGGGCAGTTTGTGTTTTTTTTATTGTCAATATCGTAAAATATCGGTTAGACACAGCAACAATCAATATCTCCTACTATTGTTTAACACATTCTCACTCCCAGCTGGTCAAATATCAACGCTTGGTCAGTGGCCCAAAAGTCAAACTATGATGCTCTGGGTACCCCTTCAGCGTCGCTTATGGACGTTCAGGGACGACATGTATATTCATGCTCGTTACAAGCTTTAGCTTTTTCAAAATAAACTTCAGTTTCCGCAGAAAATGTACAGTTTTCACTTGTTAAATGCAGTCTTTTTTTAAAAAATTAACTCAGAAAGTAGGTTAAAATCTTTGTTTTTAGGTTTATTTCCACAAGTTTGGGCAATAAAAGTACACAGTTAAGTTTAGAAAAAAAAAATTATGGTTTGACTTAAAATAGGTACACTTGTTGCCAACGTAATGTAACGTCACTAGGGTAGTATGCTACACGTACTAGCATGCTACATTATTATTAAAATACCTCCACTGATTTTTGGTTTCACACAGAACATGAATTATGATGGCGTTAGTGTGACCCAACCACATCAACCCTAACCTTCTGCAGACTCTCACTCTTTGTTCTGTGGCAGTTGCTCAGAGCATCAAAAAATACTGCTGCTCGCTTCACGGTGCCTCAGTGTTTCTGACAGTTGGGGCCACTGAGTGCCAGTGTTTGACAAGTTTGGAGTGAAACTGGGTTGTATTGCTTATCAGTCAGAGTTCACCAAAGTTGTACTCCATGAGATGCAGATGCTAATTTGCTTTGCCACTGCAAGTCAATATTTTATTCAACCCTTTGCTCTCATTAAATGAAAGGAAATAAGACACAATTATTCACCAATGTTAATTTCATGCATGTGTGACCATGCTCTGGGGGTCAAGACTTGATTTAAGGTTCGGAGTATTAGAGTAAAGTTTAGGGTCAGTTCAGGGTAAGGGTTGGGGTCAGGCATGTGGCTGTGATGGTTATGGTTAGGGGCTTTAGGATGCATTATGTCGATGAAGGTCCTCACGAGTGCAGAAGTACAAATGTGTGTGTTAGAGAGAGTATGCATTTGGGAGTTCAGACCATTAAAAAATACTTTAAAAACCCCTGGTGTAAAACACACACAGACACATACACATGCAGTCGACACAAGGCAGACACACACAAACATGTGTGTCGGCGGACAAAGACACACACACACACACTTACAGTGTGATGGTGGATAACTCTGACATCCTGCACGAATGCTGAACAGCCTGTGTGGGCTCACTGAAGCATTTCTGAGCACAGCTGCTACACAGCACAAAGACAACACAACAATACAACAAAGACAATGTCTTTAGGGACACAGACTCACACAACGCACACACACACACACACACACACACACACACACACACACACACGTCTTCACACTTGGTCACGCACGCACAGGTCTCAGCAACAGATGAAAATGACATTATCTGCCGAGCCTCAAAAGACGCCGTCCTCTGGGAGCAGCACAGGGCTGATGTCTGGCTACCGTACAACTCCATAATGATGCTCAAGCTTCCTGCCAACAGGTACTACAAATTAATATATATTCTGAAAAGTGTCTAAGAGGACACATTTGAGGTTTAATGATAAGAATCTGAAAATTAAACTCTTATGGGTACAATACAATCTATTTATAAATGCACAGCTCCTGTGTGAAAATGTTTGGTTAGTATTTGATCGTGTATTTAAGGGACAAAACCAACTGATCTGAAACAGTAGGTGTAATATAGACCAGAGTTAGTTAGTAAGGCACATTTTCATTTTGTGTCCAGAGTGTAATGTAGTGTTATTAAAGAAAAGGCCTGGTGTTATTCTATATATTTCTTAACATCAACAAATCCCATGAAAACACAGATACTAAAAATGTGTTAGTCCTTCCGTCAGTGCTTTCCAACTTCCTGTTTCTGTCAGCCCCAAGATCATTTGTTCCTACTGTAAATCTTTAAAATCAGGGTGCACAAATATGGTTTCATTTTTAAAAACAGGTGGGCACTTTAGTTTTGGCACGTTATTCAAAGAGGGGGAAAATGGTGAATTTGATGGGGACTATTTTCAGCTGCGGATTGATACACATTTGGTGCTCTTGTGAGCATCTATACAGCAGCAGAACAATGTTTGTTGGATTGATTCAAGACAAACCACAGCTTCAATGTTAATTGTAATGAAGGAACATGTCATTACGATGTATAGTTTTAAGACAACGATGGTTCTCTACGGCACACAGCAACCACTTATATCAGGCTTTAGCTACATAGGAGGTGGGTCATTGGTTGAGAAGTCACAAGAAAGTCTCAAGTATTTGCATTCAAGTCCTGAGTCAAGCTCTAAACCAAGACTGACGAGTCAAGTCAAGTTTCGAGTCCTAAAAATTTCCAAATAATTTTGTTTGTAATCTTTGGACTATAATCTTTGGTTTCAGTATTTTCATGGGATTTGTTAATAACAAAAATATAGTATATTGCCAGCCTTGTCTTTTAAACAAAAGTAAATTCCGTGTCTTTAGGCTACAGGGTCATTAATGTGCACAGCATCCACAGACCTTAAAATCACACTGACTCACGTCATTGACTTTTCACATCCAACGTTTTTCACACGCACACAGAGTTTTTTTTGAAGACATACACCACTTGAATTAGTGAATATTTTCTGATTGTAACTTACAGGTAAATGCTTGATTCATTCCCGCCGATGTCAGGGGACTGCAGCTTCTGCACCAATATGATGATTATTCCAATGAAGAGGACAAAATTGATCTGAGAAAGACAAACACACAAAATAACATAAATATGGAGTTGTCAAAAATTACATTCCAGTAAAGCAATAGTTAAGCTTGTGAAAAAATTAACACACTAGAAAAACTGAATGACCAAATCCGTCATACCATAATGGAGGCCACAACTGGTCCTTTGATCACCCACCAGAGGGCAGTGTTCTCATTTGTATCCCAGCATCTGGAAGAGGTGGAGAACAGTATGTCTCAATAGTCATTCAGCAAGTCTCCTTCACTTTATCTCAACATTTGGTAACACATAGCACCATACAATACTTCAAGTCAGTGGCTTTTTGCAGAATATGAGGGTCAGAGAAGGATTTAAAATGGAAGCAGGCCTAAAATGATGATTTAATCTGCTTGAAAATTCAGTCCAGTATTTCTACATGTAGTTTGTTTGCTTACACTCACAGTTACATTATGCATTGTGCTGAAGAAAGGATAAAATATAGACATGAGGTAAAAAAGCTTGTTAAACAGCTACTAGAACACGCATAAAGGTTTCATTTGCATGCTAAAATATTGGTCGCTTACTTCCCTTGCAAAACATGATCAGTTTTTAAAAATTCAGTTGGATTTACTCAGTAACAAAAAAAAAAAAAAAAAATGCAGCATCCTGAAGGCCTTTGCTGCTTTGCTCTGATACAAAATGTTCTCAAGTGCCTTTTACACTATGAACATGGCTAATGCATGCATTTCTACCTTTTCTGAGAGTAAAACTAAAGTTAGAAGAGGAGTCATACCCAGTGTCATGAAAGTGGAGCCTCAGAACTGCCCAGACAGTGACGCAGATGGTGGGAGTCCCTGTAATAACAGAAATCATTAATACATTAGAAAAGCAGTGGAATTGGTGTAATAATATTTACAATACTTCTCATTTGTCACACTTTGTGTAGTGCCAACATAGCTACAGCTACACATTTTAGTGGTTGTAACCGTGTTTATACAGCATCTATGTAAAGATCAGCTTAAAGATCACTAGCACAAGGAATTACCTAAAATGTTTTTGTCAAGTATTGCCACTTAAGTTGTATTTTAATGTGGTGTTTAACAACATTTATTGGCAAATTTGGCTGAAATCTTCAAGGTCTTGGCAAATAAATGAATTGAAAGCTTTTAAACAAGACTTTCAGGATAAATATATACTGTAGCTATAGATCAGGCTTATTCAAGTCTGGCTCACTGATCAGTTCTCTTAACATATGAATAAAAAATTAAAACCTGAAGAAACAAAAAAATTGCACAAATAGCGACTATTTTGCCACAATAAATCCTTCAAACCAGCAGAGCGCTCTTGTGCTGTCAGAAACGACCAATCACAACCTGCATTATTGATAACAAAAGCCCTCATTTGCAGGCAGCTATCGTCGCAGGCTTGTCTATGATTAGACTACTTTTACAATGTGTCAAGTGTCAGGTGTACAATCATAATGACAATAATAGCTCAGGGAGATGTCCGGCCCCTGGGCCCTTAGCTCTCTGAAAACGTGGCCCCCTGAGATATAAAGCTGATTAGCCTTCTCTAGTCTAGATCGAGTCTAGATCTCTAGTCCAAACATTAAAAAATGAGGAAAAAAAAGTCAAATGTACTCAAAAAATGTACAAGTAAATTGACTTTTGAAAGTTGAAATTTTGGCATAAATCATTGAAGTCTCCATTTTCTATCATAAATGACAGAAATGGACACTCACCCCATCCTACGATGGTGTACCAGTAGAAGTAGCGTCTTTCAGGAAAGAAAGTCTCCACCAGCAGAGTGAAGAGATACAGACCCTCAATGAAGAGCCAGAAATAGTTGGACATGACACAATAATGGAAGAAAATCATCACTGCTTTACACGGCACCTGCACAGGGAAGAAACATGACAAACACACAAATGAATTTTATCAGTGATTTCATGTCTGTCCTGCTGATGTTGGACAATGCTTTAAGGGTTTCGAAGCAGCCTAGATTTATCATCATCTCACTCAGAAGCTGGTGCAACTGTATCATAACCAAGCACCTAATCCAGCATTTGTTATACCTTTAAAATTTTACACACATCTGAATATGTCCTTGACTTGTAGGTAGTTGTTCAATCCTAAAAGCAACTGGCTGTAGCTTCAAAATGTAAAATCCACGTTTAATCATCAGCTGCTCTTTTAAAAGCTCGAGACAATAAATGTCAGAGTGACAAACGACGTTAATTCCTGTAAATCACAGTGTAAACAGAGATCATTGTCGCTGGGGTGACGGTGTTGCAACACAGTGCACAACACTGCAATTACCCTCAAAATGTAGCATTTAGCATCTATGTGTGGATAAAAAAAAAAAAAATGTTTTCATCGCCAGCAGTAGAGACGCACCTACATGTCAGGTGGACTGTAATCTAATGACATCATGTTAATGAAAGAGTCCATATTCTGAGTAGGGTCAACCAATTACAGCACGGTACCACAATGCCGCGATGGTGACCTATGATCACCATAGTGACAACAGCAAAGGAGCGGGTTTGAAAAAAGGGCAAAGTAACCATTGATATGTTAATGAGCCTCTGGTAGAAGATTTCCACTGGCCTTGCTGGAGCCATTAGCGTACCTAATTAGGTTTATTTATCATGCCTGCTTAACAACATTGAGCAATGTGCTGTTACAGACAAAGGCTAAGAGCTTGTTCTGCATTTGTAATCGGGGAGTATTAGTCATCTAATAGCGTTTGCTTTTTGTAAAAATTTGCATGTGATTGAAGTTCCTTCAAAGGTGCGTATCAAACAAGAAAACTGGTTTCAAGCCCTCTGTGCATGAACCTCTCGTTATATCTCAAACAGAACAGGCTTGATCACATTTTACACGCATGCTTTTCCTTTTGAAAACGAGTGACTGAAATCCGATGAAATCCTTTAATTATGCTCTCTGGAACTGATTAATGGATCCAATGATCTTGGACATATTTCTGCAACTGCCAATACTCTGCAAACTTCTGATACTGACTCCAAACCTGCCAGCGATTTGAGTAGAGATCATTTGGAATACTAAAAGCCTCATTTCGCAATTATCTGCATCAAATTAAAATTAATGAAATAATTAGTCTGCTGAACTGAAAATGTATTTTTTTTCATTTTTAGCCAAACAAGCAGTCATGGCTGTTTTCTTTGCTGTGGATAAAAACCATATAAGGATGTAATTGGTCAGCCACAGATGATGTGAATGTTCGGGCCTCTGAAAGACCACACAGCATGTGAAATAGATGTTACTGACTGTGTGTTCGAAGCAGTGGTCTTCCTCAGCGTACAGCACACCGTCCTTAATGAAGACTGAGATGGCTCTCAGGATGAAGGACACAAACAGGTTCATGTGGATGAAGTTCCTGGTACAGTGGAGCTTCCTGGAGAGAGGACACATCAGATACATCACATCTTATCTTGTTTTGACTATTATAACGTAATCAAAGCAAATTATTTAATGTAGGTGGATTTTAGTGATTAAAGGCATGAAGTTTTTGTGTTTAACCCTTCACGCTTGGCCGTTTTTACCTGATTGTCACTGCCTATATTTACCAGTGTTGTCACTGTGCTACTACATCTAAACCATATAGCCATATATTAGTATTTTCTGAATAAATTAGGCTACTCAAAAATGCTATGGTTTGGAATGTCTTTGGCAGAAGTACTTTACAGGGTCCAGGGTCCACCTATTCAGCATTAAAACACAATACAAACACATGTAATAAATGGTCTATAAAACACTATAATGTGTTGCTGTATGTATTTAATAATGTACAGTATTTGTCTCTCCTATGAAGACATATTTTACATCACACATTATAGGTGTTAATACATAATAAATACTCATATATGATTAAAGGTATACTATGCAGCATTTTCCAAAAAAACAATATGTAGACGCATACAGAAGTAATCCCTTTCGGTCCCTACTTACGACCCACTCTCAGTGTGTGGCGGTTTATCTATCTGCAGAGACTCTGCCCTCTGCCTGTATTTTCTTATTTTCTTCTTATTTTCTGTGTTCAGGGCATTTATGGGCATGTACCCCCACAGCGGTAAGAAAAAGGTAGCAACTAGGTGCCAGACTGTAAACAGTAGGGATCCAGGAGACACAGTGCCAAAAAACACAAAAACAGTGAGTAGAAACACCAAATGAGACTGAATCCAGGGTTGGCAAGCGTGTTTACGAACAGTAACCGATAATCCTGCATAGTCTTGCTTTAAAAGCTACATTGTAGTGTGTTATGAACCATTATTATTGTTTATATGCTAATTATAAATTATAAATTATGCTAAATAAATGTATTGGACTGGGCTTTGTGACTGAAAATCCAAATGTTTTCAGCACATAGCATATGTTTTATGTGTAAGGGTGAATGATAAATGCTAGAACTTACTGGTTATTTTCATTATTGATTAGTCTGTCGCATTATTTTCTTGTTTAAAAGTCCAGTGTGTAGGTTTTACTGACACTGACACTGAGCTGAAATTCTCTTGTGTGCCAAGTCAGTTACAATCATGGTAAACTCTTTGGCCAACAGTGTAGGAGAACTATGATGACCACTGTGGAAATGCGCAAACATGATTGGCCCTACCTAGAGCCAGTGTTTGATTTGTTTGCTCTGGGCTACTATAGAAACAACGTGGTGGACGTTGTGGACGAGGACTTGCGCAGTATACAGATATAAGCGACTCATTCTAAGGTGACGAAAACACTGTTATTCTTATTTTCAAGTGATTTATAATCACTTGAAAAAAATAGTATAAATATTATACACCATTTCTGTCACTAGATGTCCTTAAATACTACACACTGGACCTTTAACCAATTAATCGTGAGGATTAGGGAAAAAAATAAGTTAAAAAATAAGTAAAGATACTGAAAGTCAGTCTTTTAAATAACTTATTTTGTCTAGAATCTAAAGATATTTACTTTGGTATTAATATGACAGATGCAACAAATCCTTAAAAGTGAGAAGCTGGAACTAGGAAATGTTTGGCATGTTTGCTTTGAGGGCTTCTGATGCCTCAGTAATGTAAAAAGAAATGGAAATGTAAAAAGATAAAAGCTAATTCTCAAGAATGTTGTCACCCCTACTATTTTTCTGTCTTACTTCCATTGGGGCTAAACTTGATTTGATTTTTTTGGCTTCAAATTCAGAGAACAAGCATTAATGAGAAACCTGACTTTGTGATGCTCACCTGAATCTGCAGAGAATGACCATGGCTGTAGTCAGAGACACCAGCGACGTGCTGTAGCCGACAGTGTACAGGGCCCTCACTGAATCGAAGTAGGTATGTATTGGGTCATCTGTCTAATGTGGGAGACAGAGGGTTAGTCATGTGTGATTGTGATAAGTGAAATATGAAATTTAGATGAGGTAAAAGAGGTCGTAC
>JAPZEB010000004.1:21544706-21556615 GCA_029783705.1 Chaetodon striatus
TCTTGTGGGTATGTGTGCGCATTTATGTGTGTTTCTGTTTGTGTGGAGGCAATATTGTTCCTGAATATGTCAAAAAGCTATGTTCTTATTGGCGTACCACATCCTGTCTTTCAATGAGTCACACAGAAAAACACACACGTATCAAAACCCTTTACTACGATCCTACTCACGTATATGTTTGTTTGAACTGCAGATAGGTGGTGACTTTTTTTTTTTTGTCCCGACCACTAAGTGTTTTGTAAATATTACACCAGATGCTGTTCTGGCCCAAATAGCGTTGATGTCATTTGCATAACCGCAACTAACAGTCCTTACACACTGATTTTTTATTTTTTATTTTTTTTGCTTTCATTGTTGCACCAAAGCCATTTGTGTATGAAAGTGAAAATAAAAATATATTGACAAACTTTCTGCAGACTCACACACACATATAGGAAGACAAAACCATGAAGACAAAGAGAAAAGACAGCTTCACATCATAACTTTTCAAACTCTGCTCTGTGTAACTGTACAATGCAAAAATATTTATTTCTCTTAGTTGCAGTTGCACCCCAAGGAGGGGGGGGGGCAGCATCCTGATGCAGTTGCCCCTCTCCACTTGCCCCCCGCAGCGAAAATTATTGGAGCAGGGGTGTAATTGCAGGCAGGGCAATTGCACTTGGGCCCATAGAGGGTGGGCCCTACAACTATTACCCTTGGGCGCGCTGAGTAAAGCCATGCCGCAGTGATTTGTGTTATCATCGCCAGTTTAGACGCGCCATGCTACGCAAGCTGCGCCGGAGATGGACCCTCTCAGGAATAGGTCCAAAAGCAGGGCCGCCCGCCCCTCAAGTGGGTAGCGGTGACCTCTTGCTGACTGCAGCCAACCCTCGATGACCCCACTTCTTCCCCCAAACAAGCACGTGTGTTCAGAGACTCAACTCACCCCTGTCTAGAAAGGTGTTTTCAAAGTCTCTGTGTTCAGCTCTCCGTACTTTTGTAGGTTTACAAAACCACTGTGGTTTGGAGTTTAGTTTCTCTCCTGCATCCTGTTTTCACTTTAGATGTCTGCTTTATTTCATGCTCACTATCCACTGTACTAGAAGTTGTGTGAAGTTGCTGCTGGAAAACTCAACATTCTCTTATTCTGATGCTTCACAATGAAAGTTTATACATAACAAAATTACAGGGGACTTTTATTGTGAAATGAAATGTGTTCACTGAATTAGTGGAACGTAGTTAGCTGCTTTTCTTCAATTAAGACAAGTGTAATAATACGGCAGGGAGGTAAGTGAAAGCAGAAACCGCCACGGTGATATGTCAAAGAAGAGCTGCAGACAAAAGACTCTTACTGCACCTCTGCAAACAGCTCAGCTCCAACAGGTGAACTTCTTTTACCTGCCCTGATGTGTGATGGAAAAACACATGCAGCAAAAATAACAGGGAAATCTAGCCTAAACGTCATCACTCAAGAAAAGCTGTCATCAGTTTAAGACACACCTTCAAGAGGGTAGCCCTGTTGTCATGGAAATGCAAATTCCTGCTGTGCTGGGCTGACGGCCCAAACCAAGCCAAGCCAAGCCAGCCCATGACTGTCGAAAAGGGGATAGATGTTAGGAGGAAAATAGGCCCTTGTGAGTAATTTAGATTGCCACCTTAGAAAGATGTCTGTGTTCAAAGAAAAACTCACATTTAATTAAAAATGGTGCCGTGTGCTTTATATGCCTTTGAAAAGGCAAACCCATCTCCATCCTGCTTTTCTTTCTTTCTTTCTTTCTTTTTGTAAAATAGCCAGTAGCAACCTATAACAAAATATGTTATAAAATATAAAAAAAATATGCTTACTATATATGAACTATGAATAAGGTATAAACACTATTCAATTAAATGAATAATTCCTTATTTTGTTTGGTATTTTTGGCCTATACATATATACAATCATGATTTCTGGGTGACACCTCTCACCTCAAGATTTCCAAATGAAAGTGGGCTCCAAGGAGTCCCCCCTAAACTTGAGCAGGTTCCCAGTAAATGTTTTGTTCCTTACAATCACTCTACTCCTTTTCTTTTCATTATATTTGTATTTTTAAAGAAAAGAAGAAGTACAATAAAACGCCTTACATGTCTAGAAACATAACACATCAAAACAGGATTGTTGTGGAACTCATAACTTGACCAGTATCAGTCTATGCACATCAAATAATTAGGAAGATTAGCTGTAACATTAAAAAATATCCATATGGGGCGTTGGTGGCTTAGTGGTAGAGCAGGCGCCCCATGTACAAAGGCTGTTGCCGCAGCGGCCCGGGTTCGAGTCCAGCCCGTGGCCCTTTGCTGCACGTCACCCCCCACTCTCTCTCCCCCTTTCAAACTTAATCTGTCCTCTCCATTAAAAAAAAAAGGCAAAATGCCCTAAAAAATAATCTAAAAAAAAAAAAAATTATACAGAGGACCATCTAACCTGCAGTTGTACTTGCGAAGCCACCAGCTGAACTGACTGTGACAGCCCAGACAGTAGTTGACGTCCCTCTCCGTCTCCTCATCCCGTAGTTTCTGCTCAAACTCCAGGGCATCTGTTTTCTGCCACAGTGCATCTTTCTCCCTGCAAAGAGCACCATCAAGCATATGCATACATTCACTAAAAATCACCCGTATACTACAATTTACACCATCTAGATGGCTCTGTGCAGCCGTTTGAAAACACAAACCCATTATGCAACAAATATCTACATTAGGTGTCATTCCTGCTTTGTGCATGTTCAAATAAAACTTAGTGAAAACCTGTGGTAATATGATGCATGTACCTGATAAGTTCTACAAGCCGTTCTTCCAAATTGATTTTGGTGCGGTAAAGATCATCAAGTTCAGCAGCCGTCTTAAGATCAAAGCTCTGTTTGTCCTGTGTGGCTCTCCGTAGATTTTCACTCATCTCCTGACAGGTTCGCTGAGCCGCTGCCAGACCGTCCTCAGACCTGCGTACATACATATTCATAACATGTCCAAAGATTCTTGGGTGACTCTTATTGTGCCCACGCAGTTGTTATTTTTAGGCTTGAATTTTAAAAACAGTACAGAACAAGTACGCCAAATTCCAGGATAAGACATGCTAAATGAAAAATAAACATTCTGATCTAAACACACAAGATTAAAAACATTTTTCACAGAGCTCTAATTCAGTCCAGAATGTGTGATTATGAATACAGTATCTCACCTTGATAAATTCCTTTTCAGATGGATTATCTCGTCTTCTTTCTGCTGGATGAGATTTTCAGAATCGGCCATCTGGATGTTTTTCTCCTCAATCTGTTGGCAATATCTCTGATTCTCAGCCTGCAATCAGTACAGCAAAGCAAGACATTATTTCTGGTTCTTTGTGAATTATGCCTGTGACCATAATGTTATGATTACTTCAATTGCAGATATACATTGTAACCAGAATTTGTGTTTTCATTTATCAATTCTAGACACATACACCTGAACATATATGCATAATATGTAGGCTGTATTTACCAGTTCAACAGTTTCATTTCCTTGCCTAAAACTACTTCCACTACCATGATTTAAAACATCCTTGAACTGCTTAATTTCTTAGACAGGGCCCAGGATAACCTGCTAATAATGGATTCCAAATATTTTGGCAGATGTGGAATCAGTGTATCCTCTCACCTCTAGCTGTTTGAATTTGCCCTCCAGGTCGGACACTTTCTCCTGCTCAGTTGTCAGCTGTAATTTCACTTCCTGTAACTCTTGATTCAAAGTCTGGATGAAAACACACACCACAAAATCATGAACTGATGACTTAACAAGTGTGGCTTCAAAAAAAAAAGAAAAACAAATAATACATTACAGTAGATTTGCTGATATTACCAAACAAAAAACACTCAAGCAGTGTGTTTACATGCACCCAAATAACCAGGGTACTCAGAGAAATCAGGTTATGCAGATAATTGGAGAACACATCTAGCTGCACTGTGGTAACCCTGTTATTGTAAAACCATGTCTGCAAGCAGCAGGTCAGTAATTGAATTCTGCCCACAGAGTAGCTTTTCCTCACTGCACAAATGTGCTTGAATTTTAATGTTCAGCATCGGAAACTGCTTATGCAGACTCCTAGAGGTTGTTTTATGCTGCTTTTAGTTTCAGTCTGACTTTAGAAGGAATTATTCTAAATGGGAAAATGCATCGCTACATAAAATTCTCTCTTCTTTCATGAGACAGTTACTTTACCTCCCTGAAGTCTTGGCCATGTGTCAGGGAAGCACGCTATCAGGAAAATGCGCAGTATGCAATAACACTGTATATTGTGGTAACGTTATTACTTGTGATGAAGAAGATCACTCTGCTTTTCTGCTGCTTTCACTGCCCTGCTAAACTACAACAAATTGCTTGTTGAATAAAAATACATCAAATTAAATTATTTCTTTATTGATCAAATTGAACACAATTTTAAATTGAACGAACTGAGCAAAAAATAAATTAATAAAATAAAATAATTATAGTTACATTTTAAAGAGCAGTTTTCTACTGAAATTCTCTTTGAACTTACTCAAAAAATCTCTGCCTGCAATATCAAAGTTTCTTGCTCAAGTTGACATAGTGATGACAATACAAAAATGTTACAATGCGCAGCCTTGTACATTTTAAAAATCCAATTACAAACCAGGTTCCCTGTATACATGGCAGAGCAATCAGGTTTCTCTGATCCCCTAGCCAGATTATGATTAAACCAGATTTCTCATTTACACAATGTTTAGGAAACCAGCAGCAGAACGCCAACTGTAACCGGGTTACTCAAGTGCATGTTAACACATTGACGCGTGCTTAATTTCTTAAGCTGAACTGTTTGTAGCTGACCTGGAGCTGGCCGCCTTGGCTCATGGCTTGGCTGCTGAGCTGGAAACGGAGTGCCTGGATCTCCTCCTGGCTCATCTGCTGCAAAGCTTCGGCCTCCTGTTGGGCCTTACTCAGCTTTTCCTGCAGATCCTGCTTGGTTGCCAACAAACCCTCCTCGTCATGGAGCTGATCGAGGAGTTGCTGGTTCTCCTCTCTCAGCTGCTCCATGCAGGTATTCAGCCTCTCTGCCTCCTGAGCTGCCTCCTCATCCAGCTCTTGCAGCCTTGTTGACAAGCCCTCCCAGCGCAGGCGAGCCTCTTCATTCTCAGCAGTTAGCATACACACGTGCACACCGAGTTCAGCTGTTTCTGTGTTGGCTCTGTGGAGCGCCTCCTTGGCTTCACTGTTCTCCAGACACAAGGCCTCATAACGCTGCTTCAGCTTATTGAGCTCTTCCCTGGAGGCCGTCACCTCTGCAGCCAGACCTGCTCGAGCCTGAGCCTCACCATCACGCTCCCGGATAATAGCCTCCTCTCGCTCCCTGGATCGGAGAATCTCATCCACATGCCGGCGGTTTAGCTCCTCTACCTGCGCTTTGAGTTGTTCTGCTAAGACACGCAGGTCCTCTCTGGAGGACTCAGTCACTTCCTGCAGTGCCTGAACTTTCATCCTTTCCTCAGTTCCTGCTAGAAGCTGAGCCCTGAGCTCGACCACCTCTTCCTGAAGCCGGTGCACCTCCCTTAGGTTGAGCTCCAGTTGAGCCTCAGCTATGACTAGCCTGAACGGGGCCTCTTTGGTTTCCACTGAAGATGTCTGATGCTCATTATGAAGCTTCTGCATTTTTTCATTGCTCTCTGCAGCGCCCTTTTCATCGTGCAGCTCCCCAGTCCTGCTCTCCAGCTCCTCTGCTCTAGCTTGCAGACGCCCACATTCAGCAGTCTGGTCTCTGAGTTTAGTCTCAGTTTCCTGGAGTTTTTCAAGTAACTCTGCTTGGCTTCTTTGGGACACTGTGAGGTTCTTGTCCAACTTTGTAGCTTTGGCAGTGAGTGAGTCCAGTTCCTGTTGAGCTGTGGCTAACTGTTTCTTCAACAAGGACTGCACCTCAAGAAGCTCCCTGTTCTCATGCTCTAGCTTCTTTAATTCTGCATCAGAAACTTCCTTCTGGACGAGTGCCTTCTGGGCAATCTCCTCCAAATGCAGGTTTTCATCTAGAAGCTTCTTTTCCCGATCTTCTACACACATATTTGCAGCCTCAACTTGGCCCTTTAAGTGCTTCTCTGAAGCCCTCAAAGAAGCTAGCTGGTCTAACAAGGCTTCTCTGTTCTCAGTCAGCTCTATAATGCTCCCCTCAGTTTTTTCAACTGTTTGGAGTAGCTTAGCATTCATTTCCATGAGACTGCCGCATTGGGCTTTGTAGTCCTCAAGGTTCTCACATGAAGCCACTTCATTATCAGCAAGTCTAGAGCTCAGACTTTCTTTCTCAACATTTAGTTTCTCCAACTGCTCCTCTAAATGCTTGATTCTCTCTGAACTAACAGCAAGCTCCTTCTCTCTGTTTTTTAGAGCTTTACTTAGATCCAGGAGCTCAGTCTCGAGGTTCTCGTTCTGGCTACTACTCATGCTACATCTCAGTTCTACCTCCTCCCTCTCCTCGTGCAGTCGCTTTCTCAGGTCCTCAGCCTGCCGTTCTCTGCACTCCAGTGATGCTTGTAGATCCTGAAGCTGGGCTCTTAAGTTCCCCGTCTCCTTCTCTTTCAAACTCAGCGCCCCCTGAATTCGACCGACTGCACTTTGGAGCTCCTCCAACCGCTTGAGTGCCTCCACGTGTTCATCTTGAGCACCTGCTTTTACTTCAGCCAGCTTTTCCTCACTGTTCCTCAACTCCTCTTCCCTGAGTTTAAGTTCCTGGGACAGACGCTCAGAGTGCCTGGCCCTGTCCTCAGCCTCTCTCTTTGCCTCCAGTCTCTCCTCCTCTGCTGTTTTGAGTTTATCCAGGAGTTCCTGGATTTTCCAGGCTGAGTCGCAGTAGCTAGTGGTTTGCTGTCCCTTTTCTTTGAGAGCCTCGTCCAACTTTGAGAGAAGCTCCATGTTTTTGTTCTCAGCAGCTGTAAGTCTGTCTTGAATTTCGCTGTTTATTGATTCTCTTAGGAATTGAAGGTTATTACCTGTTTCTTGGTTACCTTGGGTTGCTCTGGATACAGAGGGGCCAGAGGACTTCTGAGCTAGCTGGCCTTGAAGGTCTTTAATCACGCCTTTTAGCTCAGCAGCCTCTTTGTCCAACTCCCGAACCCGCACCAGAAGCTCTTGCTGTCTGAGCTCGGACTGGTCGAGCTCAATGCGCAGGTTCTCTGCGATGCTGCAAGGGGAGGGTTCCCCCAGTTCACCCAGTTCACCAAGGAGACTGTGACTCAGGTCTGGGATTGGGAGAAACTCCTGCGCCTGGTAAATGAATGAAAACAGAGAGCATTCAAGTTCAAACAGTCACATTTACATAAACATTTGTGCAAGACTGTTCATATAAAATATGAGTATATGAGTACCTGTGGGTGTGAGTAGCTGCTAACGAGACTGTTGATGCTGGAACAGCGACTGGGAGGCCTCCACAGGAAAGCTGACGAGGCTGTGCCTAATGTTCGCCTTTGATGTAATGAAAAATATTAAGGTCATTAACACCTCAAACGTGACATCCCGATGATGAAAAAAAAGACAAATGTCGATTTTAACAGAAAAGAGGAACTTCTGTTGACAGAAGCAAATATTTAGGTTGCTCTATAGCAACTCTTTATTTTACGGGTCCCCTAATTTCTTCATATTTTCCAAGGGGATTGCCTGAATGTGACTTAGTACTACTAAAACGCAAATCAGGACAATGTTCTGACACTGTACGAAAGTACATACTATTTGACAGAGGTTTCAAGAAAGAATCAGGAAATTAAAAAATATTTAAAGGATGAAACTGGGGGAAGTTTAATCTGGTTGTTGATTTTCAGAGGAACTTCCTTGAAAAAACTGCAAAGGAATAATAATTTCATGACTGAAAAAATTATTTAAAAAAAGAACTTCAGAGACAAAATGATAATTTCTAAATAGCTTAATTTGTAAAAACAGTGTCCATATTTGTTTAATATGTTTGTCTGCATTTAAAAACAGCACAGACACATTTTACATTCTGCATGTTCAGCTGACCTCTTGTACGCTATTAGTTTGTTCAAATGTTATGCTACCAGTTGAATAAAAGTTTTCTAATTGAACATTGTCTCTATTTTTCCTATAATTAGCAACAAATGACACTCTAAAATTCCTCATGAATTTACAACTACATGTCACAATGTGCCACCACTTTTCAGTTGTTTTGTTATTAGCAAACAACGGGACCCAAAATAAAGTGTTACCAGCGTTGTCATTGGGTTGTATTTATAACCAAACTGTTGCAAAATTCTACGGCCCTAATTGCGAGCGTTCGTTCTGTCTGTTGAAAAACTCAACTGACTCAAGATTTAAAGATACCTTCTTGGTACAGTGCTGAAACTGTTTCCATCCAGTCACGATCAATGTGAAAACAACGAACTGTGTTTTGTGGGTGTAATTTTTGGCTACTTGTGGGGAAATGACAAGCAGAACAAGTGCTGTATTTACCCTCAAGTATTTGCCAGAGTGACACAACAAAAATAGGGGGTGCACACTATATTGTATATACTGTATCTATACTGTTTTATGTAATTCTACACAATAGCCCTTGAAATAAATACTGCATTTGTGAATTACACCATCTTTATTTGTGTTTATAATGTGTGTGACAAGTGTTGATTCAATTCTTTTTCAGGTAATCTTCCACATGATAGTTTGTATTGCTGTGGGTGTTGCTGCATTGCAGTATATTGTAAGATTTAACCAATCACCTCAATAATTTGCTGCACCACAACAACACAAATGAGGCTTTTAGAAATCTGCGTCCGCTGCCTGCAGAGCAACTGCAAATTGATGACATGGAAGTGAAAAGTTTTGGCAAAGGTGCTGACGTGAGCAACAGTGATCAGCGCTCACACGTTGTCAGCGCCCACTGACTCTCACACACACATTTACACACACTCGAGTAAAAAAAGAGCTGTGAATGTGCAGAGTGATCAGATAATTAAGTGTTACCTCAAGTGGTGAAATACCCAATATCGCTTCACC
Source organism: Chaetodon striatus (assembly GCA_029783705.1). Classification (NCBI taxonomy): domain Eukaryota; kingdom Metazoa; phylum Chordata; class Actinopteri; order Chaetodontiformes; family Chaetodontidae; genus Chaetodon; species Chaetodon striatus. Next base: position 21,553,695 of record JAPZEB010000004.1, read on the forward strand.
ACAATCCTACATTAGGTGCACTAAACTGGGGTGTAATTTCACATTACTTAAGGGCTGACTCCGACAAATTTACAAATCATTTCCAACCCAGAGGCAGAAGAACTATGAGCTTTTGTCTTTATTAAGTATCTGTGATTTAACATAAACAACAACCAGAATCAAGTTTGTGTTTTTCTTTAGCAAAAGCCATTAAAGTGCCAGTTGTAAGAGTGTAAACAGATGATTCTAGGAAATGGTTACCTCGCAAATGTTGGCCAGTCTGCATCAAGGTCATAACCTCTGGCTGCCACGTCAAATTGGATCTGGTTGAGCTCATAAAGATGGTTGATTATGTCAGCAGTGAGGTGAGACTTGAGAAAGGGACTCCGAGCATAATACCAGTCACTGCGTGAGAGGTATACAAACAAAAGAAACACATTAAACACAATACTGACGACAGGGGAACACATACACATATTTCCTTTTGTGACATAAATGTTTATACTGTTGGCTAACCATTGTGTTTGTTTATGTTAAGAAAATATAAGATAAGACCACATAATAATATAATATAAAATCCACTGATTCAAAGCAGGGACATACAGTGTAAACAAAAGCATGAAAAATAAAAAGAAAGGTACTATATAATTAATGGAGACTAGCGGTGAGGGTGAAAGAATGGATCCACAGAAGAATCATGGTTTTCACCTACGATTCCCAAATGCCAAATATTTACTTTTTTAACATTATTTATACAGTTATATTGAGGGTAATCTGACACAGTATGTGGACTGCTGATATACACCTGCCATTGGCTGCAAATTACAGACAGAATTCTCCTTGCTTTCAATTCTCTGTGTTACTGTTTTCAAAATCCCCGTCACTACTTTTAACACTGTGCCAGCACTGGAGAAAAGTCTGGCTGAACCCATAATAAGTCCGCACTAAGGGAAAAAAATGCTCTGGGTTGTTTTTATGTTTAAACAAATCCCTATCCTCTTGGGCAGCACTAAGCCCAGGATGCAGCGACGGTGCTCTTGCATAGCAGTGTAGGGAGGGAACTTGTTTTGGTGAAACATTTGCACATAAAGCACAAGCCCTTGGATTACAATAGCTAAATCCCCACGACAAAAAACGGCACGTACAACATTAAAAGACATTTTAGCGTGTAGGTTGCTAGTTTGGAGGTTGATAACAGCTCTAGTAAGCTGTAGTGATATACTGTACAGAGCACCTCTGTCTTATTTGTGTTGCATACACAATACTGTCCAACTTCTATTCGTGGACACATTTCTACGATGTTGCTTTGTGTAAAATAGAGCGCAATGTGTTGGTGTCAACATCTTGGTTTTCTGACCTCTTATACCAGAACATGGTCTACTTGGGTATGATCTCACTCCAAGCTCTGACTTCTGTGGTAAATTGAACACAGCATTTATGATTTATGAACACCAGAGTGGCACTGAGCTTCTCATCTAACTCTTAGCAAGAAAGCAAATAAGTGTATTTACCTCCCCTGGCACTTATTGATAAACAAGCTCTATTTTGATATTTTTTTTATGCACTAATTTAATGCATAATCTATTCTATATTGTAAATTGGAAAATGGTTGTGAGGGCCACCTGGCACCCTGTGTTAAGTATCACTGCCCTTCACTCACTTGATATAGAATTGTAAATCACAAAACACTACCCTGGCTAAATGAGGCGAAAACTACAGTGACATTTTAGTTTGACAACTGAGGAAGTGAGACGTGTCTGTAGGTGTGTATGGCTGGGTTATGTGGCTGTTGTGTTTTCTGTGAAAACAGAAATAAGACATAAAATCAGGAAGGGAGACTTACACTTCCTAACAATCCCAGGACACCACAACACTATAGAGAACAGTACAGTATCTCAATGGGTGTAAAACATGAAACATCTCAGCAACTTGAAGGGAGCAAAAGTGAATGTAATATGTGTGTGTGTGTGTGTGTGTGTGTGTGTGTGTCCTCTAACCTTGTGACCTTCTGGTTTATGAGACACTGCTGTAGTGTGTCAGCAAGACGCTGGTGAACGAGTGAGTACCGGATGAAGGCCCTTCCTTTTCCCAGCGATGTCTTCAACTGAGGACACACAAAAATATACACTTCAGTGTACTTTTTAAACACATGGAGAAATATTACCTCACTGCAAAGTGGACTGACCTCAGTAGTCAGTAAGTTATTTTACAGTCTAGTCAGTGTCATACAGGTCAAACTTTTTAACATAAGTGGCTCCTACATTCTGAATAATCAGTTTAAATGTGACAACAGTTACAGTTGCAGGACAACAAAAGACAAGCCATTTTATATAAGGTTGCAGCTAATGAATATTTTTATATTATTAATAAGTCTTCCGATGAATTTCTTCCCTAGTCAATTAACTATTTTGTCTATAAAAAGGGCAAAAATTGTTTTCCCAGGGTCCCAGATGACGTCTTGGAAATATAGTAGCAGTAGTATTTTTCAGTCCTTCGCTAAATGATTTTCCAAAAAGAAGGTAGATAAAAATGAATAAATAATATGAAGGCATTTAAGTAACAGGAAACAACAACAAAAGCAAAAACTATTGATCATAAAGGTGTAGGCTGAAGCTGAAGCTTATCATACTTATCCTTGTTACAAATCATATTCTATTAATTAACCCTTTCACAACTTGGTTTAAGCTATACAAAACAAAAATCAAAACAGATACAAAAGCAAACTTACAAAACCTTTCATACACAATAATGATCATACCTCAGCCAGTAGCTTGTTTTTCCCAATAAACAGTCCAAAATCCAAAGATATTTGGCTTACAATGATATAAACAGAATGCAGATTTTTTAAATTGACAAATTGATCAAAACACAATCAAAATTGTTACTGTGTAGTTTTCTGGTGATTGATTAACTGATTAATTGACTCATTTCAGCCCAAGCTT
>JAPZEB010000004.1:21563532-21577629 GCA_029783705.1 Chaetodon striatus
TTTACTCAACTGATAAATATCACCTCAGTTATTAAGTGACGTGATGTCTGATCCTCACACAGGTCAAGATCCCACAACAAAGCCCAGTCTTGTTAATAGTCCTTCCAAACCAGTTGCACATCTGACAGGTAAGACCAGTGTTGATGTTCCTTTCATTGGTACGCTGTTCAATTTATATATGTGATTTGAGCCAAATGCCTATTTTCAAAGAATCAGACTTCACACTGTTGCATTTTTCCCCCCAGATGGACAAGATGCAGTACACGGAAATCAAATCATGGCATGGAGCATGACTACAGAGCCTCTCCTCTTTAAAATGGGTTACAAAAATGGAGGTCTTGTCATTCAGCAGGAGGGTTATTACTTTGTCTATTCAAAGGTGCTCTTCTTAGGCAATGGTGCATTTCAGCATTCTATTAATCGCAAAACCGACCTGATAATGATTCCCCTCCTGATGTCCAGGACATACTCAGAGAGGTTTAGACAAATGCGATCAAACAGTTACCTGGGTGGAGTGTTTCACTTCGGAAAAGATGATGCCCTTTGTGTACAAGTGAGCAATACCTCAAAAATTGTGAGACACAAATCCTTTGAGAACATCTTTGGTGCATATATGATATAAATATCACACTGATATTTCACAATGAATTCCAAGAAAGTTTGGAATAAGAGTAAATAAAAGTTGAAAATAAGTAAATGAATAGAATATTCTATTAACTATATCCTCCTGAGACCCTGCCTCCTCATATGAGGACATCACATTTTGGGTTTACTTAACCCTATACTTCAGTTTACTTAACTTAGACCTGTTGTCCACATTTGTCTACATTTGTTTGTGCCATCTAGTGGTTGTAAGAGCACAATAAAAAGCACAGTAAAAACAAGATGGCAGCCATGTCTGCCAAGTCAGTCCGCAGCCAACTGCGACACAAAAGTGCGCAAGACTTGATCAGATTTTATGGTTCAGACTTGTTTATTTAGGATTTGTAAAGTTTGTAGTTTGATATGGCAACAAATTTGACCAATTTTAGCAACAGTAACAAGCTAAGACACTGTTAATTAGGAAGAACCTGTTTGAAGACATTAGGACTTTTACTTCATCTCATTTAAGGACATTGTGACTTTATATCTCATTTGGGGTCATTGGGACTTTATTATCATCTCATTTGAGGACATCGGGACTTCATCATCGTTGGCAGTGTTTAGCTTTTTATTCTTATCGGGGCCTACTGATCCCAAATAGCTAGGAGGAATTAAAAACGCAGACCAAACAAACGGTTGGGTCTCAGGAGGATGTATACGTACATATTCTATTTTCATATGATTACTTGTATACTTTAAATGTATGATCTGAATTTTACAAAATGACTCGGCATAGATGGATACATTGTTTAGAACACTGATACATTGTTCTGTCTGCTTGATCTTCATATTGTTGCTGGGTATAAACATTTGTGCCACATTCATGCCAAAATTAAAAACATACAGACTGTCTTCTTACCCATTTCCTGTCAGTCTTGCTGTAACACACTGTTGTTATGTTCCTCGAATGGATGATTGAACTATGTAATTGCTTTAATTCTGACTTATCTATGTATAATAATGTATACAAAAGATTGAAATAAACAGATGATGATGTAAAAGTCCTGTTTGTTGGTTTTCTCAAGCCTGTTTTGCAGCCGTCATGCAGCTGAAATGAGCTCACTTTCTACTGCGTCACATGTTGCAGAGTCTGAAGACACGACTTGAAGAATAAACCTTAGAGATAAATATCTCAAAGTCTAAGCTTGTTGGGTAAAGAGACCCTCTGAGATGTGTAGATATACAGTATGTCACAAATTAACCACATGTCCCAGAAAAAACAGAGTCATGTATTAAGAGAATGATATAATGTTCTATTGACACAGCCCAATGACGTTTTGGCAGGAATCTATGATCTATGATCCACTATATCATTTAGCCTTTACCCTTCTAACAAACCTTTTTTTTTACATTTAGACATTCTCCTCTTGCTGAAGGAACAATGGCTACAACTGACTCACCCTTTGACACAACCACAGAGGAGAACTTCGAGTATAACTACACCTATGACTATGAAGATGAGATGTGCGACAAAACAAACGTCATACAGTTTGGAGCAATCTTCACTTCAGTGTTCTTCTCCATTGTGGTCATCCTCAGTCTGTTTGGCAACATCTTGGTCATTGTCATTCTGGCCAAGTATGAGAATCTCCGATCCCTCACCAACGCTTTCATCCTGAACCTGGCTGTATCGGATCTCTTCTTCACCGCAGGTCTGCCCTTCTGGGCCTACTCCCACGTGTATGGATGGACTTTAGGGGAACCTGCATGCATAACAGTCACATTTGTCTTCTACGTTGGCTTCTACAGTAGTCTTATCCTCCTCATGCTGATGACTGTTCACCGTTATGTGGCTGTCATGAATCCTCTGTCTGACATTGTGTCCACCACAGGCTGCTACAGTGTTCTAGCGTGTCTGATCATTTGGGTAGTGAGTATAGCGATTGCCATTCCAGGCATCATCTTCACCAAAGTGGTCCAGGATCACTGTGTATCTGCAAAGAGCTTATTGGGAATCTACCTGCAAAATTCTCTCTTCCTGTTGTGTTCAGTGGTGTTTATTTTTTGCTATTCTCAGATCATGTGCAAGTTGCTGCGTCCAACTGCCCAGAGAAGAAGGAGCAGAACTTTAAAACTAATTTTTACCCTCATGGTTGTTTTCTTTGTGGGCTGGGCACCTTACAATGTAGTAATATTTCTGCAGTCATTCTACTACTGGGAAAAACCACCGGCTGACTCGAAGACTGTGGCAGGACTTTGTGACGAATCAGAACCACTGGATTACGCCTTTTACGTTTGCCGATTTCTTGCCTTTTCACACTGCTGCCTGAACCCAGTGTTTTATGTGTTTGTGGGGGTTAAATTCAAAAACCACTTAAAAAAAATGTTGAAGGGCTGGGGCAAGAACAACAGCAGCATCCGCAATAGGCAGAGCCGACTCACAATCACATCGCTAACAAGTGGTGAAGAGTTCTCGATGTAGTTGATAGAGGGTTGGTACAGTGACATCACGTTGTATATCCACCATTTCATATACCCTCAGTAAAGCTTGGACTTCACTGTCGGTTTACTTGCCCAGGTTTTTGTCTGTTTCTTCATTACGAGTTGTCGTTTGTGTTTTGTGTTGCCTGTTTCACACAGCAAGCAGGTTTTGAAAAATGGTGGTAGCTGGTGCTACATTGGCTGTGTTCAATCAGTCAACGTACCAATCACAGCACACTTTCAGTTCCCTACCAGTGTTACCAGATGTTGATATTTGGTTGAATTTAGGTTGTGTCATTTGTTAACCAATATTCAGTCTCAGGAAAGCTTCTAATGCCAGCATCAATTTGACCAAGAATACTGACGACAGATGAAATTGATTTCTTGTTGGTTTAAGGTTGTGTTGTTAAAGGTATAGTTTGCATGATTAACAATATGTAAATTCATACAGACGTAATGCCTCTCAGTCTTCACTTACGACCCACTAGAAGTGCGTGGGGGTGTATTTATCTGCAGAGACTCTGCCCCCTGCCTGTATTTTCTTATTTTCATTGTATTTTCTGTGCTTGTGATATCTATGGTTGTTATAAAAAGGTAGTGACAAGGTGCCACAGACACAGCACCAAAAAAAATAAAAAATAAATAAATAAATAAAAAATATAGCAAAGCAAAACACCAAACAAGAGTGAATCTATGGTTGATAACCAACAATTCTGCGTATTACACCTTTAAGTAAACCAAACCTAATGTCTTTGTAACATCCCATGACGTTTTTTAATTTTTTTTTATTTTACAGCTGTTAAATGCAATGTATAGTGTTTCATCCATAATTACATATTTTACCTTGTACTTTCCAATCAAACTGTACTATGGGAACAATGAACCTTGTATCTTTGTGTTGTTGTAACACGTGCTCACTCACAATTTGTCAAAAACGGCAAACGCTTCAAAGCGTCAGTTTTCGGCATGGCACTTTCTGCATCATGTTCAAATTAACTTGAAATCAACCTGGTTACAAGAAACACAGACTTCACCACCAAGACTACTGTAGCTTTAGATAACAAAACGACTTGGTTAGGTTTATAAAAATGAGCATGGTTTTACACATGACTCGAACATCGACCCTCTGGGTAAGAAGTCTTGTGTGTGTTTGGAGTTTGGTAAAAAGCTTTGTATCAGAAGTGACAGGGCCCCTGATCAAGCTGCCGAATGTGATGCCCTTGGAATGAGAGCAGATTTTTTATTATGTGTGTGATCTTGAATGTATGTTGATAAATTGATTATACATCATATCAGAGATAACCTGTTTTGCTTTAATTGACTTCACATTACTTTTTTATTTTCATATCAGTCATTTAGATCAATTATTGTATATTTTAATCTTCAACAATTTTCAGGAGTCATGCAAACAAAAATGAAAATATTTTCTTTTTAAGACAGTATTTTGCTTTTGATCATTTGTTACATTGTTTGTTTTCACAATAATATCATCATCATCGCCATCAAAATTTCAATGCTTTACAATAAAATGAAGTTGAATCAAGTTCCAGAGTGTCTCTGTTTTGAATAGCCTGCACTTTTATTTCTAGGTTCCTTGTTATAAATGCAACACCTATGTCACCCCTTTTGTGTGAATTCAGAGTTGATGCTCGAGCCACAGTGCTGTCCAGCATCTTTGACTAATTGTGAAACAAAAAGAGGAACAATGAGTTTGCTCTTGTATATGTTAAATTCTCCTCCTCAGTGCAAATAAGAACAAGACGTGACAGCGGTCGTTCAGGGTGAGTTGGTGTCTATTCATTGTTATTGCTCTTCACATTTAGGGGTGACCTACTCGTACTTAATTGTTCTCCATATTGAAATATTTTACAAGAATTTTAAAAAAAAGGAATAGCTAATAGATTGTAGACGTTTGTTTCATCTCTACTTTACCCACAAAATGATAATTTGTGTATTACTAACCTGGGGTTATAATGAATTCATGAAGAAACCTTTGTTTTTCTCGCATGCCTCCATGGTGAACAAAGTATGCGAAACCAGTGAAAATTCTTTTTTTTTTTTTAAATAATTTTTAATCGTAATTTTATTGAACTTTATGCTTTTTTTCCCCGACATCAACAGTGTCACCGAGTGTTGATAAATCACATTTATGTACATACACAAGAGGGAAAAAAACCACCACAATAATTAAACAAAATAATAATTATATTTAAAATATTAATTATATCTGTATACAAATAGCATGCCTGGGCAAGTGCGTGTGTGAACTCAATGCATGCATTCCATTAGATAGAGCATGAGAGAGTCCTGGACAGGCTACTCGTCCTGAGACTCTTAATGTGGAGATGGTTTACATAGTAAGGTTATAGGGAAAAAGTATTGGGAAGTACTGAGCATACTTTGGATAAATGAGACTTGGATTAGAGTTTGTAGATGGATGTCTTGATGTAGTTTTTTGCTGTTGTTAAACTATACTTCAGTAAATCTTCTTCGTTTTGGATTCTTCGTTTACTGGAGGGGCATGTTAGAAAAATGTTTTGAACATGATCTCAATGAGGATGAGTAATTGCTATACCAGTGATCATTTTGTAAATTAACTATTTCTTTAATTGCATTTTGCAAATTGTTGTTTTGTGCTCATGTTTCCTAGAAAACCCACAATGGCGTACAACTCTACAGTGAGCGAAGGAGGTGCAAGCAACAGTGGCAATGATATGGAATATCTTGATGAGGAAACGTCGACCTTGGAAACTGTCAGTGGAGCCCTTTACATTTTAATCTTCATCTTCAGCATCACAGGCAACTGTCTCCTCTTGTGCATTCTTGCCATCTATGAGAACCTGAAAACTGTCACAAATCTGTTCGTCCTGAACCTGGCCTGCTCCGATTTGATCTTCACTGTCACACTTCCATTCTGGGCCGTCTATCTGCTGCACCACTGGGTCTTTGGGGACTTTGCTTGCAAAATGTTAACTGCTTTTTACATTGTAGGTTTGTACAGCAGCATCCTGCTACTGACTGCAATGACTGTTGATCGTTTCATAACAGTGGTGCTGCACAACTGGCCAAGCAACCTTGTAAGGAGGCAGAGGTGTGCAGTGGTTGCCTGTGCAGCTGCCTGGGTCATCAGCATTGCTGCATCCGTGAGTGATGCCATCAAAGCAAAGGTGCAAATTGACCTGAGTGATCTTAACGTTTGTAAGGTCACCTCTGATAGCTCTGATGTCAAGCTCGGATATTATCTCCAAGTGTCCCTGCTCTTCTTCCTTCCATTTGTCATCATTGTTTTCTGCTATTCTGCCATCCTCAAGACAGTGTTGCAGGCTTCAAACAGAAAAAAGCACAGGACTGTGGTGGTGGTGTTGTGTATTGTTGCAGCCTTCTTCATAAGCTGGGGACCTCTTAATATTTTGCTTTTCATCGAGTCTTTGTATGAACCCGAAGACTTTATAGCAGAGGAACACCTGGAAAATGCTTCTAGTATTTGTCGTATACTTGCTTTTTCACACTGCTGTATGAACCCTCTGCTGTATATGCTCTCACAGAAGTTGCGAAGACATCTCTTAGATCTTTTATGCTGCATGAGGGCCAGGAGGAGGAACAGGGAGAGAGGCACTGGCTCTTCTGTTGTTCAGAATGTAGCTTTTGTCGCACAAAACTCAGCTGTTATATTGGAACCATGCTCCAATAGACATTAAACTGAAACATCTGTTAATGCTTTTATGTATTTATTGAATTCTACCTATGATTTGCAGTTTCATAAAAAACATGACGGTGTCTGTTTAAATGTAATTCTTTTACAAATGTGCCAAGTAATGATAAATTTGTGTTTAAAAAATCTAAAGCATGTCACTGTGTATGATAATGCGTGTACTGTTTCTTTAATACACTTGAATAAAATTAAGATGCAAGCTAGTTTGGGCTGTTTTCACTTCTGTTTTCCACCTAATGCATAACATAACACATGATTGGCTAATATTAAACAGTGGTGTGAAAGTAACTTCTCTAGAAAAGTCCCAGAGAGGTGACTCAGTCTGGCAGTATTACAGTAACTACATAGGACGAAAACTACTGAGAAGAACAGAGAGCAGCACCCCGAGTGACACAGACAGTGCATACCCAAGGTAATGTTTCTTTGACATATTATATGTTTGGGTTACGTTGTATATATTCATGTATTTATTCTCTTTGGGAAACAATTTATTCACAACTTGGGTTGAACAGCTTGAGAATTTTGAATGAAAATACAAAAATATGAATTGAAATACGAGAATATGGGATGAAATTTGATTCAGATTCTAAAAGTATGGCGTAAAACATGAAAGTCTGAGAGCAGTGCATAAAACTTGACACTATAAAATGAAGTCAAATATGGTAAATAGACAAACCTTGTATTTGTGTGTATGTTAACGAGGTGTCTGCTGTGAATGAGCTTTTTTAGACAAACAACAAATATGGAAGACGTTACTCAAGTGGACAAAGAATATATTGTCATGTATCTTTTTCTTTTTTTTGCTGATGCCAATTTTAAAATTGCAACACAAGCAGAGACATAATCCTCCACTTCCTCAAACACACAGGGGGCTCAAGAAATGCTTTGTTTTTCATTTTAAATTTAAGCACGGCATCATTTTTGTTCATGGATACCATTTGTTTTGTTGTTTTGCACTTCCTTGTGTCTGAGTTTCTGTCCATAGTTTCAGATGAGATGATGTCAAGCTTCAGTGAATGTGCTTTGTATTCTGTATCCTCAGTTTCATATTAAATGTCCAGTGTGTAGGATTCAGGGAGATATTTTGGCAGAAATAATACAATATGTATGTTTCCTTTAGTATATACTCACCTGAAAATGTGACTCTTTTTGCTGCTTTTGAACGAGCTGTATCTAAATAGGGAGTGAGGTCTCCAAACCAAACACTGGCCCTACGCATTTTCACACCAGCTACTGTAGTCAGAGGCCCCTTCTCGCTCATACTGATTTTTAACGTGAATCTTCTTTATTCCATGTTTTCACAGGTTTAAATCACCAGGTCAATTTGTTTTTGAAAGGAAGAGATCTGTGCTGATAATTCTGATCCTGGCAAAATCTCCTGAGTGTCTGCATCTTAAAAAATAAGAGACAAAAGGTGAGTTCACATTAGCAGGTGTGAGGCTGGCAGCCCCTCCACAATGAGCCTAACAGCTTTAGAGAAACTGTTAAATCACCAAGTCTGTATTATTATCTGCGGATAATTCAGCCCCTGGTAATAATCTCCTAAAAGTCTGGATCAGGTTACCACACATTAAGTTATCATAAAAAAAAAATAGCACACATTAGCAGGTGCTAGGCAAGTGAGCCAATGGTTTGTAACATGAAACTGCTTTATTTTGAATTTTCCTTTTCTCTGGGCAGACCTCTTCAATAACTCAGCTCCCACTCAAAACCCCCTGAACATCTGGATTTAAAGTTGTTGGAGAAAAAAGATGAGTACACATTAGCAGGTGGTGGATGAGCAGCCCGTGCTGACATGCCAAACAATGTTGGAAATACACTGATTTGTAACAATATACTACTTTATTCAGCGTTTTTGTTGGGTTAAATCACCCGCTTCATTTGTTTTAGAAGGGAGGAGACCTCCGCGGACAATATGGCTAAAGGTAAACCTCCTGAACAATGAACACAGAAGGAATTCTAGCAGGAAGAAGTTTTAGCTGGATGCAATCTGCAATTCACTGCTAGACACCAGCAACCAGGACCTCACAGACCGATGGGTGACTTTGTTGTTGTTGCAGTTACTCATTCTGAATTGTGCTTTTTGTATACTTAATACATGATATGGCCTCAACCTGTAGCAGAGGTTGCTTCAACTTATCTAGATTTTAGGTGATACGCAAAGGCAACTAGATTACAGTTCATATTGCTGTTCTACTAAAATATTTCAAGAAGCCATTCAACACTGACTATGTTTTAGCAAAAAGAAAAAGAAAAAGAAAAAGAAAAAGAAAAAGGAAAGAAGTAAAATGTTATTTAAATAGAATTAAAACCTTTAAGATTGCTGGACTCATTTTATATTTCCATTAAAGAAAATGTCACTAATAACATTTTTGTCTCTGTAAACACCTCCTACTCTCCATGGTAACATACTGGAACTTTGAAGTTCACACATTCTATGCATTTAAAGTGGACACACAGGGAAATATATTATTCAGTAATATGTGTCTGAGTGAAATCCATCACTCACTTACTGTCCTCTATTTCTATTTATTGCATCGCCTTCACTGAGCTTATCAAATTAGTCAATGCTGACAGATGGACACCGGATGAAAATAGATGTAAGGGCAACTATCTGCACATCCAGCACATCCAGTAAACCGGGGACAGTCAGCGCATTGCTGCCATTCTGTGGGTGGACTCCCTGTGACCAATCAGTAAACTGCCTGGGATTGCCAGGAGTTAGAGCTGCCGGAAGTCCCTGAGAGACTTGAGATGTTTGTTGAAGTTTCTGAAGGCAAAATGACTGAATGCTCTGCATTTTTCCCTGTTACTGTTATTTTCTTTGAGGCATGCTCCATCATGAAGTATTATCAGTCTCTTTACTTTATGTCTGCATTGCTGTTATTATCAATCTTATCTTTCCCTCTAAAAGTCATACCAATCATCACCTGTCATTGGTATCTTGTTCAGAATTTGACAGATGATGTAGACATGGGCAGCATTCCCTCTACCAGGAAACCTGACACAAGTCATTGTTTCTGTCCGTGTTTCTGCCGCTCTACCTGTCGGAAACTAATCTTCTCGTTAAGGAGGGCTTGAGGAGTTCTCACTGTTCTTGCCACCTGTTTGACGTTTTGTCTGATAGGCCTAGGTGCTTCGACAGCCTGCTCGCTGACTTTGCTTCAGCGGATGGTAGATTCTCAACTGGACAGGATTTTTTTTGCATTTTGATACTGACAGTGGAGAGATGACAGGAAATGAGGGTTAAGGGAGAGGAGGGATTTGAACCAGATGTTGCAATGACATGATCAGCCTCTTAAAGAGGACCTATTATGCCCATTTTCTGGTTCATAGGTTTCTACTTGAAAATCGTTATATGATTTAATGGTCAAAATACTTTATTTTCCTTGTATTGTCTTTGCTGGAAGACCTGTCCTCACCCTCTGTTTGAGAAGGCTCTGTTTAGTTCCTGCCTCTTTAGACCCCTTTCTGAAAAAAAAACCCAGGCTTCTCTGACAGGTCAGTCATTGCAGTACGGGAAATGCCTGTAAAAGAGAATCATGGCACTTTTTACCGTAAAGAAAATTGCCAATAAAAGCTTCTAAACACAACCAGACATGTTCTAGGAGGAATCTGATACAAAACTGGGGAGAAATTAACAACATCAGCAACTGAGATTACATGTGTCCCTGACATTCGCATGTAGCTTAATATAGCAGTGTGTTTAATGTAATGTAAACACTTGCAGTAGTATGCCTGGAGCAGAGGACAAAGAAACATGGCACACTGTAGTGTTACACCATAGTGTAACACTGTATCCTTATACAGCAGTTTGTATGATACCTTACAAATTAGCGTGCCACAAGCGACATTATATACTTAACAGAAATTTGCGGAGATTAGGTTTAAGCAAGTAAACTAACTGTGGTTAGGTTTGGGGCAGGGGTAGGCAGCCTGCTTTGACAAAAAATTGTACAGAAATGACTAATTATGAAGAGTTTTTTTTTTTCTTATTTTCATTTATCATTGTTGTAGGCCTAAAGTGATTCTTACATTTTCCAACCGTAAAAACTGTGTACCTATACGCTGAAAAAAATAGATAAATAAAAAGTTTTAATATTTTGTCAACTAAAATGTGCTTCATACGTCTATGTCCAGGCTCCTTTTCCTCTAAATTTTGCTGAACCTCAATAGCAGTAACTGTTCTTGAGTCTCTCTAGCTAGGCTAGCTATGGATTCCAAATCCAAAAATGGAAAAAGTCTTGATAGAAACTAGATCATTTTACAGTGCGTGGACAGGCTTGTCTGCTGTCACTACTAACAGTGAATAATAAACAGTCCACAAAACATAACTGCTCATTCAGACCTAGTAATGTCGATAGGCAAATTTAGGTTATGGTTGGGTGTCTTAAGGTTTACGTAAGGTTTATGTTGTCGTTGCATTTAGCAAAAGAAACATGGTCTCAATGTACATTAAAATCAGTCAAAGTTTACTCAAATTTCACATGGTTCCAAACACTGGCCCTCTTTGGGAGAGTTCCAGGGCAGAGTCCTATGTTCTCTGACCCATCCACTACCCCAATCTGCTCCCTTACCAGATCACTTCCTTCTTCACTCCTGTCTGCGCACTGGTCACATGCACGCAGACTACCCAAATACATGGGTCATATACGAATAATTGACTCGTGTACATAGCATATGTACAAATTTTGGTGCATTACTTTTTGGAAAATGCAGAAATAGTGCATGAGAACAGCCTGACTGTAGCATGAGTAGAAAAAACTATTGGAAATGGAGTGTTGTGGAAACCTGAGGTTGTTGCTCACTGGGATTATTTCTGCATATACATTTACCTCATTATCTGAAACGTTGGCCACATTAAATATGAACATACTTCATTGTAACATTATATATAAGACACAAAATAATGGAAAAGCATAACAGGTCCATTTTAAACCCCAGAGCCACCAGGATGCCTAGACTGGATTCAGCAAACTAATTCAAATAATGACAAGATCTCCACTTTTCCCCAGGTATTAAGGACAATGAGCCAAGTCAAACTGATTTCTCTTGATATTTATTAAAACTGGATTTAATCAAATGGAAATAATCTTTACTGGAAAATAACATACTGACATCCTACACTACTGTGCTATTGAGAAAAAAGTAGTGCAATTACATTAATGTCCAACACTGCTAGCGGTGTTGCCTTTGCGTTCCTGTCCAGCTGATGTGACACTGAATCAGACCTGTAACGAGTTAAGCTTGGGGGCAAGTTGGGATGATATGTTGGGAATATAACAACACGATAAAGTGAGGAAGAGAGTTGCTCGTGTTCAAATGTGCATGTGTGTGTGTAAGATGGAGTGTCAAAGGATGGGATTTGTATGGACTGAAGCCTATCATAATTACAAGCCTTCCAGACAGCCCCGAAACCACGAACGCCAAGCAGCGCTTATGTTGTGTGGTTCTAAGAGTTTAGCTTTATTTTTTTTTTTTTTTATCTACATGCAAACGACGCCTCGTGCCTTCTCTGCCTGATCCCCCCGGGGACACAAGACCTGACATCATTCACACTTAGAGAAATACAGCAACACCTCCGTTTACATCCATCTACACGTAGACATTCAAAATGCCTGTACGTGCCCACACACACGCGCACACATTTCCCAACAAAGTCTATAAGAGTTTCTCAGTGGGAAACTGGGACAAACTGTTCTGGCAGGGGAAAACGTCTGTGCTCAGAGAGCAAATCTAACTGTTTGGCAGCCAACGAAGCGAACGGGCAGGCTAGCGCTGGAGTGGCTACACACACACATTATAAAGTAGCGGGCCACAGTGGCAGATGTAAAATGGATGACATCTGGCTGCAGCAAGGTTCTCTCTTTGTGTTCATGTTTGTCCTATTACCCTGAGAAATTAAGGGAAAAGTGGCTAAATTTGGCATGACTACTCAAGATCCAGAGGCAGAACAAAATCTCCGTTATGGAAGAATGTACTAATATTACCTGGAGAAAAATAGTAACCCAACGTATGGCGGCTGAGCGGGAAAAAGCAACAAGGAGAGCTGAAAATAGGATGTTCAGGAATAAAGGAGACAAGATATGAAAGCAGAAAGAAATGGAGGTAGGTGGAGTAGTGACGAGGAAAGGAGAGTAGACGAGGAGGGAAAAAACAGAGGAAAGGAAGCAGAAAAAGGAATAAAAGAGAAACACAGCAGAGCAAAGGATTTTTTTTTTTTTTTGCTCTCATTTTCTCTCACTTTCATTCAGTCTCTCTTTCTATTTCTCCACCCTACTGCTACTCTCATGGGAACTAAGTTTTGAGTTGCTTGAACTGTTTTGAGGTGCTGCAAGTGTTTACCAGTTTTGTGTGTGCCGGTGTGTGTGTGTGTCTTTGTGTGTCGGTGTGTGTGTCAGTGCATGCATGTGTGTGGGAGGTGGTAAATTGAGCAGGTGTATCAGGAACAAAAGAGCAGGGAAGATCAGTGAGTCAATATCGCCATGCTGTGTGTGTTTGAGCGCATTTGCGAGTGCGTGCGACTGTGTGTGTGTGTTTGTATGTGTGACAGAGAAAGAGAGAGTGTAATAAAACTGTCGACCTGGGGGATTTGTCAGGGGAAACAACACACTGTGAATCCCACTTAATGTGCAAGCGGATACACACACACTCATGCATGTAGCCTCAAACATGCAAACACACACAAGTGCACAAACGCAGCACTGCGGATTATGTTTATTTTTGAAAATTTCAGTAGGCACTCAGTGATGCAAATATGCTTCTGATTGTCTCTTGGTTTGAGGTGAAGAAGTGGCTCTTGACAAACAGAAAGCATTCCGAAGCTTTTTTACTTTTTGAACATCAGCCTTCATAAACTGTAATTGTTCCTTCCTTGAACACACACGACATAAAACATCCTCCGTACACAGGCTGTACAGGGGCACACAAATGACATAACATTATGAAATCTCAGTGTTCCTTTATTGTACAGGACACAATGTGTGTGTTACAATATGCAAATACTATTCAAATGCAATAACCTGAACACAAGTGAGTCAACAGTATTATTCACTACCGTTGTCATGGAAAAACTTGAGCTCCAGGTAATGGCAGGAAAGAGCTCCATCTACTTGGGAAACAAAGAACACCTTATCACCAAAATGGTTTCAGACGTATAAATACTTAAGCAGATACACAATTTGTCAAAAAAGAAAACTGATATTCTTTTATTTTTTCCTTTTGATCCCTCTCTTTTAGAACTTTAATGAGGTGCAGCGTGGGTGCTGCTTCTCTTTCTCTCTCCATTGCTTTTCCTGCCTCCTTCTACTCCCACTATTCCT
>JAPZEB010000004.1:21583985-21594403 GCA_029783705.1 Chaetodon striatus
ATTGTGTCTAGGATTATGATTTTAGAAACAAATATTTAAGTTATTGGGAAGCATTATGATGTATCAAATCATGTAAATTGTCTAATTTTGACATTTTTATTAAAGAAGTTACCTTTTTCACATGAAAAAAATGCAACAAAATAAAATGGGCAAACTTAAAAAAGAACCAACCCTGATTTACTTTCATATACTTTGTTGGAAAAGACAAAAACTTCTGCCTGTAACAGTAATAAAAACAACAACTATTGATATGGACAAATAGACACAGCACATATGGTTTAATCCCATTCTCTTGTTCAGACTAAATGTGTAACAGCAAATGTGGAATAAGTGGAAACACTGTGGAAAATAAAATAAAATAATGCCAGTAACAATCCTGAAACATAAAACTAATAACTTTACATAACTGCTGTCATATGCAGGTGCGTAGCAAATTCTGAGCCTACACATGAGCAGTGTAAGTGGGCCCCCCAACTTTCCTCTCTTGACTCTCACGCATCTTTATATTTTTTTTCTTTACAAAGTCAGTTTGCTTTCTTTTCATTTCCTTTGTTTGCTTTTTTTATTTTAACCCCAGTTTCCCTTTCTTGTAAAATGACATGACAGTTGATGCTGGTGCTCCAGCAGCATGAGCAGTCACTCACTCCACTGCAGAGACGGACTAAACCATTTTGCCGTTTTAAGGGGTGAGAGGGACCTCGGAAAGCTTCCGCTATTTTGTTATACAAAGTTCAGTCTTTTAACCAATTTATTCAGCCGATTATAATTCAGTCATGGCACAATACAAATTAATTAGAAACAAAAAAAAATTGTGAACAACCAAACTTTTCCTCCTCCATCCGTAATTTCAAATGTGGATTAAAAACAAGGTTAATAAATTAATAAACCCTCTAAATGTGATTGAGTATGAGAATTAAGGGGATAATTTTAGCCTGATAACACTTTAGCTTGAACACATAAGAGCACAACATAACACAGCAATATGTACGGGAATCTTAAATTTATGTGGCTGACAATTACAGATTAGCCCATTAATACAGTGAAACAGATGTATTCCCCAGACATTTATTCACTCATTCATTTAGCTCATAAACTGTGTCAAACCTTTACATCAGATGTTATATTTCTGCCCACAACCTAACATAACCTCATATCATATAACATCGCATAACAGAACATTTAGTCCAAAGTGCTCTGCAGCACTATGAATGAAAACACTTTTAGCTTGGATGGTCCCGATGAGTATTGGACCTCCAGACCTGGCACTGACTCTTCAATGCTCTACCCACTGAGCTAATATCCTACAGACCATGCTTTTTGGCTTACCCTTCCTTATCCTCGGGCTGCACCAGCTGCCGTCTACCTCCGACCACACTCCACGCCCCTGATATGTTGTCCTCTACCTGCTTCGTCCCTCCTCCTCCTCATTTGTAGGTGTTCTATCCCCCTTTTTGGCCGCAACTTTCCAAAAGGTGAACAGAAGTGATTTTCAATAGCACCGTGCATGACTAATGGTGGAAACATGTTAAAATCATCGCAGAAATGTCCTTGGGAAGACAAATGAATTTTCAGCAGAATAATTAACTTAATTAACAAATTTGCATGCATATTCATCAGGGCCATTGAAGTCTTTCCAGCTCAGCTTGATGAACGTTGCTGTGTAATAACCAGCTCATTTACATTCTGCCATCCACTGCCATTTGTGTGGATTACTGAGAAAAGGCAAAGTGTGTGTGTGTGTGTGTGTGTGTGCATGATGCTAGGAGTATGTTGTATGTGCACACACTTTTCTCTCTCCCTTAACATGTCACACAGAAAGCTTGATGAATTGATTTCAGATACTGTTTTGTTGGATATACACCCCAATACTGGACCCAGCTGCCTCTCCGTACACACACACACACACACACACACACACACACACACACACACCGATGCAGACGAAGCGTTCACATATGCACATATTCATGCACACATACCTTGCGTGAATGTGACTGTGTGTGCTCCACACCCATATCTCCTTGCATCCCCCCCCTTCTCCCCTCACCACCCCCCCTTCTCTCTGGTGGGCAGTTCTTGGCACCGATCCTGAGTCGTAAACCCTCCTGGGTTGCCAGACTGTGCGTTGTTAAAAACGTGAGGCCCTCCGTACCCCCTCCCCGTCTCTGCAGGGCAATCTTTAAAGGCAGCAAGGTGTGACGGCACAGACTGGCAGCTTGGCAGCCATGCCCGAGGATACCAACGCTCCGTCAGCCGTGAACGGGCACCATCACATGGGCTCGCCTAACTAATACGCTCGCCGTACATGTGCCTTTCTCATGCCTCATCTGTGCCAGTCAGAGACAAAGGAATTCATTAAGAAATTTCACATGGCGTTGTTTTGTGATTTTGCCGGGATATAGTTAATTGGGAATTTCACACAAGCTAAGGTAACTGAGGGAGAGATTATCCAAATGAGTTCGGAAAAAGTTAATTACACTCACTTGGCTGTGTGTGCCCTTGATCTGGTTGGGCAGGAAACAACAGGAAAACTTATTTTACGGGAGCTTGTGCTGGATATTTTCTAACAATATGTTTCTCATTCTCATCACTGAGTTTTCCTCCAATTTAGGTGCCACTGAACAGTGTTAGAAAGAGACACTTCCCAGCAGGTTACTTACCAGCCTGTCAGAAAACTGCTGCACCGGTAACATTATCATACGAGCATCAAAAGGAATGCAAAGCAAATGCTTTTGCACCTTTAACATAACCAATATGGTGCGCTATCCTGAGAATTTGCAGGAGCAATTATCACATATATTCAAGAAAAAAAAACAGACAAAAAAAAAAAAAAACAGCATCACCTGACACATAAAAACTTGTGATATTCAGCATACTTTCTTGCCTTTGCCTCTGTGATACTTTCTCCTACGCTTTTTCTGCAGACATATGTTTGACACTTGAAGCTGTTATCATAGCTGGAAGTGTGAAAGAGAATTGTTGCAGTAATATGCCGCTCTTGAGTGTTGTGACAGGAAAAATGCTTTTTTGATACAGAATTGGCATTTTCAAGTCTTGTCTGACGCTACAGCGTTTGTCTTCCATACTGATAAGACTGAAGCCAAGTTTGGAGATTAATTTCTTCAGAAATGCCTTGATGGATTCTTTGGAGAACAACTAGTGCGATAAAATAGTTTCCACACTTATTTGAAGACTTACTGCCATTTTTAATGACATGTTTTACTCATAAAAAAATCTCATTTATTGCGTCGTCTGACCCTCTTTGTTTTGAAGCTTCCACTGAAGCAAGACGAATACAAAACACAAATGGACCATTAAACTGACCTTCAAACTGGGCCCTGTGAAAATCAAATGGCTGTCACCACGCTGATGGGGAAATTTACACAACTACAGCCTGTTTCCCTCCAGTGATAAATATGAAAAATACACATCAGATGCTCGTTTTCATGATCCTCCTTTTTGGAGTAGCAACAACTCTCACAGCCCGAGTGAATAAATGTGTATGAAAGCTTCAATGACAGAACATGAAAGGAGGGTTTGCACGGATGGAAACAACAGACTCTCCCCTGCAGACTTGCTTTGTTGGCCTACTGATGTGATTGTTGCTTTTCTATAATAGCCGCAGTGCATTTTAAAACTTGTCGTCTGAACCCCTGCTAAGCCCCCCACACACACACACACACAGACACACGCAGACACACAAAAACACAGCCCTGTTTTACTAGAGACACGTATGAAGATAAAACGACACCTGGATTTGCCACGACGGGATGAGGATCGTGCCTTCAAGGTAGATCTTCTGTCTGTCACTTCCACACACATTAACAGAAAAGTGTATTTCCAACGTTAGCTGCAGAACTTGGCCAAGTCTATCAGAAAATAAAATCTTGTAACTTCTTTGTATCCCTTCTTTTGAGGTAGAGGAGGGGGGATGTATTTGACGATGGTACTGTTTGATGGTGCAATTGATGAGAAAGTTCTGAAGAAAGTCCCAAAGCCTCAGAGGAATTTGATTACCTCCATCCATTATCTGCACAGTGAGCAATCGCGAGGCTCACCATCTGTCATCCGTTTCATTTGCATCGTCAACACCTGCCCTGCCTGTTTATGCCTTCACATTTTTTTATAAGCTGTCTTTCATGGCAGGGAAAAATGTTGACTTTTCCTTCTAAATACATTAATTCCACAAGTTCAAAGAACATATTGAACGCAAACAACTTGGTTTATATCTGATAGAATATGGGAGCTCTCCTCTTTTTATTGGTGCAGAGTTTAAAAAAAAAAAATACATTCAATCTGCTTTCACAGCTTAGTGAACAATATAGTGTTTCATTTCATGGATACATTGCTGCAAGATAGATAGATAGATAGATAGATAGATAGATAGATAGATAGATAGCTTAATTTCAATATCACACATACACACACCACATCCGCCTGTTTGTTACTAACGCATTGTGCTGCACACTCCCTCTTCTCTCCCTCCCTCCCTCCTCAATCCTCCCCCATCCATCCATCCCGTCTCCCATATCCCCAGGTGGTGCCGACGGCTGCGGGGCCCATTAGCGACAGAATTCCAGCCTCCAGCAGGCCATGCGTGTCCCGAGTGACACATTTTTGGACCGGCACCAAGAATCCAACCCTCCGCAGACAGCTCACTTCCCTCTGCAGTCACCACAGTATGTGCATGTGTGTGTGTGTGTGTGTGTGTGAGGGGGAGAGAGAGGCCTTGCGAACACAGCATGAGTCCCACAGGAAATGCTTGAAAGGCAGTATGGGACAGATTGGTGATGCCGCAGAATGGACTAGAATACTAAAAAGAAACGCAAAGATATTCTACAGTGGAGAGATCATACATCCATAGGATGAGTCTCCTGCCAGGTTGGGACATTAGTTACAGTCGTAACCTCCACAAAAAAAAAAACCTCCCATTGTGCATCTGCATGTCTTACAATGTAAACTGCACAGAAGTACTCTCTTCCGTGAAAAAACATTTAATTGGATTTTGCTGATGCACATTGTTGTTTGTGGATGCTCTTTGCCAGCTGATGCTTATTTTTACAAACTAATCCTGCTCGGGGAAGAGAACTGCTCCAAAATGAGATATTTCATTAAACTTTGCATTCATTGCATACACTGGAAGGTAGCACTACAGAGATAACCTCATCTGAGTTGAGTGATATTTGACGCTCGATCAAGATTCTTATTAATCATAAGGAGGAGTGATTATGAAACAATACGTTATGAGTTAAGAAAGAGCAGTAAGTCCTTTTAGTATAGATATTATGAATGGATTCTTTCTCCATACTAATAGATAGTTAATTATGTACCTAATGACTCCTCACAAAGCGCTATATAATTAGTCTAGATGAGCCGAGAAAGTTCCTACTTGTTCTTACATGTTTAATGTTGGTGATTTCTCATTTCCAAATGGGAATGTGGGTGATGGTGGTATAACATTAGTGTCAGTGGAGCTTCAGGAAGGTACTGATATCTATCTATCTATCTATCTATCTGTCTGTCTGTCTGTCTGTCTGTCTCTATGTTATCTATGTGTAATTTAACCTAACTTTGCTATATAGAGTGATGCTATTGGGGTCAGTTAGAGCCCAGAGAGGTTTAACTTGTTATATCTGATAACCAGCCTCATATTTCTCCATGTTTTACAGCTGAGGTGAAAAATATCTTTGTTCAATGAGAAACATTTATAGATATAGTAAAAGTCATGAAGGATCATGAAGTATGTATGTTTTTTGAGCCGTTAAAGAAGGCCGGGGGGCTTCTGGATCCTAAAAAGAATACCCATAATCCAAGTTGTTCGTGTTCAATATATTCTTTTGTAGAATTATTGTATTTAGGAGGAAACATGTCCCTCCCATGAATATCAGTCTATGAAAATGCCAACAAATGCTTATAAATGTAAATATCTATATCTGCATCAGTAACAAGAAGAGTTTTAAAATTCTATGAACATAAACTGACTTGTTCACCTCCAGTACCTAAAGCCTACATCTAGCATGATATGCCATAGTTGTGACAGCTCATGATTCCGAAGCCCCAGTAGCACAAAAATATTCCACTGGCCCAAAACCCCCTTTTTCCGACAGCCTGTTATCCCAACAACAAACACACTGTCCTGAAGGACCTTTTCTCCAAAAATACGCTACACGAGCCCGGTCTCACTCCGAAGTTGTCAAACTCCGGCACTTGGGCACTTCAAGTGTCTGAAACCAATGAGAAAAGGTGTCCTTTAAAATCAGCATGACACTTGGCCAGTTATATTTTAATGCTGCCCGGCGACGTCAGGGGGAAATGTGGCAGAACAAGGACGAAAGGGGTGGTGGATGGGTCCAACAAACACTGACTTTCACCGACGTTCTCTTCCCGTAAGATTCTAAAGTCAAACCCTGTTCTTTTTTCCAAAACCTAACCACGTGCTTTTGTTGCCGAAACCCAACCATGTGTTTGTTGTCGAAGGAAGAAAAACGTCAATTTGCGGTGTTTTACCGATGTGCTGCGTTTATTTTGAAAGAGACTGTATTTAAACATTAAACTTCCTGTAGAAACAGAGGTATTTTGAAAGAAGACAATGCATGTAACAGGCAGAACTTGACACAGTGTCCCAGAACATCATCAACCAACACACCCAGGGTACCTTGCACGTTGTATGTTGACATGGGAAGTCCATGACCAAAAGTTGATATGTTGGACGAGGTTGGAGTGAGAATGTGTTGGCTACACACTCTCTTAACAGAAGCAAGGCTAATTTGTCATCAGACCCTCCTACTGTGGCAAAGGCATGACCAGCCCTACTCTGCCTCTGATTGGCTTACCCTGATATTCTTACCCTCAACCTTACTGTCCTCACACCTCATGCATAGATCCAACCAACCCAACCAAGGAGGGAATGAGTACTAGCCAATCAGAGGCAGAGTCTGGCACGTCATGCCCTCACCATAGTGGTATGGTCCAAAGAAGTCATTCCCCGTAAACATTAGCAATGCTTCTGCAATGTTTGTTTTCGAGATAATGGTCTATTGGGCGAGTAGGTTTTTGGTCTAATGTGACATTTTTTAAGATCTGAAAAAATATTTCTACATCAAAAGAAATTGTGTATGGGAGCTGTAGCTCTTAAATTGATGGTTAACAGTGTTGACTAATGTTCATTTTAAAAGACACTTGTTGCATCACAGCATTACCCACTGGAAAAAAGTAACTCCGAAGAGTACTTTTACATTATTGAATATAAAACTTTGCTATTCCTTGCACATGTTGAGAGGGCATGTAGCCCACTGTACGCCTGTCTTTGAACACACTGACTCTACCATTATTGCAGAGCCTAGTGTACAGCGTATAGTCTTCAACTCTACAGGTTAAAATTACAGGGATGAAACACGTGTATCCCGCAGTCACAATTTGCATTTCATTGTAACGATTTTGACCTTTTTCATCCACAAATTCAAAATACTGTGAACACATTCGTGATGTAAAGGCTATCCTCTAGAGCTGAGCTACACATGCACACTTACACAACCACAGGATTGGACACCCTCCATTAGTACCCACCTACCTGCCAAGAAGGAGGAACAGGTCCATCAAAAAAAGTGTGAATGCATCAGGGATTTATTATTATTTTTTTTTTTCATTTTATTTTTGGGGCAACAAAAGAAACTGTTAATTATAAAGGTAATGGATTGCTTTTCTGAAAACGTAGCTAAATAAATTATTATTTGAATTGCAAACCCTCAACGCCGGAGCGTAATTTCATATTTTGTCCATCAAAATTAAAAATGTTGCAACTTTAACTTGAACCTGTTCACAACCCATTTATGTTCCACACATATTGTAAAACTGACAATAAATGGTCATTTTAACAAAAAAACACAACAGCATTTCTTTTTCATGAAAGGTTAACTCGTACCAATAAATGAAATGATGCTTGCATTGTATTCATCATCATGACTTAAAATATCCTTAATTTCTGAAGTATTAAAACAGTATGATAAAAACCTCCCAGAGAGAAATATTTTGTGTACATAATCAGTGCAATACACTTTAAGCTGATTGTAACATTAAAAAATCAAATAAGCACGTAGTCAGAGAGTCGCAGTGGGGGAAGAAATATTCAGATCTTTTACTTACGGGAAAGTACACAGTGCTGGGTAGCTTAATTTATAATTGTATATCATAATTCATTAATTATTAATATGTTATATACTTAATCCAAATCTGTAAAATAACTTATCATAGAAACATTGTGCAGTAAAAAATATTTCTCTCTCAGGTGTAATACAGGAGTATAAAATAGCATACAAAAGAAATAAAGTAAATTCAAGTACCTCAAAATGTTTACAGAAGTACAGTACTTGAATTATTGTACTTATTTAAATTCCACCAGTGGAAACTTCACTCCAAATAAATGCTAATGTTGTTAAGAATGTCTGCTGGGTGTGTGAATAAACAACTATTTGCCAAAAAGCTTACAATGTCAATTTAAAAAGTGATAATATGTCAATGCTGTGCTCACAGCTTGTTTCTGCTGCCCCCAAGTGGCCAAAAACATCAGTTAATGCAGGTTTAGTCACAAGACTGATAATTGATGCAGTGTATGTAAAGAAATAACCTCACATAGCATCTTAATGAAGGCAAGAGAACCAAAAATAGAAATTACCATCATATTACGAGCAGTAAATAGTAAATATATTGACAAACAAATCCATTAAATGCGGAATAACTCCTGGAAAATGTAACCTATTTTCCATTGGTCAATATTAATCACACTGCCTGGCCTTTGCAGGCGTCCTAAATAGACCTCTGTACAACTCCTTTTTAATTTCGGCCTCACTTTGTGCTCCGTCTGGCCTCAATATCCTTTAAAGACTCCTTAGTAAAATGGCAATGTCTGTGCCAAGTCACATCTAGGGGACGGGATCAGAGTCGTGTCAGGGGAAGGAGAGAGTAGAAAACATTTGTAGATGTGCAGTAAATCTCTTTATAGTTGTATAAGAGTATCGTAGAGGATTAATGCGACAGACTTCCCTAATGTAATCTACTCCTTCATCCAACACCCTCGCTGCATTCATTGATTCAGAGCACCCAGCTGTCTGCTGTCTGGAGTGTGTTTGGTAACGCCTGCTACTCTTGTAAGATAATAACAAAACACCAGTAAGGGATTATGAATTACTGAGCTACCTACCCTGTCCAATAGGAAGTTAATTAAAGCATAATACAGTATTTAACCCACAATTCTGTTGAAAAAATAACTAATGCTTGCTGCTGTGTTGAGGAAGTGCACAGACTGTGTTTAAGCACCCGACTCCTTTGACAGGCAGAGGGTAAAAAACCCTTCAAGATTATAAGATTAGCCGAGGGGGACCTTTAAATTTCAAAAAGATTTCCATCTAACAGTTTTGGCTCAGTGGGTTGGTATTCCATTACGTAACAATTCCCATGACGTCTCTACTGTTGCCAAAGTAATTGCTGAGATGACAGTGGACTTGATGAAATAGTGGATTGGTGTTTTTTTTTTTTATTTATGTGACAGAGGACACTGTTAGTACAGCTATTTAGGGACTTTTTCACATTTAAAAAATTCCAGCGAGAGCAGCTTTAAGTATGTGTCTGTATGTGTGAGTGTGTTTGAATTTAAAAGACACATACAGAGGCTGTTTGTGGATGTGATTGTTGGTGGAGACCCAGCTGGGACGATTCCCGAACGAGGCAGCCCGCAGGAGCCTCAGGGATACAGTGCAGCAGCAGGGTGACAAAAGACACATTTAATGATCTCCTCAGGTGTCGGAGTCACCAGCTGCTCACCCACCTTTCTGCCACCCGAGGGTTACCAAGGCTCTGGCACACTGCTTAAACCAGTGACTGACAGCTGTGTCGTGACAGCTGAGGGCTTCTGTATCGGGGTTAAAGTTCATGAAAACCCTGTATTTTAAAAAGCACAGATTTAGATTCATCTATTTTTGATGTTTTTAAGGTCCAGTGTGTAGGGACTGGGGGATTATATCTGCAGAAATGGAATATAATATAATAAGTAAGTTTTCTTTAGTGTATAATCACCTGAAAATAAGAGATGTCGTGTTTCACGAGCAGTGTACGAAAAACGTATATTATTATTGTTAAAGTTGAAACTGCTTTATTCAGTGTTTTCACTGGTTTAAATCGCCTGGTTTATTTGTTTTTGAGAGGGAGAAACCACTGCAGATAATTTTGCTCCTGGTGAAAACCTCCTAAATGTCCAGATCTGAACTTATCAGAGAAAATAGGTGAGCGCACATTAGCAGGTGCTATGCTAAAGGCCTGCCTCCAAAATGCCAGAGTTGGAGAAACACTGATTTTTATCATGAAACTACTTTATTCAGTGTTTTTACTGATTTTAATTACCTGATCCATTTGTTTTGGATAGAACA
>JAPZEB010000004.1:21629519-21640027 GCA_029783705.1 Chaetodon striatus
GTGTTGCTTGGTGCTGAGCAGGTAGTGTACAGTGGGTTTTTAGAGCTTTCTTTATGCAGAAAATGAAGCTGATGAGAACAATGAGAGTGAAGCAAACAATAAAGTTGCAGGCTTTACCATACCTTTAGCAGCCTGAGCTTTCCACCTCTCTCTATTCTGATAAACCTCTTCGTTCCACAGTGCCTTGAAGTTCTTCAGGTCCACCGTCAGCAGAGAGCTGTGTCCCGACGTGCTGCTGTCGGAGCTCTTCACACTTTGCCTTTTGGTCTCCTCTGAGCTAATACTGTTCAGACTGGACAGAAAATGAGAGGGGAGAATAGAGTTAAAAAGTTAAACAAAACTAGGGGTGCGAGAGCACACTCGGGCACAAACTGGAAGTTCGAAGCACTGTTGTAACGTACCGTTCAGTTATTCAGAACACCACATTCTCAGAGCAGCAGAGCGTACCAGCACCAAGCCAAGTGAAGAGGTGATTAATGTAATCGTTTATTAATACATGTAGAAATAAAACGTTCTGTTTCTTCAAACAACAGCGCTCCTATTTTAGTGGTGAGGATCAGACTGGATTTCCGAAATGTCTGCCGTGATGCCAGCAGCTCTATGCAGCTCTTCTTTGAGCTAAATGCTAACATAAATGCTATGTACTGAGAATGATGGGAATTTGCTAGAGTTGCAGGCGTTTTATTTACATCAGGTATTTTGACCTGATAATGTGCAATGGTGTTTGCTGGAGTGCCCCTTTTAGGGATTAGTTATCCCAATTCGTCATGTGGGGTACATGCATGAATGACTGTTATGGCATTTCAGTCTGGACCAGAGTGGAGGACCAATAAACCGACATTACCATCCTTGGTTAAATGAAACAGAGGCACATTGAAAGACAGGTAGATAGTCAGAGGCAGAACAGAGAGCACAGACATAGTTACAGATGATTGAAAGCAGCTATAAATGCTGTGGAGGAAACAGTCCAAGGAAACCCATAAGCACCCAGGTGTGTACGAAGACAAGGAGACTGCACAAGTGGCAACACTATCTGAGGTTTCCACTCGGTTAAGTTTGACTGGAGGCCCACTGAGTGATGCTAATGACTGCTGTTGAGGAGAACGGGGAGGCTGATATTGATGTGCAGGTGCAACGGAAGACGCCGAGCCAAACTCCCAAAGTACTGCTGCATTTTCCAATAAGCTCACTTTAAAAGACACAAATAGCAGACTCAGTTTTTTAAATGATCTTAAATTAAATTTAATCATTATTTAATCAAGTGGACTGTACTTTCTTATCTGGGTGGTTTCAAAGCCTTGCGCTTACCTGATTTAGTACGTGGCTGGAGGAAAAGTACTGAGCCGGTTAATTAAGGGAGTGGAGGCAAAATCACTTTGTTTTGTATCTCGAGAGGCTATTGTGTATACCAATGCAGCACTGAAGCCCACTCTTGATCGGGGATGACGAGTTTAGCATCTCTAAAATATCAATTTCAAGGTGTGTGGCTCTGCCCGATGAAAGGTGGAGACATTTCCACGCACAGAAATGGATTACTCATGGGAGGCTCATCTGCTGTTCCCAATACTTCCATTAGATATGCTGCTGTTATTGCAGAGGAGCTGCTGAGGCTTAATCACGTCATTGAGCGAGCAGTTACTCAGACAGGTATGAGAAGTGAGGGATAGAAAACAGTAGCTTTTCCATCCTTGATTAACCAGGCTGGTTGATTAAAAAGTACTCAGATTTACATACAGTCACCCACTTCCATCTGCTCAGTCCTCCTACTGAGGAGCAGAGAAGAATCCAAACTTTTAGTTCCCAAATGTTCTCTGACAAAAACTGCTGCAGCTCACCTTGAGCGTCTAAAGCCAGCGAAACCTGAATGGGAGGCTTCATCTATGAGCGGTTTAACGATACGTTCCATCATGTCCGTCAGCACTGTGAAGGTGGGCACCACAATAAAGTCGATGAACCCTGGTGACAAAGGCAAATATTAGTGTCAGTTTATACATATTCACATTCTCTAAGTGTTTGAACTGATTAATGCAGACCAGGGTGAAAAAGCACAGAAAAATCACTGTAACACAAATTTTTGAAATTAAGGATGTTTTAAATTAATTATCCAGTCTGCGATACAAAGTGTTAGAGGGGTCATTAGACTGTACAGCTGCCAAGATGCAGATGGGAGAAGCTCTGCACTGATAAAAACATTGATATGCTCATCTCAGTCGCATTCAATTATTCCTGTTCCCTCACAGCTATGAAGGATAGTTTTAATTTTTTAAGTCTGTTTTTCAAGAGGATATTTTATTTTAAATGTTTAGATAAAAAGCTCCAAATCCCTGCCCTGTTTTGCCAACATTAAAACTGAAAAAGGACCCGACTCAAAAGAAATTAGTAGTAGTCAATTAAAATTAAAAAAGAAAAACTGGAAGGAAAAGAAAAAAAATGAAACAATATACAAATAAATACAACATAAAAGAAGGAGAGACAATGCAAACAAGCCTGACTTATCCAGATGACTAATGGTGTATCATCATTCATTCACCATATTGTTTTTTTGGGAGTTTGTATCTTTTCGAGTGGCATGAAACTGTTTATTTCCAAAAAACATCTGGCTATGAGAAGATGGGAATCATGCTTTCATATTGTTGCTTTACACTTCCTGGCAATGCATAAATCTATCTCTAAATCCTGTTTTGAAAGTTTCTTAATTGTACAACATGTAATTTTTGCCGCAAGGGGTCTCTCAATCCATCAGTGCAGTCATTTGCTCCCAGTTTGGATTCCCCCAGTGTTTGTTGTTCAGGAGGTTTCACCGGGAGCCATATTATCCGTAAAGGTCTCCTCCCCTCCAAAACAAATGGACCAGGTGATTAAAACCATTAATGACTGAATAAAGCAGTTTCCCGTTAAAAATCAGTGTTCCTCTAACACTGGAGCCGAGCTGCCACAAAAGTTTGCTCAGCATGTTTCTTAAAAAAGTTAAAAACAACCTCAAAAGTGTATTGTAGGAATGTAGCTTAAAACTGGATGAAAAGTCAGTTTATGATAGCTTCTGGCGGGAACACAAAAGGGATGTGACGCCAATGACAGGCGACGGTGACCAAACAACACAGACCGTATCCTTCTCTGGGTTTGAACATTGTTGGAAACGTCTGAGATAATGTAAGCACACCATTCCAAAACACATATAACATATGGTCTATGCTGTGGTCTATATGGTTGTTTTTAGGCCTTTTAATGAGGAAAAGTTACATATTATATCTTAAAATGTTCAGATGTGAGATTCCCCAGTAATCATATTTGCAGATCCAGTCGGAATGTAAATCCTGTAAGTTTTGTCTTGTTTTTAAGTCTATCTTTAAGCAATACTCAAATGCCGATACGTACACTGAAAGTGTTACTGGTTGCTGTAATTTTTCCTCCTGCCCCCTTCACACTAGCTGCAAAGAAATTTCTCCCTAATACTGTTTTAATGACAGAGACGCAGTCTAAATGTGGTTATCTGAGTGTTTGAGAGGATAAAACCTATCCTTTAAGATTCATAAGTGATGAGCGAGGGCTCTCCAGACTTGTTGCCCTGGATTTGGTCTTTCAGGAAACATGTAGGCTGCCTTATCTTCTTAGTGGAAGTTGTTGGGGCTTTACATAACCTGAGAGGAAAAGTGCTGGTGCCTCCTCTGCATGTTTATCAGGTAAAATAAATAAATAAGTTCAATGAATAAATTTAAAAAACCTTTTCATCTTTCATTTTACATTTTATATTTCTCATAAAAAGACTCAATCAGCATAAGGTGGTAAGGGACAGAGGCATTATTCATCAAAAATTTGTTACGTCTCTATCAAGCAGTATGTTATACTATCATTATCACAGGAAGCACAATGACCAAATTCATCATACTTTGTGACTTGACAGATTGATATTAATGTATATCAATACAGGAAATAGTATGCCATTAGGTTGTTATAACACACATTTACAAATAAAAATGTCATTTTTCTGAAATAGGCTCATGCTGGAGCAAAGCTATACCCATACAGACACACATCATTGTACATGAGGTGCATGTGAAGATGGAGAAGCTACTCACCAATCTGGGACTGTGCCACCATTGTGGACTTTCGGTCGCAGAGCGGAGAGAACGGCAGGCCGAGCTCTGATTCTTTGTCCCCCTGGAAATACAGCAGCATCCTCAGTCAAAATCATTCTCAGTATTTGGTTTCTATAAAAATGTACCCCACCCTCCAGAGATACTCACAGAACTGACTGAGAAACACACTCGTACACACCGCTGCCGTAAACCATATGCTCACACTTCTACCAACACGCTTTGGATTTGTCTGGCCCCCGCCCTTAAGTGCTTTTGGGCCACAAATGTGTTTCATTTTCTCGTCTGATGTGACACAAACAGATGAGATGTGGAGTCGGGAGGCAATGTTCTTTGGAGAAGCTATTTATCAGCGATTCATATCCCGAGAGATAAAAGCCCCGTGAAAGCAGCCGAAATAACAATAGCACTGATAATGAGAACAATGCGGATTAATAATGGAAGAGATGAAAGCAATGTGGCACCAGTTAAACGCCCGTGCTTCTTGTTGACATTAACAAATCCACAATTTATTATTTAAAGCCAAACGCATTGTTGTATCAAAGAGGTAATGTTCTACATTTTAATCTGCCAAGGCGCTTTGTCATGGCATCATTCTTTAAAATGACAAGAAGCAGAGTGTCTGCAATTAAACTTATGAATATGACTGTATATCTCACTACTGTAAAGAGCTTTGGGGGGTAGAGCTGAGCCAAAGTAAGATATTAAAACATTAGAAAAATAAATAGCTTCTTTTACAACCTGTACAATCTCTAACACCAGTGCCACAGGAGCAGCTAAAAGCAATTCACGTGTAATATTTTAAGAACAGGTACATAAACTCTACCTCAAATCTCATGTTTTCTTTTTTCATCTTTTGGCAGTCTTCATTAATCCTACAAAAATAGTTCCCTCCAGACTCCACAGATGGTCCAATAGAGCATATATTTTCACATAGCAGGAAAAGTATAGGTGTAAATTAAGAGCTGGAGATAAACTTTCCATCTCAACTTTTGAGCCAAGATGGTCGAAAAGTCTTAAAAGTGATCAGAAAAAAAGGAAACTTGAACATCCTAAACTCCTCAGCTTCTGATGAAGATCATATACCACAATGCAAATGGATTGACATTAATAATGTCTGCATTTCATCTAGATTTTCCAGTTCAAGGGCCCCAGAGGTTTGCATGCTTGCTTAATGGCATCGTTTAGTGGGACATTCAAATGGAGTGGCGCCACCATTAACCTTTTTGCTTCACCTGTACACTTCCTGCCACACAAGTCTCACATTTCTGTCTGAACTGTTTTTAGGAGGTGATGTTCAACTCGACGGTCATTTTGGAGGCTTTTGTTATATTATACTTTAAAGGTGTTGTTATGGTTTAGCTCTGTGTATGTGACCAGCTGAAAAGCCTGCCATGTTCTCTTTACATGCATCTCAACCTCACATCTCCAAACCACTGACGCATACACCTGACCAGTCACCCATTCATTACTCTGTGACCGGGCCAGGTACACCCACTCACCTGTCTGAAGAACTCCTCCAGTAGGGAGGTGGTCCAACGGTGGTGGAGGTCCCAACTTTTGGCCGGGTGGCTGATATCTGCTGTGTGTAGCAGCAGGGACAGGGCTTTGGGCTTGTCAATGCTGCAAAAGAGAGCAGATTTTAAACATGAATCTGCATTACGCTCTTACATGTGACACACCTAAACCATTAGAGGTGCAGCCGAATGGTATTAAAGGTACTGTGATAAGTTGAAAAGAGATCACCTGTGTAATCAAGGTTTGATGGAGAGAGATTTTGGGTTAAATACACCTGTGTCTCATAGAACAGCTGCTTAGTCAGTGTCCTTGCAAAAACTACCAGTGTTGAGCACGTACACATGTCACAAGGGCTAGCTCAAAGTTCATTTCACACACATTAAAATGAACTAGTTAACATTCATAGTTCACTTGTGATCATCATTCACTCACAGGTATCTCCTAAGACTGGTTGGATGCTTCAACTTGATGTGTTGTTTCAAATTTTGTTGCAGATGTGGCTGACGTTAGGACTAGTTTTTTTAAGACTCAGCGGTCACAATTTGTAAATAAATGTGAGATACTCTCCCTTGGAAAACTGTATTTTACTGATTTGTTCATAGAAGTCCTTCAAATATCCATATGAGCAGTACAGGTGGATAGATCCTTGCCAGTGTTGTGTTGGCATGCTGGGTGCCATAAAATGAGCAGTGTAAACTGCTGTGAGAGTGAAGAACGCTCACATTCGAGTTAATAAGTTGCAAACAGATGCCTACAGTTTATCATTTTCAAGAAATACGAGCAGAAAGAACAAACACACTCTTTTAGAGAGTTCATGCACACCCTAAAACCTACATCATGAAGGCAAAGAGTCCAGACAAATCTGCAACAAGGTTATTGAAAATTACCAACCAGAGGAAGGATACATGAACCTTTCCAATGCACTGAGTGTCCCTGAAGACAGTAAGGTCAATCATATAGTGAAAAAGAAAAATGGGGAAAATGTGGCACAGCTGCAAATGTTTCAGCAGCAATCTGTCCACAAAAATTGAGTCTTTGTTCAAGAACAGCACAGTGAAATGTAAAAAGTCCAAGAGAAGGGGAACTTGTTATAGACAGTGTCCTGTATATGCTCAGTATGGTGCCAACACTGCCTAGTTTTGAAAGTAGAAATGCATCAACTTTGATTTGAACGTGTCTTGGATATAATTGTCCACTAATGGCTGCACAATTACATTTTTCAGACTTAAGATTAGTTTTAAGGATACCTACTTAGTTTTTGTCTCTAATTGAATTTAGGAATGATTTTTTATGCAGCACAAAGACTTTAGAGTTTTGTCTCTCATCACTTACATTGGAGTTGCTTTAGAGAGACATCACTTCAAAGCTAGTGCGGGCCATAGCACATTAATCAAAAACTTTGTCAATGCGCAAAGCTATTGTTTTAAGACAGACTTGGCTGACACAGGGAGCATGCACAAAGACTTTGAACTGTATAAAGTCACTAAGACATCACAAGAAAGGGGTAGAACACAAGCTGCAGGTGAAAACACTGTAGGATATCACATCTAGTGCAAACACAACGTAGTGCAGAGCAGCAGACTGAGTATAAACTCACCATTGCTGCAGGCTGCCAAATTACAAAAGATGCATAGATGTCAGATGTGCAGAATGTAAGAACCCTAATAACATATGTTACTGCAATGGCTGACTGCAGAAGACTAAAACAACAGTAATCCGTCTCAATCATCACTTATGACCCACTAGAAGTGTGTGGTGCTGTATTTATCTGCAGGGACTCTGCCCTCTGCCCTCATTTTCTACTTATTTTGTTATATTTGGGGTGTTCCTGGGCACAGTGTGCAGGTGATGTCAGGACTTAATAAAAACATAGCGACCAGCTGGCAGACTGTACAGTAGGCAGCATACATCAAAGAGGAAGCTACAAAATTGTGGACACAGTGCCAAAAAAAGCAAATATAACAAACAAGAGTGAATATGGGGCTGGCTTTCATTTTCACTGGTGATACTGTTAAAAAAAAAAAAGCTTATATACTGCATCAGTTTAAAAGCGCTGATATGATACATATGAAACATGCAAATATATCACATTCTTGATTTGCAGAAATGTATAATGCCAATATTCTTCCTGGCCACTGGGCTAATAGATGACACCGCCTGCATTGTATACCTTTAAAGATAAGGCCGGTCATATTCTATCTTTTTAATATTGTTAACAAATCCCATGAGAAGACCAAAACTAACAATGTGTCTATGTCTTGATATGTTTTGACCTCCCTATCCTGTATTTGGCAAATCCCATTGGCTCCTATTAAAGACTTACATCTTTTTAAATGGTGCACAAATATACAGTTTCATTTTTTTCTTCCTAAAACTAACATCAGGGAGCACAGTGATGCAGTGGTTAGCATTGTCACCTCACAGCAAGAGGCTTACTGTTCAAACCCCGGGTGGGGGAGCCCTTCTGTACGGAGTTTGCATGTTCTCCTTGTGTCAGCGTGAGTTTGCGCTGGCTTCCTCCCACAGTCCAAAGACATGCGGTTAATTGGTGACTCTAAATTGGCCGTGGGTGTGAATGTGAGTGTGAATCTCGCCCAGTGTCAGCTGGGATAGGCTCTAGCCCCCCGCGACCCCTAACAGGATAAACGGTTAAGGAAAATTAATGAATGAGGATGAAGGATACAAACTAACATTACTCAAACAAGAGCAAATAGTGCATCTGTTAGGAAATAATTTCAGTGGTGGATTAGTACACATTTGGTAATGAGTATTTCTGACAGCAGGACAGTGTATGTGGAATCGACTCAAAATAAACAGTGTTTGTGTCCATGGTAAAAAAGAAACATGTCCACCAGCACAACAATGTGGCTCACTGATGTTTTAATAGCTTTTTGGCAACAATGAAGCCATAGGACAGTAATTATTACTGTATTATTAGGATCAGTTCATTATTGGTCTTTTCATGGAATCTGTTGACAATAAGACATCTTTTAAGTTTTATGATGGCACTAATCAAACAGAGGCACCATCAAGCTGTCAAACTGGTGAAAGACAAAAAAATGCTTCAACAGACACTGAAATTCATAAAACAAACAAACAACAACAAAAAAAACAGATCTATTAACACCACCTAAAATCCAAAAGGAGCAAAAAACCCAATAATTCCCTTGTCATCACTCTGCCTCCATTAGACAAATCGGTTTTCTACAGTGGAACACAGTGTGAAGACGCATCTTCTCACCTCATCAGACATCGGCGGTGTCTGAGATATCACCTGATAACCATATCAAAATATCATGTTTAATGGACTGATGCATGAACGAGCAGACACAGGCCAATATGGAAAATAGGCACACAAATGAAAACACACACACATACACACAGTACAAGGTTAAACAGAGGTGAGAAAGACTAGCTCAAATTTCCCCTCATTCCATTTGTGGCAGATTGGGTCTTAAAGTGCACTCAAAGCAGGCCTGGAGCAGACTGGTGTGAATTACTTCACATTAGAGTCTATTCAGCATTACAGCTTCCTGCAGACTGCAATCTCATTTATGTGCGTGTGTGTGCATACGTGTGTGTGTGTGTGTGGGTACCCTATACTATAGCTTGATGATTACATTCTAGTCAGCACTCTTTGAATTTCAAGATATATTCACAATATAGGAAGCACAATGTTGTTGATTCCTACATACGTTCTCAGTAAGCTGCTTATCTCCACATCACTGCTTTCTGAGCAGTTTTCTAATCGTGACGAGGGCCGTGCTTTATCACAGTGAAAAGAATACCCCGAAGGTCAACGAGTTTCTTAAAGCCGTCTCTCGTTGCAGCTACATCAGCAGTGATGACTCATCACGTCATATGATAGTTTGCTTGATAGCTCTCTTGCTTCCTTTCTGTGTCTGCATGTAGAGCAGTCCTGGCTATCAATCACTGTTGAGGGAGCCGTGCTAAAAATGTGTAAAAAAAAAAAAAAAACAAGTCTGCAGTCTGGTGACCTCTGGTGCAGCAGAAAAAAAGAAAAAAAAACTATTATTTTGACTGAAACATATTCACTTCCTGTTGCAATACACTTGGCCTTGTTTTCATTGCTCAGGGTTCAACCTGGCTGAACTTTGACATGCTGCAGTTGAGGAAAATCTTTCATTTTTTAATGTGATCTTATATATTTTTAATTTGAAGGAGGTCGGCTGTACAAAGTGGGAATTTGGAGGGACCTCAGTGACCTGTAGGGACTCCATAAAAACAGCATTTCACCTGGATGGCCGTGGTTTTGCAGGACGCAGCACTGCATGCTTCGGAGAGCGTGCATGTCCATACTTTATAAGATTAGACTTTCGAGGATAAGACCTGCATGCCCCTTTGTAAGAAGAACAAGCAGAACAAACAACCTTAATTATTTTGGTTTGATGTAAGGTTGGACTGAGTGGTAAAGTATGAGTTTATTTTATTTCTAAAGCTTGGAAAATTGGGCATACCATGAAAAGTAATGCACCACAATTCCTATTTAACACATCTAATCATAAGCCAGTAATTTGTGAGAATTGGGAAGGCTACAAACACATAACCAATGCGCTGACAGGAGTGAATAAGAAAGTAGTCCGCATAAACAGGCAGGTTGTGGTAGTGAATGGGTCACAAAACACAGGACTTTGTCCCAGGAGGCCGATGTTCCAAACTGTGTGAAACCAAGTAAAGTTATTTTAAGGAACATCATCACCATGTTTCTTTAACTAAACCTAACCTATGTATCTTAACTTGAGTATGTTGGTGAAGATTCTCAGTCACCAAGGTCATGGTAATCTTTCGTGCTTTATCGTAGGCAACTGGACTTGCTTGAGTTTCTTGAAGACGTTTCACCTCTCATCCAAGAGGCTTCTTCAGTTCTAACGGACT
>JAPZEB010000004.1:21644497-21656397 GCA_029783705.1 Chaetodon striatus
GTCACTCCAGTGTGAAGGAGTTAAATCTATGTCAGAAGTAAATAGAACAAAAGCAACATCAAGTATAAGGATCGAACATTAATCAACATTTGGGCAGGAAGACAGAAAATATTTGACTTCAAATGCTGAGACAATGAACATTAATAAGTGTCACATTTGACAGATGTTCTTACAAGTACGAGTTGATGTTCTCACACTAGCCCTGCAAGAAAATAGGATGTCTTGTTTTTTTAATGAAAGAATGACTTGTGGATTCTCCAAAAAAAAATGCTGACATGTCAGACAATGCTACAATTAAGCTAGCATACAGCAGCTGACAGAGATGTTCTGAATATCACGTGCATAAATGATTTCACCTACTGGGAACCAAACTAGCACCTTTATGTCAAACTGCTTTCTGTAGGATTTTAAAACATTGGTTATCAGTCAAATCCTACTCACCACCATGCCAGTCTTGAGTAGCAAGTAGTGTACAGTCTGTGTGACATCAGCAGCGTGCATCAGGTTGTGGTAGGGGTTTTTATGTTTGCTGTATCCCACTTCTAGGGCCTCCACAAATGACACCACCGCAGAGATTGGGATCTGATGGCAGAAACAACAGCAAATGACCACGAGCAAAAAACAAAACAAAAAAAAAAACACAGACAGAAACTTCTCAAAGCTATCTGGTGATTTAAATGATGGGCCCATACAATTTCAACGCACGCACACTCCCCTCAGTGCCTGAAATTGATGTAATAAAATAATGGATCGTGAGTCCTTTAGGCTACCACAGACTATGATTACATATTCATGTCATTTTCATTGCCTGTCTCCACACTAAGATGCTGTCACTTAAAGTGAAGTGTCCTCAGCTATAAGACGCTTTGGAAAATGAGCTCCACTAGCATCAGATGAGATGAAGTATGTCCAGCCCCCTTCATAATGTGGTCATTGTTGGAATACAACAACACGATTTAATGCTTAAAAGACAGAGAGGAGAGGGTGCTGACTTTCATCAAATCAGGCACGGTGAAGGGGGGTTGTGAAAGCTCTTATGATCCATAGTAAATTTCTAGTTTCTCCTCATTTTAATGACACAAAGGTATGGCATGCATAGTGGTACAGTGGTACATATAGATATATATGCACATTATATCCTTGTGGCTTTACCTTGAAACGGCTAATGAGGTCGTATCTTGTGAGCAATTCGTAGAATATGAATTTAAGTGCATGATCCCCGCTGGCTTCATTTAGAGCGAAGACGTCAAAAGACCACTTGTCAACATGCTGTGTGGGGGAGAAAAAAATTCTCATAATGATATGCCACCACTCAAACAAAGTATTCATTTTCTCAACAAAAATGTAAAAGTGAACGGTACTGGAGGTCACATTCCTGTGAATAAAACCAGGCTCAGAGTACAGGAGTTTTAAAATCCTAACCGAGAAACTTCACAGATGTTCTTCTCTCTAATCTCATGCACACACTACGAGATTTGGAAATAATGGCACATCACACACTACAGGACACTATTAAGATAATCTTGCCAGAGGAAGCATGAATGCACCACCTCATGTAATCTCAAGGGGAAGCAGATGGAAAAAAAAAATGGAGACTGACGTGGTGCAACAACTTGCTGTGCAGTGAAAAAAACAAGAGCAGAAGGCTGAACTAAAGTTGTCTATTCTTCAGTGAGAACCGGAGGTGAGATTTTAACTGTCAGTTGTAATATTTGTCAACAGTAGTATTCTAGCTAACATTAACCCCAAGACTGTTTACCGTTGCTTGGCAACAACATCAGCTGCTCCATACTGAGGAAAACATCTAGACTTTTACTACTAAATATCAAACATGTTTGAAATGTTGGTTGGCCCAGGGAGTCTGTGAACCTTTCGGGAGGTAGCAGACAGGATCTGTAAACCTCTCACATTAACAGATAATCTGGGCTGAACATCGGCACCAACTAAGATCCCAGACCATATTTCTACACTGATAGTCGTGAATCAGGCTTACAGTGGCCCCAAACTCCTGTAGTCTGAGCCCAGCTGAACTCAAGGTACGCAGTCTTGATTTTTTTGCACATGAGAGTACAAACTTGTTATTTCCTATCTGTGTGCTTCTGCTTGGATATGTGTGTGCGCATGTTAATACCTTAAGCACAGATATGACAGAAGGGGGGTAGCTGAGTCCCACCATATTGGAGGTGCGTCGGTACATCCTGTTTGGACGAGATAAAAACATCAAATGAAGCGCACCACTGGGTTTAAACACCAGAGGTTACCACACTGGCCCCAAACCACAGCCTGGAAGGATCCCCACCAAGACTCGCTCTAAACCCTCTGATCAACGTGACTCAGTATGAGGTGGACTAAGTTGAGAAAAGGCAACTGCACTTGCAAGTCTGTCATTTTTTCACATGAAAAAGAGTTAAGGCTTTGTTGAATATGAGGGACAGAATATAGATTATTTTAATAAAAAATACGAAACAAGCTCTGTAAGTCTTCATGAGATTAGTGGAGTCATTAGAGGCAGCTGGAAGGCAGGCAAGTTGGTGGACTTTGCTCAGCATCTCACAAAAATAGTGTAATACAACACAATTTGTCATTATTTTGAAAGTTAATGTCTTACAATAGCTACCAGAAATGCAACCAAATTCAAGTTGGCCATTTTGTTTGAACAGATTTTTTTCACCTCATGCTTCATCAATGTTTAACCTTTTCATTCTCATCCTCCCTTTCCCAGTCTTTTCTCATTGTAAATGTCTGAAAACAGACGTCCCTCTGTAAAAACAGATTAAAAAAGATTATAGCTTACATGTTTGAGGCTTACTGGTTTGAACAAATGCATGTTGCATGTTAGTGTGTGATAAAGCACAGCCTTGGAGAGGGAGCTGTTTGCAACTCTCTGAATGATTGTGTTTAGCCGTGCTTGCCAAGGTTGTGATGATGTATGGTCGACTCAGGTGAGTGAGTCACTGTGCGGAGGATGCACACATATTTCCAACAGATTGAAATGTAAAGGAGCATACTAGTTTTCAAACCCAGCTGTAGTGCTTCAGAGCGTTCAGTTGCCTTCTCCACCTTCCTGACTGCCACTAGTTTCCATTCAGTCATGTACACATACAAGTTACAATGGAAAATCGAAAAATATGCACTGTGTTTACTGTATGTGTTCATGATTTGAATTGCGTTGTTGTTGTTATTGTTGCTGTTTTTTCAATGAACTATTCTTATGAAGTGTCCCTTTGTATGTGCTGTACTATAAACTGCCTCTGAGAACAATAAAGTTTTCTAAACCAAACAAAAACTAAATCGATCAACAATATTCTAACCTTGACAATTTCCTGTATCCAGCATCAGTCCATCTTTCACTTCAAGTTATCACTACTCCCTATAGATCACTCAAGTATTTACTGTAGAGTTAACAGTAAATTGCTGATTTGGAAGCTTTTAAACCTTGTTTTGCACAATCATTGAGCCAAGTGTCTTGTATTGATTTTGATATATATAAAAAGCAACACACTGCATTGTGTGGTTGTCAGCAGAAAGTAGTGTACATGCCACAATCACTACTTTGTTGTTGTTCCACTGTGAACATTAACTAGAGTGTACCTGTCACACATTGCAGACTAGGACTGGGCAATATATCAATATTGTATGGATATAATGATATGAGATTGGATATTGTCTTAGATTTTGGATATCATAATATCCTATGTGTTGTCTTTCCCTGGTTTTAAAGGCTAGATAAGAAAATTCTTGCACATTAATAGGACAGTGTGCAAGAATTCTCTTCTCTTACCTGTGGACATTTTCCTCCTACACACCTGTCCACAAGGTGTGTAGGAGGAAATACATGAGCCCCCTCAAAATCTCTGGTTTTAAGGCTATATTACAGCAAACTTACTAAACTGTTCTCACTGTTCTTTTATTTGCTTTACCTAATCGGTCATTATATCTACATTTGTGATGTCTATTGAAAATCTAATTATGTGAATATTTTGTGAAAGCACCAATAATTGATCCTACAGTATTGTTGCAATATTGATATAGAGGTATGTGGTCAAAATATAGATTTTTCTCTGTATCATCCAGCACTAATACGGACACTCAAATGAAATACTGATACAATAAATTTTATTATTTATTAATCTGCCTATTATTATGATTGTTTGGTTTCTAAAGGGTCTGAAACTAGACCGTCTCACCGTTGTATGCCTTCACAAACCAGTCAAGCTGCAGTTACAGTCTACATCCATGTCTGTACAGTCTCATATGTAGCCATGACAGTTGATGACATTACCAATATTGATGTTGCTGCAAAAAAGGTATATGTTCTAAAACATGGATGCTTCATACACATCTCCCTTCATACACATTTGTAGCAGCACTACTGTATATAGTAAATAAAAAGGGATTTTGTTCACTGTGCTGGATTACCTACAAAAAGCAATTTTAAGTCTCTACATATGCATTTTTGTATTAAACTAAAATGAACTCAACACAATTTCTGCCTGGGAGGTTAGAAAATCAAATTTTAAAAGTGCAAAACACAACACTTTATGAAATGTCAGTAAAGAGTACGTGCAGAAAAGGCACTGAAATGTGTGATAACAATGTGGTTGTCTATTCATTATTCAGGACCAAACTAAAGATGTTGATTGATAGAATTACTTTAAGTCGGTCTTGGCTACACCTGAACAATGATAGATGTGCAGCCTCAGTAGAGGAAAGATAAAGGTGACAATCCATATTAATTATTTATCATTGATGACTACTTGCCAATATGTTAATGTTGCTGCATGCTTGTGCATTACACACACGTTTACCTCTCAACAAATATTCCAGCCTGGACTGCGTGGACAATGCTGCGGAAGCGAGGTTTCTCTTCATTGCGCCGCAGCATCAGGCCCATCTGGCGGGTGAAGGTGGAGGCCAGCCAATCCCGCACCTCTGAGGGCACCGACTCTGACTGGATGTCACTGAGCTCATCCTCTGTGTCCACCAAACGCCTGAAAGAAGGGAGGGATGTTCGGTAAAAGACAGAAACACATAGAAAAGAAACAAAGGGAGCAAAAACAGACAGATGCAGAGACACTAGAGGCTTACTAAAATATTCAGCATTTATCGCAGCTCTACTTTCACAGAGGATCAAACTGAAAATCCCAGCGCTGTCCATCAAATAATATCACTTCTTATGTAACATCAAAACATCCCAGGCCTCTTGATGGGGAGTAGTCAAATCCAATTGTGCGGCATAATTCTCCACGGCTACCCTGTTGTGTT
Source organism: Chaetodon striatus (assembly GCA_029783705.1). Classification (NCBI taxonomy): domain Eukaryota; kingdom Metazoa; phylum Chordata; class Actinopteri; order Chaetodontiformes; family Chaetodontidae; genus Chaetodon; species Chaetodon striatus. The sequence continues at coordinate 21,649,763 of JAPZEB010000004.1, forward strand.
GACATGTACAGGGGATCAAGAGCAAAGCCTGTTGGTCTCCACCCTCTGAACTGAATACATGTTCTTATGGCAAAGAGAAAGCATTCACATCTCACTGATAATCATGGTGCTACATGAATTCTGCACTGGATAGTTCATCATCCTCCATCCTGGAGTGGTCGTGCCATTGCTGGCCCTAATCTGGTAGGATCTAGATGACGAGAGGCTTACATAATTCCATAAGCCTGGTCATATCTCGGATTCTGGACCTGCATTACACTGTTGCCATACATTGACCTTGTATATTACCTAACTTTAACCATAACTTAACAGTTCTTTGACATAACAGCAATCTTTCCATGACCTTTACTACGTACTTTCAGTTGTCTAAACCAAATCAGATGGAGGTGGCAGATCTGAAAACAACGTGTTTTGTTATTTTGTTGTTCAGGGATGAGAAGTTGTTGACTATACATTCCATCTTATAAATATCACATTCAGAGGTGGAAGAAATATTTAGGTAGGGGATAGTTTGCAATTTTTGAAGTGGGGTTGTAAGAGGTACTTATCCATAGTCGGTGTATTCCTGCAGTAATTTTATCATTGTAAAACACACTTCATTCAAAGTCAACAGAAACAAAATAAATCTCACAAAAAACATCTGCTATGGTTGAAATAAACCCTTAATACACCAAGTTAGATGCAAAAATATGCTGGCACAATACACACTGAATTTATGGTTCATTTCAGTGGAGTGTGGCAGGTTTGAAGATGGCAATTTGGGGGCTGTTTTCTGGTTATAAAAAAAAGCAATTGCAATTGCAGGTTGAAAAATACCAAATTAACCCTTTCAATAAAAACAAAAAAGTAAGCCAGTGTTGTATTATTATAATATTAAATCATGTAGTTTGTCCAGGTGGAGTTAATTTCAAAGGTTCAATGTGTAGCATTTAATTCCATCTAGTGGGGATGTTGCAGAACTGAAACTTCTACCTTGTACCAAGCGTGTAGGAGAACTACTGTGGCCAATGCAAAAACACGAATGGCCCTGTCTAGAGTTAGTGTCTGTCAATTCTGGGCTACTGTCGAACAATATGGCAGCCACCATGGGAGCTGGAAGAAGTACTTCAGTAAAAGTACTTCATACAGCCTAGTCACCAGAAGATGCACAGGCAAATTGGTGGCACTGTATGTTTCTTCAAACCATGGATACGTTACATTTTGTATGTTTCATCATACCGATGTTTCTGAAGTGACATAGTTCTAATTACATATATATGAGCTCATTTTCCCATCATGAATTGGAAGGGATGGTGGAGGGCTTGAGACCTAGGCAAGATGGCTACCAAAGTGCTGACCACAGTTTTTTTTAGCAAGACATTGGCTGGCTATCCAGCAGTGATGGTGCCATCAAAAATTGTGGTTTTCAGAAACATACAATGCCAAAATTTACTCTGGGGTTTAGGCTTCTTAATAGGATTTGCAATGTCCCTGTCACACATTTACATACATTTAAGTTTTACATTTAGTTTATTATTCATTACAAGGGTATGGGATTCTGTAACCAAGCAAAGAGTCGAAATGGTTAAAATGAAACTAACAATTACAGCACAGGTCAATTGCCATACTAATGGCAGTCATCCATTTTCCAAAGCCTGGCCTTTGTCAGTGCCGCACTGTTGTTCTCAATAAATGAACCATGTCAATACTTGTTCCTACGCTATTGTTTTCTTACCTCGTCTCCTCAATGTAAACGGATTCCAGCACTGATGCTGCATACTCAAGGTTTTTCTTGAGGTCACTGAGGGAAGCCTCTCCTCTCTCCAGTTGCTTCACCAGACATCTTAATCTAAAACAGAGATTCAACAAGCCATTTAACAAATGGGATTACTTCCCTGCCATCTTGACATGATAAATTCATTTGCAGCCAATGTGAAATTAATCTGGGTGGACTCCTGGTGCACTTGGAAACATTTTTGTTTTATCCTGTGAAAAACAACCTGTCCTTTTGGACTAAATCACAAACTTGGACAGCAATAGACAGCAAACACAACAAAATTTGCCCAATAGACTCAATTTAATTGATTATATCCAGCAGGAAGCGACAGAAGAGAGAAAAATAGTATTTCCTGTTTTCAGTATTTCCTCTCCCTTAGAAACAAAACAAAACAAAACAAACAAACAGACAAAAAAACACCAAAATGACTCACTAATAACACGTTGGGCTAGGGTGGGACATACAGTATTTAAGCTTTCTTTATATACTGATCTCCCTCCATTCTATTTAATCCAGCTCTGATGACAGCCTTTGTCTATTTATTTTGAAATTCCCAAATGTCTTGGCATACTTTCTCACAAGAGACATTCTGACTTGTCAAACACAGATGTAGTAAATAACATAAATAATGGCAGCATGTGATAGATACTGTAGCTCCAGAGTTATGGCATCGTGCATGCTGACTTAATTAGAGTGAAGCCTTTGTTAGCCTTCTTAGTTCCATCTGTGCCTTTCCTGCTATGACAAGTCAAAATGTCTGCTGTTTGAAGAGTCTCTAGTTAGACTCATTTGCATGTGTTGGCTATCTAAAATTAGAATAGCCTTGATATTGCAGCTCTTTGTGCTCCCACATGTGGCTTTTGACACCATCAACAATATGACAACTTTCTTAGATTCCCTGTATAACTGGGTCAGTGTCAATAGTTTACCCTTGACTGGTTCAAATTGTATCTTGCGGATCTTGATCACTCTTGACAGTAATTAGTAAAGACACTTAAGGGTTATTATAGCTCTTATAGTGGCAGTAAGTTGTAAGCAATTGCTGCTATAATAATTTTAATGAAAATGACCAAATATACCAGTTGGGTTTATTGTTTGAGTTTTTATTTTAAGTCTTAACTGACTTTTCATTGCAGTATAATGAAGAACTTTTCTGCCAAAGGAAATCTATCATGTAGTGTAGGTTTACATGAAACAACATTTTTAATGTTTACCTTTTTCCCCTTTATCTTTATCTTTGACCTTTTTCTTTTGCTTAAAGCTGCTGTTATTGTCAGCTGATTCATAAAGTACCATCCATCCATCCATCTATCCATCCATTTCTCTAAACCAGCTGGTATCCAGCACGTGAAATCACTACAATGATCAAATACCATCATCTCTTTGTCGTATTTTTCAAGACTAACTCAATTATGGCGATAAATCACTGAGTGTGACGTTGTTTTAAATATCCTTTAGGCCCGCCAAAAGCCCACCATAAATAGACACTAGAGAGCAGAACAGTTAACATCAATTTCTGCACACTGCAACCTCTTGCAGTATACCACCTGCTGCTGTGCTGGAGGTCACACGCTCCCCTTTCACAGTGAATGCCCACAGAGGCTACGCTTGTTGTTGAATTATTAAGCAGAAAGATGGAGAGTGGGAGGTTTCAGATGCTCTCATTGATTACATTCCATGGCTGTGGTTGGAATATTTACCAAGTGAAGCCTCCAAAATGTCTCTGTGAAGATGGTTGAGGAAAAAAATATGGATAGTCATGAATATAGTTTGGTTCATTTAGTTTTTCATGACCAATGCTGGAGTTGGGGTTTGAGCATATTGTGTATACAGCAGTGAAACACCCAGATAGCATCATTTTCCACATGTCAGAAGGCTTTTTTTTAACTGATGAATGAATGATGAAAGAGGCCCTCAAAAATAGAGGAATGGCATGCAATCTAACTTGTGTCTATCTATCTAAAAAGCTTCAATGTGAACAACTGACATACTGTCTTCTGTACAATAATATCAGGTGGGAAATGCTGAAAATAATTGGGTATTTCCCCAAGTCCAACTCTGCCAAAGAGCCATACCGTCATAATATCAATATTCATGCAGAACTTACTGTTTTTCCTACAATTTCATGGCAATCTATCCCATAGCTGTGCAGACATTTCACTCAAATCAGATCAAAAGTAAACTCAATATTAAGAACACACTGGGATTCACAAACTGTCATGGCAAAGCATCTGATACTTGTTGAGATATTTTAGTCTGAACAAAGTGGTGGAATGACCAACTGACCTGCAATGTCATCCCTAAAACCATGTCGCCATAAAGAAATACAAAAACATTTAATATCCCTGCATGAATCTTTTCTTTTTGTTGAGTTTTTTTAAACTAACAAAAGGTATGTTCACGTTCAGTGTTACTCGCCAAAATACATGGTGTGTATCCTTGAGAACTAATGTATCAAGAGCATTTCCTTTATTATAGAACATTTGCAAAGCTGAGTTATTTAAGTATAGTATAGAATTTAAATCCAGGATTCTTTACATCCATATTTAGTGCTTGCAGTCTTCTTCTTCTTCCCTGGCTTTCCTGGCACATTGCAGCATATCCTGGCGTGTCACAGCCACCTTTTGATCACAAGGACGGTGTGACACCTTCAGTAGGACTGCTCAAGATAAACAAAACAACAAAGAAAACTGCTCCATGTACCCGAGAAAGATTTTAAAAAAAAAACAAAAAAAAACAATATAGAACCTTCAAAGGTATGGTGTTTAACATTTAGAGGGATTTGTTGACATCTAGCGGTGAAGATTGCAGATTGCAAGCAGCTGAAATATCTCCCTGTTAGGATTCCTTCCACCCTTCATTGTTCAGTGGGTTTTACCGGGAGCTGTATTATCCTGCTCACTAATTTTTTCTCTGATAACTCAAAATCGAGACATTCAGGAGGTTTTTACATTTTAATAAAACTCAATAAAGCAGTGTCATGTAAAAAAAAAAAAATCTGGTTTAACCATTCTGGGCTACCTCTCTCTTAAGCTACTGACAGCTACCTAAGTACAACAGAAGGAGTATCTGTCACCCTTTCCTTCAACTTTCGACTTACACTTGGTATAGGTGTTGCTGATGACCCAAGGAAGTGCACTGTCTAGTGCGAGCTCCTGAGATCCACAGGATATATTTATAGTGTGTTACTTTTGCCAGAAGTGTATTGTACAGTGTACTGAGAGGGGACACCTTGTACCTGTTACACTGCTGAACGGCTAGCTACGCTACATTAAACAGATGAAGGAAAGAGAGACCAGAGATTTTACAATGCAGCAAACTCAAACATTTCAAGCGTCAGCCATATAACTTATGCAGTGAAAACTTTTGTTTCCAGAAATATCCAGGCTTTGAATTCACTGAGGCCATAAAATGTTCATAAGAGCTTTTGCACCCAAATGACACGTGTACTCTAGCACTGCTGAGGGACGCAACCATGTCATGGTAGGTGCATTGCTCAGGACCCAAGGAAGTGCATTGTTGAGTGTGAAGTTGTTTGGATGAGAGTTTCTTGAGAAAGCTGCAAGCAGCAATACTGGAGGACAAGCAATCAGCCCATTATGAAAAGGAACATTTTGAACAGGCACTGCACTAGTTTTAAGAATCATAAGGAAGTGAATGGATGAAGGGTGAGCTGCAAGTCTAGAATCACAACGCATGTCATTTGGTTGGCACTAATGATGGTTATTAATAACAGCTGTGTGCCAGTGAGCTTCCCTTCTAATATACAAGAATAGAAAAAAGTACCCTACCTCCTTCAACAAAGCTCCTTGTCAGACTATAATTCACCATAAACGCTGAAATTTGTTTGGTTGGTCATTTGCTTTGATTTTCCATCTTGAGTGATGCTGGCACGCTGTGCTTACTGGGAAAGCCAATGCTGAATGATATTAGCACATGTACTGAAAAAAAAATGTCTCTGATGAGTGCTGCTGTGAGAATGCCTTGTGACAGGCTTATTGCTTTTGTTTGGCTAACAATACTGTTAACTCAATGGCCAATCAATTTTTGTTGTTTAGTCGAAAGACAATTTACCAGATGTGGAGCATCCAGCAGGGCTTTACAATGAAATTTAATGTTTTTTCAAAGTGTTGATATGAAAAAAGGCCCTGCTTAGAGAAAGAATTACTTTTCACATCCCTTTGTCATTGGCAGGTTTCAGGAGAAAAGTTATAATCAAAAATTAACTGTACAGTACTGAGCTGCTTGGGCTTCTTTTTAAAACTAAAAGTAAAGACATGATGATGAGGCGTGTGCCAAAACACATGATAAATCAGTGTCTCTGCCAACCAAAACAACATTGGCTCATTTCACCTACTGTCATTACCAAGAGAGGCAACATGCTGGGTTAATAGCACAGGTCAGGCCCAAAGTGACTCCTGGGCATAGAGCCAACTGGGAAATTCAGTTTAAGACAGAGAAAAATCCATGTAATTATCTGTGGCTTAACACTTAGCGGTGAGGCAGTGAACTCATTTTCTCAATTTCTTCCATGATCAAATTCTCACTCTTGCCTTAAATGCTCAGTGGTAAATTAAAGGGAATCTGTAAGAGTTTTGTAAGTCAAACAAGTCAAGACCCTAACTTTTGTAACCCTGTCTTAAACCCTGGTTCTTCAATAGGGGGTCTGGAGGGGAGTGTAATTTACAGTACACAACATTTATGATAGGCTAACTGTTACCCATGAATCCCTGTGCAATCATGTGAGCTAGCTAGTGCTAAATCGCTGTGTGGCACTTCAATACAATTTCAATTTAATTTACAAAGCCCAATATCACAAATCACAATTTGCCTCAGAGGGCTTTACAGCATACAACATCCCTCTGTCCTTTGGACCCTC